>VWPW01014219.1:0-201036 GCA_013389825.1 Crypturellus undulatus
TTGCTGGGTGTGGAGGAAGTGACACTTAAAAACTAACCAGCTCTCTTGGCCCCCCTTCCTTCTAGAACCCTAGCCCATGGAATTCTTCCGAGGAGGTCTCTGAAGAGGCTAGTTGGCCCTCCTGAAGTCCATGCTTGCAAGGCTGCTTACAGCCCTGCCTCCTCCTCGTCGGATCCTGAACACCAACTCATGGTCACTGCAACCGAGGCTAACCCCCACCCTCACATCTCCTACAAGTCCCTCTCTATTTGTTAGCACAAGGTCCAGTAGCCCACCTTTCCTCGTTGGCTCCTCCACAACCTGTGTCAAAAAGTTATCAATGCTCTACAGGAACCTCTAGGACTGCAGCTGCATGAATATTTCTGGGTTACCTAGGGTGTCTCAGATCTCACAGGATGCCCATAGGTGCACAACTGAATCATGGCCTACCAGACCACAACTTACCTCAGTTACTTCAGATACATGTTTTTCACAGCTTGTCCTACCTCTTTCTATTGCTTGTAAGGGAAGTCTCATTGGTCAGTTAAGACTAGAACTTAGGATGAAGTTAGTCAAGAAAAAGAGATATGGAACCAGGGTATCTTTCAGTGAAATCTGCATTGTTATTAAATAAACAAAAGAAAAAGATTAGCAAAACCTCAACAAGGGCCTTAGCAACACAAATCCAGCATCAAAGTCATAGACATATTTGATGCTAGTATCTTATCTTTCACACTAATTTATTAATTTTGGATGCTTTGCCTGTTATACAATGATCTGTTTTGTTGGGAAGCTATCAAAGCTTGAACAAAGAGATCAAAGAAAGTCTTTAATGTAAAAGAGCATAAAAGGTGCAGTATTTCTCTTAATTTTTGTGTCTGGCTTTTCAGTTTATAATGTCATTAATATAAAGAACCCTTTAAGAGCACAAAAAAACCCACATTTTCCTTATGTTGCCTCCAATGTTGTCTCTTGTACCCTTTTTAAGACCTCATCTTCAAAGGAAAAGAGAAATGATTATTTTTATAGGAAATCAACTTCATACATCTTTAAAGCTAGAGTATCCAAATGTGATCTATTTCCTCCAATGCTGCATGTGTCAAAAGGATTATTGTTCTTTGACAGGAGTTTTTTTCAGACCTTACTAGGAAAAGAATGAAAATTACTGTAAATCCAGAGAATTTTATCTTGACTTAATCACACCTGCACCACCAAAGTCTTATAGTAATTAATACACCAGTAGATTTGTTTTTAAAAGTCATTTCATGGCCAGAAGAAAAAGTCATTTAATTGAAAACAAAAATCTCAGCTCTATTTTTCATCATATATTACTTTACAAACTTATTTGAAATAAGTAAAATGTCAATTTAAGAGGACTGTTTTATACTCTAGGATACCAAGCATATATTAAATTCTTCTGAGACTGGGGCTGTTAGGACCACTGAGGATTGAAAAGTATCTAAATAGGTCTAATATGTTATTATCTGATTCACTTATAGATCACTAAATCTGAAGCAGAAAATATAGTTTCAGTCAGAAGGTGTATTGCAAATCTATGCTAGTCTTGCAAATCCTTTTTCCCTCCTGAATCTTATTTTTGGTTCTACTGGTAGAATTAAGTATCTAAGTTAAGTCACTAGAGCTTCTCATGTGAAACAGCTCATGAAAAATAAATAAAAATATTAGTTATAATGCTGGACATTTTGGATCCTTCAGCTTGATTTAGTTTTCTGGTATAAGTAGTAGGATGCACCACTGTACCATGCTTGTGTTATAGGAGAGCTGACAGGCATTCTGGTTATGGAGAGACTCAGCCTATGAAAAACATATGACAAAATGACTCATCATTTACTCTTGGTTTCTCCCTTTATTTTTGACAAGAGAAAGAACTAGCATTTGTCAATAAGGAATCCACACACATTTCCATATCTATCTGCACTTTTCCTGTTAATGTCTAACTTCCTGCTTGCCAGGCTTAGTGTATATGGTGATTCTTTAATTATGCTGACCCTTTTTAGCATTATGGTATTTTAGATTGAAAATGCCACTTTGGGATACAGATGAATAGCTTATCCTATCATTACAAAAGCATTGGTGTTTTTGTTTGTTTGATTGTTTTTTGTTTGTTTTTTCTGTCTTCAGCATATCTGAGAAGAAGATGAAACCTAAGAAGTGAGGATGCGCTGGTTTCATAACGGTGACAGTGCAGGCCTCCTTTGCAAGAACTCATAATAACTATGAATAGTCATTATACATATGTTGGTCATCACACCTGCATTCTGGACTTGTTTTCTCTATGTACACACAATTGATTCAGCATAGATCTACATCTGCATGCAAGACTAGATTAATCACAGAATGGTTGAGGTTGGAAGGAACCCATCTCGTCCAACCCCCCTGCTCCAGCAGGGACACCCAGAGCTCGTGGCACAGGGTGGCATCCAGGTGGGTTTGGAAGATCTCCAGAGAAGGAGACTCCACAACCTCTCTGGGCAGCCTGTGCCAGGGCTCTGTCACCCTCACAGGAAAGAAGTTCTTCCTCACATGGAGATGGAACTACCTGCATTTTAATTTGTACCCATTACCCCTTATCCTGTCACTGGCCAACACTGAGGAGAGTTTGGCCCAAATCTGTCATCCATTAACCTGTCATTCATTCCTTTACTTTCAAGCACAAGCTCAAATTTTGGTTTAGTGGGAGGAGTGAAATGAAGGATTACTATGTAGAAAATCCTCAAACACAAGGCTTGATGGGGTTAAAAGAACCCACTTTATGCTATAGAGTTATTCAATTGTAGCATATGTCTGTATATACTGTAGCTATATGACAACACTAGAGCTAAGCTATTCTGAGCTTGTAATCCTGAATAGACATTGCTAAGGTTCTAGATTATCTCAGTGTAAGTAGAGTGCCAGGGAGCACACCAAGGGAGACAGAGCTATAGACATCTAGACTGAACAAGACGTAGCACTGTGTTTGTGTCAGGTTTAACACCAACAATTTAGGTGGCAGTCATGAACTCATTGGCATATGGCATATTGGCCTGTTTGGGGTGCTTCTAAAATGTATCTGGGCTGTATCAACAGAGAGTCAGCTGTAAATCCCCTTTAAAATCACAAGGAATTTTCTTGGTTTACCGTTTCACTGGTAGATCAGTATAATTGGATCTAATTACTATAAGTGTTGTTTTCAGTAAGAAAATACTACTGGCAATATTAGAACGCCAGTCACTCTTGATTGTCAAAACTTGGAGATGCTCCCATCTCCAGAGTCAGCACTTTGAAGAAATGACCTTTCTGGGTATAAGCAAAACATTCATCCCATAAGGGTAACAATCTCCCAATAAGCAATTTACACTTGTGTTTGTTTGGATCAATAGTATCCCAAGGTTTTATGATTATGGATGTTTCTCTTGCATCCACAAAAAGGCCAAGGTCTAAAAGCACTATCTGAATAAGTGATGACACTGGCTATTCCTCAGAAAGGGCAAGATTTGTGTGAAATCAATGCCTCTGGCTGCATAACACTTTAAATTCTCCCAATGGAACAGGAAGACATTTGAAGACTCATTGAGTGTGGTTTCTTTTAGCAGACTGGCAAAGCCATAAAGATTTGTTTTCCCTGATTGTTTTCTGTTTCTCACTGCTAAAGCTCTAAAGCATATCAGAGCAAAGGTAATTATAGTTGTGAAGTCCTTGCGATTTGTATCTGCCTTTTGTTTAACTAAGCAAGTGGATTTCTACAGTTTATAGGGAACAACTATATTGGGAAAAAAAAAGCTATCTCCCTGGCTACTTCTACTTCACTTCCTATCACAACTGCCTGCTCCTGACACTTGTCCCTATTTAGATTGTTTGGTGGTTATTAAAAAAATTTGACTAAATTCTCTTCCCAAATATGATATGTTATTTCCATGAAAGATCTTGTATCTCTGACATTTCAATTAGATGGATGAAACATCAAGATCCAACCTCTACTCTGCAAATGTGGCAACTTCCTAGCTTCTCAGTTTTAGTTTTTGCTTCTCACTCTTCTCTTCCCCATTGGAAAAAATGCTGTCACATCCATAGCCACCTCAAGAACTGAGAATATCGTCATCAGCGTGATTTTGCTGGCCAAACA
This sequence comes from Crypturellus undulatus, assembly GCA_013389825.1. Lineage (NCBI taxonomy): Eukaryota > Metazoa > Chordata > Aves > Tinamiformes > Tinamidae > Crypturellus > Crypturellus undulatus. The sequence goes on from VWPW01014219.1 coordinate 4,103, forward strand.
GAAGAGTCCATGTTTTCTGAGGTGACTTAGGCCACTGGAGACATTTTCACGGTGCTTGAAACAGAATCTACAGGAGAGATTTGTCTTCTGAAGACTGCAAGAGAGCTCTCCTAGAACATTTAAAATAGCTATAAACCACTAATATGGTTTCAGCTCTTCCTGCTTATCAGCTATGGGTCTGTATACTCTTTTGTCTAAATCCAATTTGGCTTGCATCCTCCAGCCACCACCTCCTTTATCTTGTCTATTAACATAAACAGTTGAGTCCTTAGTGGAATTATAGTAGTGTCCAAAGTTAGTCAGAGCCAATAAGAACAAAATAAAACTAATTGATTCTTAATAACCAGAAATGTCAGGATTAACACCCATTAGGTTTCAAGGGCTTTTCTGCAATATGTGGTTCCTGTGAAATATTTATTTTTCCCCCAACTTCACTCACTGTGCTTTAATCACTGAAGGGAGTTCGCAGAATTTGAGATCACTGCTTTGACCTTGAAGAGGGTTTAATTCCCAGGGAAAGCAAGGGATGGGACCAGGATACTCCATGGCAAGGTAGCAACAGTTGGGATGGACAGACTTCACTAAATCAGGGAGTCCTTTCCCCAGGTACAAGGTACTTTTGTCCTTTCCAGATAGGGGAATGTAAAATGCGCAGTTTGTGCGTCTGTCACTAGAACTTCTTAAATCACATTTGGGCTTTCCAGTGCTAACATCTGAGACGATTGGGATAGTTCCCAGGTTGAATATGACCCACTACAACAAGCCATAGGCAACCCATGGACAGATGGACAGTTTTAGAAGAAACTGCAAAATAAATTATTCACTCAGAATTCGCTCAGAATCTGGTATTTCTATTTTACTGTAACTTTAATAGCATTACTTACTTACCATTAGTGAGTTTTCATTTTACAAAAAAAACTTTTTTAGCCCTCACATATTGATAATAAATCCACATGCTACACATGTAAGATTTTTTGCTTGAAATATAAGTGAGATTTTTTTCTATCTTTATGAAATAATATATATCAATTTCAGACAATTTTGGAGAAAAAACTATTTTTATTTTTTTGCTGAATAATAACTTGCAGAGATAAACATACAGCTAATTCCAGTGAAACAACGTAAACAATCTTTCTGTATAATCTTTTTAATAAGTAAGAAAAACCCTTTCTCATATTTTAAGGATGGTTTTCTTTAAAATTCTTTCATTGTTCATTTGGACATAATATTCTTTTCAGTTTGGGCAACCAGATATATTTCTTTCAGGCATCAGGATCTCTCATTGTTACTTTCCTCATTTGATTTACTTCAATTATAATGCCAACCATCTAGTGGTTTTCCTTCTATGATCTTCTTTGAATATTTGCACACAGTAATCCAAAAATAGATGAAGATGTATAGCAGTCTGTATATGGAACACACAGAAAATATCAGGCAGGGATCATTTATGAAATCTAATTTAACAGTATGCTGGTTAATGTTTGGATGCTGCCTGTTTCTATGCTGCTCATTGCAGTCTGTTGTTTTCATGAAGTAGTTGCTTAGAATCTGCAATGCAGCAAGAGTCATTTTCATTTGACTGCAATTTTCTTAACATTTGTTTTTAAATCTCAATACAATTCTCCTTATATATACCTATTGAAAATATTTTTAATATTCTTTTTAGAACACAATTTAGAGGTGTTAATTGTTAATGAATAATGTATCCAGAGATATTAAAGAAATTAGTTTATTAAATGAAATGGATAAACATTTTTGACGGAAAGGATACACTGAAGACAGAGAGCAGTTTTGAAATTCATGTTATTCATATCATGACCTCAAATGAACCATTGCAGTGACTTTTCTGATGGCACAGCTTGCAAAGTAGTTCTGGTCCCGAAATGAGGCTGTGCTGTTATTTCACAGTGTGGAAGCCCCACCAGTCTGTTGTACTATCTAAATGTAAATGATTTACAAACATAAATAATGAACGAATCTCTGTTTTGTCATCTTATGAAGTATACTGACTATGATTACAATAAGACCATGATAAAAGATGATTGATTGCGTCTTTATTGAGAATATAATCATTTCCATTGCTTTACAAAAGAAAACCACAATCTGATGCATTAGTTCCAACTAGCTTGTACTATGAAAACTAAATATTAAAAATGAGTTACCAAAACGAGGTAATTCAATGAGGCAATTATTACTGTTTGCATACATTAACCGAAGCCTCTAGGAGGCTTTAAGCTTGAAAGCCAGTTGAGGATTCACTGACATTTAGCAAAAAAATGTGATAAAGAAGGAGATGAAATTTTGCACAAAGGAAGAGCATGAGAAAAAGCAGTGAATTTAGAGTACCACTGGACATGAACAGTTCTGCTTTGCACAGATGCTTAACAGTTTGCTAAATACTCTGTGATCCTTTTGACTTTAGGACATTTTAGGACATTAAACTGTCATTTTACTAGTTTGCCTATGAAAATCAGCGGAACAAGCAAGGAGACTGTGGGGGAGAGTTGGCTGCATACTTCAGTTGTCCAACTTTGTTGATGCAGTAAGCAAGTAATAGGCATCCTTGGCCAACAGGATAATTCAGTGTACCTTAATTGAACACTTAAGCTCCTTGCACAATCACTGGAGAGAGTTTGGTTTCAGGTTGGTGCTCTTGGACCAACCAAGCTTAAAGTTGGCCAGTGATATACATAGCAATGTGTCTGATCACTCGCTCCCTTTCAAGAGGGAGATGAAAATGGCTGCATAGTAGCTAAGGATTTTTCACTTTTCACTGAGGATTTCTTCTAAAAGCACATGTTCACACAGACAGGGAGCAGTAACACTGCTTGAGAAAGAGCTTGAGGCCTACATCACTTACCCGCGGTGGCTCAAATACATCTGCAGTCCAAAGAAATTCATCTGTTCTCTGAAGCTTATTATATAGGTGGAGGGGGCAGGGGAGTTTTTCTTGCTCTTCTTGCTGAGCCACGGGGAACTCTGCAACCAAGACTGTGAGCGTCACAGCACAGAAGGGAAACAAAGGAGGGATCACGGCCACAGCCTGGTGGATATGTCAGTAAGACAACAGGGAGAGGATGTGGACAATTTCAGGACCGAATGTCTTTATTAACCTCCTCTTGCCCCTGTGCTCCCCATAAGTTAAAGCAGTAAAATTCCTCTATTGTTTCCTACGAAACCTGACAATGCTGACAGGGCAGCATGCACGTCAGCAGGGATGTGTCTACTGCATAGTGTCTATTACATATTTAATACAGAAGTCACTATACTTGTTTTCTATAAATGCGATTGAAATTAGTGTACAAAGGATTGAACTAATAGGTGGGAAAACAACAAGTGGAGAAGCGGAGCATACTACTGTAAAAATCCAGAAATCCTGAGGGATTATTTGTGGAGTTAATTTATTTTCTACAATAAAGGATGATGATTAAGCAGAATTGACAGATAATGGGAGTTAAAGAGAGAGTTAGAGACCTAGTTCAATTGAATTCAAGTGGAAATGAAATGTGAAACTGAATTTAAAATGACATTATTAGGTGAAAATTAGAAGAATGGTTGGTACAATACCACTAAGCTCTTGTCGTTCAATCATGTGACTCTGATCACTTTCCATTTCAAAATAAAACTTACAAACTACTCTGCTACAGACTAAGCAGGTGGCAGGGAATGGATCCAATATATAGTTCCAAACACTGTATGTGAATGGAACCTAAATTACTTAAGACCTATTGATTAAATCTGTGAATAGGATAAACTTAGAGGAAATCAGTGAAACATTTCAAAAGGAGCATCATAGTTTTAACAGGACCTAGTATTTGGTCTATATAAGAAACAAACAGTTTCTCTCTTGAATATTCTTCTAAGATCACCCTACTACAAAGCTCCAGTATAGGATATTTGAACCCATAAGTACTTCTGAATTTAATCAAAGATAAGATATAGATTTTTAAGAAACTTAAGGAAGTTTTTGTAATTCACCATAAAACAAGAAGATTGTCAGAAGAACCAAATTATGTACTTTGGAACCAATAGGCATACCTTACAGACACTGATAAAACTTAAACCAAAATAAGTTCGTGCCAGCCGAGATATTAAATGAAATATGTGAAATCTATGTGGATTTGTGGAATACTTTACTTCTTTTCACTAATACCTTCACCTGATTGATAGTCCAAATTTAATCAGAAAAAATATTAAACATATTTGTCAACTTTGTAAAGTCTAATAAAATTGTTAGGGTACAGAATCCTTCACAAAAGCAATGCACGTGGAGAATTTTAGAAAGTCAAACAGTAAATCACAATATTTTATACTGAATAGTAAACTTATAACTATTCTGTCTGCTAAGTTCAGGATTCTGTAGCTCATCTGTCAAGATGAAGGTTTAACTTCTGATGTTTGCGAAATGGCAAAAAGAATGAATAAAATGGAAGGAGAATTAATTTTTCAACTGAATGCCCTTTTTATGAAATCTCAGAAGATATATTTAATGAAATTCTATTAAATTTTGCAAGATTTAAATATATTCTGGCTGATGGCAAAAGGAAAATGAGTGTACAGAAAAGAATATAGGAAAAGCTGAATGTTAACTAAATCAGATCAGCAGACCATCTAGACAAGTATCTTGCCCAAGACAGTGGCAAATGATAAGCGCAAATAAGGATTATAACAAAGAAAACGTAACAAGAGTCATTTATATTCCTTGGACATTGTCTCATTTTGCAGCAGATTGTGCATGAAGAGCTGCCTAAACCACAGTTTTGTATTTAATGTCTTCTGATGGCTTCTTTCTCCATGGTTTCAAAAAGTATTATTTCATCTGCATTAAGCAGATGCACATTCCCCCTGCACATTCAGGGGAGGGAGTTCTATAATGCAAGCATATCTGTCTGAAGAAGTGCCATCTTCTGTTTGTTTTGAATGTATCATCTGATAGTTTTTTTTTGACACCTCACACTTTTTGTGGAAGAACAATGACCACTCACTTTTTATTCATTTTCTTTCATACATTCCTCTATGAAATTACTTCTCAGGGATGCCTTCCCTGCAGAAGTTTCCTGGTTTGTTGAATGGTTGCTCAACCAAAGGTCAGTCCATAACTTTGATCCTCCTTGTTGTCTTTCAAGATTCACCTGATTTAGAGATACATTCCAGATTTCTCCTGCTGGTGAATTAGATAATGTCTGAATGGAGCAGAATCATGCTTTCACACTCCTGTTCTTGAAAGGTATATGCATTACATGAGCCTATATATATATATATATATATATGTATATATATATAAACAATCCAGAAACAAGTATCCAGATCACTTGTCTGCAGGCCTGGTTTCCTGTTTTCCTTCTGATCCTACTTCTCACCATAGTAATAATTTCAAATGAAGCGAGATTTTGCAGTTTGAAGGTCCCACTGTGATTTTGTTCTCTTATCTTTCCCTGCATACATCTCTCAGCTCTCATTTAAGTCTGTCTCATATGATCCTAATTTGACTAATTTTTTTTCTAATATATTAATGTAAAAAAAAAAAAAGGAGTACTACTTTCAAAATCAGGGGGAAAAAAGAGAAATGTTTTTAAGAAGAAAGACCCAAATCACTAAATACAGAGGAGTTTCTTCAGGATCAATTTCTGAGAAGCAGTTGTGAAACTTTGAGAGGACTGTCTTATTGTCTGCCCATCTTTTTCTGTTGCTTTCTATTATTTTCAGACTGAAACCAAGTAGAATAGCACTTTTTGCAGATTTTCTGTTATCTTCTTCAGAGGAAAGTTGAATTAAACCATCACCCCCAGAAAGCAGTGGAGTCATTGCCTTAACTCTTGAGAAGAGTATGCTTTGGGGACTGGAAGGGTCCCCTAAAAAGGTTACCTTCAAGCTGTGACAGCAATCTTTTAAAAGCAAAGGATTCAGGTTTCCACAAAAGTCTTCACCAGGCTCTGTGGACTATATGGATCATTTGAATGAGCACATTGAGTTAGAGGAAATAAGGTGAATTGGAACTTTATAATAAGGAGATACTAAAATAGGCACAGTGATATTCCAAATAGTACTAGAGAAAGGAATTAACAAGGGACATCTAGTGAGACAATCATTATTAATGGTAAAAGATCCAAGGGAGAGTGACTTATTCTGTTCTTCATTCAAAGCCAAGAATCAAGCAAGCAATTTGAGGAACTAATTACATATGAGATATCAGGTCTTGAGAGTCTTTCTTCAGAGAGAAAACAAAACATATTTCATATCAATATGTGCGCAATGCTCTAATCATGTCAATTGGCTGCAAATGCATCAAAGTCCACACTTACTGAAGTCCTAAGTTTTGGTGAAATTATCTTAGGCGAAAAAAGAAGACATATGAAACACCATTATTTCCATTAATTTCTACTGTGGTTGTTTGCAAATTGCAATTAAACTGTCAGAACTATAAATTGATGATTATGATAAAATATTAAAATATTAAAAGAAGAGATCATTGGTAGAATAGAGGAGAACAAAAGAGAGTGTCATATGACTGTTGAAAGCATATAAAGAAAAATACATTTTTTTTTCTGTAACAGTTATCATGAGGTAATCTAAGAACTAGTTTCTGCCATTATAAATATTGACTGTTTTTACTTGCAGAAATAGGCAATCTCTCAGCCGGACATAAGCAAATGACATTAAAGAACAGCAGTTTGGTATTTACTATTGAATTTTTCTTCTGCTAAATTCTCTACATTTCTTAAGTGTATGATCAATGAGAGTGCATAATTAAGGAAAGAAAATAATGGGAAAAATAGAAGAAGCTGGAACTATTTGTATATACACTACATTTCTGTGTACGCGTGTGGAAAGTATTTCTCATAAATGTATTGCATTGTAGCACTTGAGAGTCTTACATAGATGAAGCTCCCTTCATCCCTGCATCTATGCAGTATTGTATGCATATTATCCTCTCCAGAAAGGAATCACATGCAGATTTTAAAACAACATTCTGTATTTTAAAATTCAGGGTATAAGTATGCCTAGTATTTGTGAGGAAGGAGAAAAGCTTCAGCTCTTGATTTTGGTGCCTCCATTTTTGTGAGCTAAAAACAAGATTTTCTGAAGCAATTAGTCATCTTGAGTGACTGACCTTGAGTGTCTGCAGTCAGAGCTAGTAAAACTGGCTTTTCTTCAGAAGATTGAAAAATGCATTAAATTTTTGTTTTCTTTTTCTTCCTTTTTCTACAGTTCAACATCAGAAGATGACAACAGCCAAAACCATTTGCAGGTTACAGTTATTATTTTTGAATTTGGAGAATTTTTTAAGACCTGAGTCCACACTAATTTTAGTGGAACTCTATGAAAGGTTTGAATACTCAGCAGCTGTGAAAGTCAGAACTGATCTGTAGGTAAAGCATAAAGAGAAAATTACATCGAAGAGCCTATCACCACAGACACCTTTTGGAACTGTTGGCCTTGGTGTTCAATTTTTGATTCAATAAAATTTGTGGTTCAATAAAAACCCTACTAAACACAAAGAGCCAATGAGAAGACTAATAGAGATGTAGATCAAAAATGACAATAAAAAGAAAATTAAAAAAAAAGAATGAAATGCTTGATAAGAGAGAAAGCTCATTAGCAATGAACTGTTCCAAATGTTTCTGCCTCTCTCCACCTGAGAACTGTCATCTTACGAAGCTTATAAATATGGAAAAAAAAAATTCAATGACAACTTCTACTGTTCCTTGCACTTGTGCAGAATGAAAGATTTCCAGCATAGGTTTCTTCCAGCCTCATTAAACTGTAAAAGACGTTTCTTCAACCTAAGGAGCAACTGCATGTTTGAACAATTCAGTGTTCATTTTCAACGTAACGCAGAGGAGGGTCAGCACGAAGTTGTGGCCCTCAAATTCATTAAGCAAAGTGGAACTGCAGATGCAAACCAACATGTTGGCTCTAAGGCAAAATTATATGAATACCAGATGTACCTCTATTCTAGTACATTACTGTGAAAAAATACAAAAAGTCTGTTAAAATTTTGTAACTTGTTTAATCAGGCAGAATATCTGCTGAAGAGCTGTGCGTTCTCAAAACAGTATTTAGGGCACGATGCAAACGCTAATTAATGCAAGTTTTTCTGCATTTCCTTAAAAATTCAATAAAGGCAACCATCTGCTTTTATTAGGGTTATCCCTTTCTTGGTTGTTTTCTTCTTTATTTCAGAGTCTGCTTTTTTATTAATAAAAATTCTTATCTTTTTAATATTAATTCACATTTGATATTTTTTCTTCATGGAAAAATTGCTTCTGAAGTATTGTAAGAAACAAAAAAGAGATCGACTTTCACAGACATGGGCAGTTCTTGAAGGTATTTGTACATTTAGCAACTGACATAAAACTGGCCCTTCTAACCTATTCTGAAAACTGTAGCAGTTTGGATTCCAACCTCTAATCTCTCCATTTTATGCACAAGTACATTTTAAGGTAAATCAGTGCTCTTTAAGAAAATTCTTAAGTTTGTTTATAGTCACTGGAGACATTTCAGAATGTTTGATGGATTCCTGAAGTTGATTTGTCCAATTAAATATAGGTAGGAAAATCACAGTTCTAACGATAGTACCAGTTTCTCCCACTGCCTATACTGTGCTCAGCTCCCCTAGTTGGCCAAAATCTAGAGGCGAATTGCAGTATATGCAAACCTTGCTGATTCCCATCCCTGTATTTGTTCAAATTACATTCCTGTTGTTGAATTCTGCTGAAATTTAAAATAAAAAAGATGAAAACAAACTGATTAAGCTGAGAGCACTTTAGTGTATTCTGCATAATTGTTAAACATTTGTAAAGTTAAATATTCCTGTTAGGGATGCATTAGCATTTAATAAATAAAGATGCAGCACTTTGATTTTCATTTTGAAGGAAGAAACTTCAACCATAAAAATATTTTGTGTAGTTGAGATGTAATTACAGTACATCCAGCAGCAGGCAAAGTTGCCACACATGTGATTTCTTATTCATAATTGTCTATCTGAAATATCATGAAGTTCTGACATGCAAAGTGCTTTCCATTTGAAATGTTTGACTTTTTGGTGATATCATATTTAAGACAAAGTATGCACATCTCCTTGTTACCATGGATACAATATTGAATATTGAGCTTATGAGTAAAACAACAGAGGTTGAAAACTCGGAATGAAAATGAAATTAGAAATTATTTCAGTTAGGCAACATATCTGGAGCTTGACATATACAGCAATGAACAGCATAAGGGAATCAGAGTAAGATGAACACTGCTATGGATGATTTACATTCTTATTGTCCTGTGCTAGGATCACCACCAAGTTAAGAAAATCCCACAAGCTGGCATTTAAATAAAGCACAAGAAATGGTAAAGAAGTCTTACCTGATCTGTGTTTTGCTCACACTCAATAGTCTGTCAACACAGTATTTTCCTTTATCTGCCATTTCATAAAGAAGCCTGGCTATAACTTAAATACTTGGCATATATCCCTTAAATCACTGCTTGAAAATAAATGTTTTCTTTTCTCATTCATAGTGGATATTTCTAGAATGCAAATCCAATTATATAAATGTATTAAACTTCCGGAAGTCACTTTGATCTACTTTGGCAACAGCTACACTAGAAACATCTAACTGTGGAAAAACAAAGAAATGGCTTTTCTTTTCTAACTTGCCATTTTCTCATTTTTTCAGGGACAGAATTTGCATGCTCAGCTTGCCAGATGGAGAGGAATATGCCTGCATGATATCAACTGTCAGGAAGACATCCCCCACTCCTTCCCACTGCTATTTGAAAATAGATGGGTAACAAGTTTCCATATCTTTCAACACAACCATATTTCCTTTGCTAATTATGTTTCTAACCCATGTTTTTGTTTGAAAAGAATGTCTTTGTGATAAAATGGGACCACAAGGTCTTAGTTTGCCTATTTCAAGGCCAAATTGCTTAACTCTGTTCCAAAGCAGCTCTCCTACAAGACCTCCTGTACCTCACTACCTTGGTCACCTCAACGTAGTGAGTGCAAAAAAGCACAGTCTTACATCAGTTCCCTTTCTCATCTTTCTTCGGCATAAACAGTGAGCAAGGAGGAAGCAACCCCAAAAGAAGCACACTGCACTTCACTGCATCATGTTCTACATCAGTAAGGTGTTTAAATCTCCAGTTTAGTCTGTTTGCATTGAAGAAATATAGTCAGCAGTATGCAGAGAGAGATTAACCCCCCTGGCCACGAGGCGGGTGGCAGCTCACTAACAAAGGCATTTGGTGCCATGTTAGACAGCCCACGGAAGCCAAGGCATCCCCACAGAGCTGGCAAACCTGCAACATGAGAATCTGTCCACAGCTGGGGCTGCCAAGCACCCTTGCTTTTGTGTTAATAGCAATGTTCCTACTTCAGATCTAGAAACAGTTTGATATTTCAACCGAGTCCACATTTAACCAATTACTGAACCCCCAGGCTATGGCTTCCTTGAAATGGAGAAAGAAGGATAACTCTCCTTCCTTCAGTGGAATAAGCTGTGCCACTGAAAAAAAAAAAAAAAAAAAAANAAAAAAGGATGAATATTTTCTTATGTACTATTTAGTAACCCAGAGTAGGTCTATCTTTCCTTTGAGCAGACTGGAGTGGTGCACTAGACAGAGAGTGAGAAATACAATACAAGAATAGCAGTCAAGAGCTCCTCACTATGTTCAAAACTGTTGATTTATTAAATATCTTTTTTTTTAAGTGTGTTTTAACATTGTATGTGTGTGGCTGATCAGCCTACCAGTTCTGTCCTTGTGAACAGAAATTTTTCACTATTTGGTACAGAAATCCATGGAATTTCATGGAAATCACGGAATTTAAAAAAAAATGCTAGAGTAAAATAAATAAACAAGTGTTCTGAGTACTTTACATAGCTGCAAAAATAATCTTTTAGCATTTTGGCAAAATTGTTAAAATATTTTGTAACCAAACCTGAAATGTATTATGGTATTAAGGATGTTATCAGTAGTAAATGTATTACAGTTTCTCTATTTCCACATCTCTGTAGCTATTTATCCAGCTGTTCCAGAATTCTGTTCTAGTTTTAAAGTGATTGTGGTGAATTATGTAATTTCTACATTGGTTTCATTACCTGAATAATGGTATTATTAGAATTCCACACTCTGCATGGTCAGGTTTATTAAAGATAGCCAACAGGAATCAGTGAGCAAATATAAGAATTACAGTTATCTGAAATTCCACAGTGCTTGGAGGAACAGAAATATTTTGCTGGATCACAATTCTACATGAGTAAAGTCATTATAATAGCCGTGATTTTCATTCTTGAATAGATGTATTGTCTTTTTTTTTTTGATTGTGAATTCAATAAGCATTCCTTTTAGGTCTGTCAATAAAGAATTGCTGAAGCAAAGCATATTTAACAGAGAACTGTAATTTGGTTTGTTATGCATTATGCAGTAAAAAATCCAATAATTTTTATAATGCAACACCTACACAACACAGATATTTCAATGTGTCTTCGGTGATAATATTGCTATACACTATAAGGTAATTAACAGCCTTAACAATGGATCAAAGGTCTCAGTGCCTGAAAGCCATAACTACCAAAAGAAAAGTTGAGCCCTGTCTTTATCAGCTGATGCCTGCTCAGCAAGGGCAGAATTACTACGGGGTGAGGAGAAGGGTAAGTATCCCATTACTGTTGCTTCCTGCAGGGCACTCTCTGCCTTGGGGCAAGGAAAAGCCAGACCACTGCAGGTACTTGTTTTTTTTCCTATAGGAAGGAAAATGAAGGGAAGGAGAAACTGACTATGTCATCAGTGAAATCATGTTCTGGGAGCTAGTCACCCTACCATTTTTGAAATTTACTATAGTCAGGTGTATTAGCCAGCTACTTTCCTTACCCTTCTCTTACTCAGAGAACACCCACACGGGCCAGTCTCAGTTTTCTTACCCGCTTTCAGGTTCTAAGAGGTATTGTGTTTGGTTTCTGCAATTTAAGTATATTTTTAAGTATAGTTTTTTTTTCATGTGGACTATGAGTGAAAAGCTATTGATTCTGGGGGGACTAGCTAATGAACTGTCAAACCACCATTTTACAGACTTTTCTGCCAACCACCTGCTGAGACAATCTCCTCTCCTCTCCTCTCCTCTCCTCTCCTCTCCTCCCCTCCCCTCCCCTTCCATCCTATCTTTTCATTGACATCTTTTCAAGGTACCACTTTTCCATAGTCAAGCATCTGAGTTTTGTTTTTAGATCTTATATTGAATCTAGCTTTAAATACAGGAACATGCAATACTAGTCTTGAAACTGGTATGTGAGAAGTTCATCAAATGCAAAATACATTCGAATTGGCATAGGCTGATAAGAGGAATTAATAAATATTTAAAAAGCTATTAGAGTCTACAACATTTAAGTTCAAGCCATAAGTCATTAAAAACACGTTTGTTCTATCACATCTGATTTTAGTTGCTGAATACTGAGATGTGTGCAGTCTAACATTACAGTACCTAAACACACATATTTAATGTCATTTGACATGTGCTGGCCTCCTACTGCCTCTCCAGAAGAATGTCGGTCTTTGAGTTCGAGTGATGTGTCTGAGAGCCCTCTGAAGATGACTTATACATTCTGAAGAGTTTAAATTAGCAATAGATATATAAGCTGAGGCATCTGAATTGCTCTGTATCTAACTAGACTTTGTTGTCAGTAGGCAGACACAGGTACTTCCAGAAGATTATTCATAAGCCTCATCTTATGGTGAGTCTCGCTTTCTATCATGGACATGGAGCTTAGAAGAATTAAACTTAATGCCTATTGGCTAAAAATATGTGAAGTAAAACCACACACATACAGGATTTAACATTTCCAGAGGCCATTAAGTGTCTATTCTGACCTCCTTTATATCACAGACTATAAATTTCTGTTTTATATAGGCCAGTAATACATCCACACTTCTTTTTTTTGAAAATATAATACTATATTTCTTAAACTGTAAAACCCTACCTCTTAAAATTCTAGTTTCTCTGACAATGTAGTAAGGAGGTAAAATGACTTTGGCAGCAAAATAATTTTTATAGGGAAAAATAATTAAAATAAAATCATAGAATCAGAGAATCATTATGGTTGGAAAGGACCTTTAAGATCACCAAGTCCAGCCAGAATCTCATAATCACCATGCCTACTAAACCATGTCCGTAAGTCCCTCATCTACAGTGGAGAAATTTTTACTCCAGTTAGCATTCTGACACCGTTATGGCTACTTTTTTTAAACCTATTTCCACTCTGTACTTTCCCATAGAGCAGACTGAATCACTTAGAGTCTAAGTTCAGCTGAGAAGGTACATAAAAAGTGGATTATCTTAAGAGAAAATCCCTCTAGAAGGACTTATTTCCCTTGACTTTCTACTGTAGGAACCGTCCTAAAAAAATTCTAGTTCCTTATCTGTACAATAAAAATAGAACATTTCTGCCTCAAGGATGAAGACTGGGCTCTTCTTATAGAGAAAGGAGTGGAAAAGGTTACTGTTTCTGAGAAGACATTTCCACCCATAACCATAGTTATTGCTCGTGACACCTGGATCCTTCTCACAGCACATCAATCCAGACTTCCCAGGGCTTCACACAGCAAGGAATCCAAGAAAGCCACAGCAGCTTTTTAACACCCCTTGTCACAACAAGATGTCACTAGGGATGTCAAAGCAAATATTTGCTTTATGTCTACAGCCAACTCCAGTTTTGTAATCACAAGGACCAGGATGCTTTGTCAGCTATCTACTGACCTCTGTGTCTGAGACATCCCTATGCCTAATGGCAACTTTGAAGGACTTGTTTGGACTTAATACAACAAGGTGCTTACTGGCAGTGTCTAAAATGATGGCAGAAACTGACAGCACTGCTTTACAGTGCAGTTAGTAAAACAAATGGTGCCTTTTTTTCTGTATTTTTTTTTTTAAGATGTGTAAAATTTTCATGATGGCTTGTTTACTAAAGACAGTATTTCTTGTTTTTTATGCAAACAGCAAATTTGTTAATCCTGTCCTTTCAATGAAAATACAGACAGGTATACAACTACCCATTCATCAGTAGATGGATGATGAGTCAAAATTGGTAATCTGATTTCTGAAAATGTTTTGTGCTTAGTAAATCTTTATTGACAGATCTAAATATTGCTAATCTGATGTATTATAAGATTTTTTTTTTCTTTTACATGGATTAGGATGAAATACTAATGTGAAATTATATTTTATTTTTAGCAGACCACTTTTCCAAGCTACACATGGACAGGAAAACTCATCTAAGCATGGTAAACAATTTATAAAATACTGTCAGTATAGTGAAAGGTTACAATGGGGGTATCCACAGAATATGTACATAGACAGACATATTACAGCAGTATCTCTTCAGGAAGTTAAACATTACAAAAAAGTGGTGTTTGTCTCACATTCACAATCTTCATGATGATACCAGAATCATCATGAAGAGCTACCACATTTGTTGAGGCACTTTTAAGAAATGTATGTGCCTCCCACGGGTGGAGCTGGAAACAGGGTAGACTATGCTAGCACAAATACTGGTTGAGATGCATGATTAGCTATCTCAGTCAGTCCCTTAACTGATGGGCATGATTCAGCAGTACCTTTTGGAGGACGTACCTGGAGTGACCCAAAGTGACCCTGGAGTGACCATATCTCATGGTATGCGCGAAATGAGGGGTCAAGACCAATGGAAACTATAGAAACAGATTTGGATGATAGACTATTAGTAACTTTTCCTAAGCTTATTAAATCCTTGGACCCAGTGGACATAGATGCCAAAGAGCCCTGAAGACACGTTAAATGCTTTGTGATGACTTAGATGAATGTTTCTATTTGTAATGCTGCTGAATGGCCTCTTTGCATTTGATCATCAGAAATGGAAAGCTTTTTTCTACAACATATTGTTGTACTTCGCATGCCCTCCTCGTCCTAGTGTAAATAATCCTGACCTTTTCAATTTCTTCACATTATTTCCTCATAAATTTCATTCTTCCCTGAGTCACTTTTAATCCTACATAATCCCTCTTGAAATGATCTGTAGAAAATCTCTCTGAATGATTCAGTATCACTGATAAAGACAGACATACTGATCTGTTTTTCTTAATTTTCTTAAAAATCTCTCTGAATGATTCAGTATTACTGATAAAGACAGATATACTGATCTTTTTTTCTTAATTTTCTTAATATAGCATGCTTTTGTTTACTGTTTTCACCAAAGAAAAGCACTATGTGCAGTCCCTCACTGACCTGTGCACCATAATACCAAGATCCTTTCCATACACCCGTACAGTTCACACATTAAGATGGCATTTTTCTTGCTTCACTTCATCTGTCTAAAATTTAGGTGTGTTATTTCGGTAGAAGTGTCATCAACTTCTGGAGAAAGTTAGAGACAGGACAGTTAGATGGACTTTTCAAGGCTCAGTTCAGCAGCCTATTGCCATTTGACATACTCTGAGACATCAGACACTAGTTTCTTATATGACCTGCATAGTGACTCCCAAATCCATACCGATGTACTGAATAACCTAGAGTGGCTCAAACACTATTAGATGCCTAAGTGCAGGTAACTAAATCATGCCCTTAGGCTAATGCAGCAGTCTTCTACAACCTTAGATATCTTCTGCTATGGAATGGAACTCTGGTGCTTTCCATATATTAAAAAATAACTTGTCTTAATAAATTGTCTTATTTTGTTTACCTCTTAATATGCCTTCAAACACTTCCTCTTGGCTGTGTAAACCTAGTGCGGAGAAGATTCTATCTCATTGCTTCCTTCCTCTACCAAAGATATAATACATATCTTACTCTATTAGTATTGTCACTAGTTTGTATGATATCCTATACTATTTTACACCTCGCCATAACACCAGAGCAAAATATATACCTTTCTAAATATTTCAGGAGGTTTATGGAAAAAATGTTTCTTTTTCCATCAAATTGTATGAAAATTAAAGAAATATATGAATGTCATTTGATACCTTAAAATATGTGTTTTTCTCATGAACTGAAAAATAAAAACATCAGAAAAAGACAGGATAGTAATGGTTTGAGGAATTTACTCTGATCTGTATTAATGCACAAGCTCTTGGCCAAATCTTCATCTAGAATAAACTGGCAGTGCTCCACTGACTCCATTAAGCAGTAATTTCTTAAGACGTTAACTTTTTAAATAGAAGAAATATTGATGTCTTGCTGGTGCTGGCGGGCTTAAAGTAGCACACTATTGGATTGCTGAGAGCTAAGTTATTTAACAGCAGAAAGTGTGTAGCCACTTTTCCTCCATATACCTGTAATAATATAGGTGATCTGCAAGTAGGTAACTGCAAGAGCGTATATTACTGGCCAATTTAGTTTCTTCAACTTCATACTGCCACGTCATTAGATGTTAGGGTCATCCAGGCTTATGTGCTCTCATTGCTCTTTAGTTAACTCTAGGCTATAATCTAGTTTGAAGGTACAGCTAAGGTAAAATTTCCCTGGACTCTACAATATAGATATCTACTAGCAAGCTAATTTTCTTTACTCTCTTTACAGCCGTTTAAAAGAAAATGACACTTCAAAGTGCCCATTCACCACATCATAAAGTAGACATCTCTAACAGATATCTCCTCTGGTCACTAATGGAATTAGATCTAATTTTCCTATTTAAAGTTAAGTGTTTAGCTTAGTGCTACAATGGCTGACTAGTTTCCCAAAATATAAAGAGCACTGGAGATTGCCCTGTCAGTCTTTTGAAGCATCCCTTGAATTGAGGTGTTTGTTTGTTTCTTTTATCCTCAATTGTGACATACCAGCTTATGCAGTGAATTTGCAAGACTGAAAATACCATTGCACCAAAGCTATTCCTTTGCTGTAAACCACCATGGAGGATAGGGAAATTGTGCAGGTGCAAGAGATTTGCTTAGGAATGATACAGATCTATCTTTTCACTAAACTACATCATTTAAAACCCAACTCACCATAAAGAAAAATAGTGAAAGGAGAATACTATTCACTTTTATTTTAGAGGAAATGGAATTAGCCTTATTAATTATTTTTAGGGAAAAAAATCAGGAAGTCAAAAAGGCAATCAGTTCATCTATGTCACTTTTTCAAGCACACGTGGTTACCTTATCTCAAAGTCAGTCTTCCGTCTCAAGGCAGAAATGCAGCAAAAATTACACTGAAGAGAGTATCTAAATTCTTTTTTTTTGGATAGAATTAGATTAACATTTTGAAAGCTGTTTGTGAGTCCAGACTAGTTTTTGTTACAGTATTAGGACATATTTATTGTGAGGATACAACAAATGCACGATTTACAGAATTAGTTTCATAGCTATTGAATTTCTAAATTAAGTTTTTTTTTTCTCTCTCCATAGTAAACATTCTGTTTATTTAATCTATGAATGAAATATAAAAATAAATATATTGGAATTTCTACCATTGCAACCTTTAATATTGGTACACAATTAACTTGAACGTGTTATTGAATTAAATCTTTTAAAACGAAAACGAAAAACTTTAAAAACATCATGTTTTTGATTTGCATTATCCTAGAATAGATTTATAGCATGCAGCAGATATATTATTTTCTTTAGCTATGCAGAAGTTTAAGGAAAGATTTTCATTCAAAAATACTTACTATTGCAGGAAGTGGGAGGGAGGATACACTGGTAAGATAGTGAGCTCCGAAGACATTTCATTTAGTCCTTTATTTCCAACAAACTGACTGTCTTGGAAAGTTACTCAGCTTTTTCCTTGTTACTTTTTAGCTTTATGTGCTTGAATTATGAACATTAACTTTTTCTTTGCTTGTGCATTGCTCAGTGCAATGTGCCTGAAACATAGAATCATAGAATTATAGAATGCCTAAGTTTGGAAGGGACCTCTAGAGGTCATCTAGTCCAACCCCCCTGCACACACAGGGTCACCTAGAGCACATGGCACAGGGCTGCATCCAAGCGGGTCTTGAAGATCTCCAGAGAAGGAGACTCCACAACCTCTGTGAGCAGCCTGTTCCAGTGCTCTGTCACCCACACTGTCAGGAAAATTTTCCTTAAGTTCCTGTGGAACTTTTGGTGTTTCAGTTTGAGGCCATTTCCAAGAAGGCCAAGGGTATCACGAGCTTCTTTAGGAACAGCATTGCCAGAAGGTCAAGGGAGATGATTTGTTCTTTCCCCTCTACTCAGCCCTGATGAGGCCACATCTGGAGTGCTGTGTTCATTCCTCAGTACAAGAGAGACATGGAGCTATTGGTGTGAGTGCAGTGGAGGGCACTGAGATGATGAAGGGACTGGAGCACCACTCATATGAGAGGATGCTGGGTGAGCTGTCACTGTTTATCCTGAAGAAGAGAAGACTGAGAGGTGTGTAAGCAAAAATATCTAAAGGGAGGGTGGAAAGAGAGTGTTAGCTTTTTGGTTTAAAAGATTGAATTTGGTAACATACTCATTAATTGTTTACCAAGTATAAATGTTACAATGGTATTCCAATATATTTGTATATTGGAATTCATATATTGGAATTTGTATATTTCATTCACAAATTGAAAAAAAAATAAATAGTCTGTTTTTAGTGACACCAAGCAGTAGGATGAGAGGCAATGGATATCAGCTGAAACTCAGGAAATTTCATTTGAGCATAAGAAAAAAGCTTTTGCTTTGAGCACTGGAACATATTGCCCAGAGAGGTTGTGGAGTCTCCGTTGTTAGACATTTTCAAAAACCAACTGTATATGGTCCTGGGCAACCAGCTCTAGGTAATCTTACCTGAGCATGAGAGATGGACTAGATGATCTCTAACCTCAACCATTCATGCATTGATTTAAAAGCAAATATTGTCACCTAAACTCCTACTGTTATAGAGCATTTACATCACCAACTTTCGGCTTACAACATAATTATTATGATAAGCTACCTTGCTTGTTTTACTAGAAAACTCATTCTCCCAACTTTTGCCCAATGAGTTATACATAAATTAGAAGGCTGAAGTAGTTTAGCACATAAATACTTTCCAGTGAAATTACTCAGGCTACCTATTGACTAGATTTTTTTCCCCAGCTTTAAGAATGGTTAACAGCTATGCAGAGATTCTACTTATAGGCACAGTCGCGAGCAATACAGCACATGCTTTGCACCAGTGCAGGAACTGCCTGGGTAAACGTATGTCAGAAATCCTCCTCAAGGAAAGTTCCCATCTGTGAGGAAAGAATATTCTTTAGGTCTGTAGCAGCTGCAGACTAAGACATCATTCTACAAACTTAATTGTACCAACTTGAATTTGTTACTGAAAACCAAGTTGGGTAAGACTTAAGACTAACTAGTGATGTCAAAACTTCTTAACTGAGCAGTCTCAAGTGTAATAGGTTGTCAAAAATATCCCCATTTTCCTTTTGATGCTATCATCAAAACTACTAGGCAGGTTTATTTCATGTAGGCTGTCCAGTTGAGTAAGAGACTATCAAGAGAAACAAAGTTCAAAATAGAATCATAGAATCATTGAATGCCTAAGGTTGGAAGGGAACTCTAGAGATCATCTAGTGCAATGCCCCTGCACATGCAGGGCCACCTAGAGCACGTGGCACAGGACCACATCCAAGCGGGTCTTGAAGATCTCCAGAGAAGGAGACTCCACAACCTTTGTGGGCAGCCTGTTCCAGTGCTCTGTCGCCCACACTGTCAGGAAATTTTCCTTAAGTTCCTGTGGAACTTTGGATGTTTAAGTTTGTGGCCATTTCCTCTTGTTCTGTTGGTGGCCACTACTGAAAAGAGGCCAGCCCCATCCTCCTCACTGCCTCCCTTGAGGTACTTGTACACACTGATCAGGTCTCCTCTCAGCCTTCTCTTCTCCAGGCTGAACAGGCCCAGCTCCCTCAGCCTCTCCTCATAGGGCAGATGTTCCAGGTCCCTGATCATCCTCGTGGCCCTGTGCTGGACTCTCTCCAGCAGCTCCACATCCCTCTTGTACACAGTACTCCAGATGTGGCCTCCCCAGGGCTGAGTAGAGGGGCAGGGTCACCTCCCTTGACCTACTGGAGACACTCCTGTTAATGCACCCTTATTAGAAATAGACAAAGAATCAATAACTAGGAAGACTTCAATTTTAACTGAATCAATATGGGGTCAGGTTTTCTAATTTAGCCTGTAGAAGATACTAGGAGAAAATATATCAAGAAAATGAAAAAACAGTGTTTTGAATAGAAAAGTTGTATAATAACGGAATAGTTGTATAACTGAATAGTTGTGTAAGAATCTAGTTCACCTTAATTTAGACTCTACTGAGTCCTTCATAGAGGTCTACAGAACTTCAATATATTCATAACTGATGAATCATCCAAATTTACTCCATACAGCATAAATTCAGTCCTTAACTATTCAAAATGAGAGAATGCAAATTACATCAATATTTTTTTTTTTGCTGTCCCAAGAAATATTTACATTTCAGATAGCTTTGTTTCTGAAGAGCTTTTGTAACAGATCAGTAAATGCACACTGGAAAATTCCCACACTTTTTACTTGAAGCTCTCTCACTCTCTCTCTTTTTTTTCTTCTGTTTTAAAGGTATTGGTATTGCTTTTGATATTCTTTTATTTGTATTTTCTTTTGACTTATTTTTAGATGACTTTATATACTAACCAATGCTATTAAACCTTATCAGAACTAGGTTGTTGGCTGATATGTTTTCCTATGGCTGATATTTTTTCTTACGTTAGCAAACATGAAGGAAGGACTTCATGAAAACTGAATCTGTTTTTGCTTTGTTTCCACCAGATACACCAGTTATATCAGCTGGTCTAACAGAAGATACTAACTTTTCTTTTTCTCTGAACTTAATTGTGACTCAGTACAGCATTTGAAACTCTTCTTGAGCAGTTTTAGAGGAAAAAGAGGAAGAGATTTTATATAATTCTTAGTCTTTTCCCTTATATCTTAAAAGAAATAGATCCATAACAGAAAGTGTGGCCATTTTCCTAAGATGCAGCGTTTGGCTCTGGGTCTTCTCTGGGTCATACAAGTTCTTTCTGCAGGGTTCTTTCTCCAATGCTTAGTGATATTCAAAACTCAGTTTCACAAGGCCTTGAGCCATCTGATCCAAATTTGAAGTTGGATCTAATTGCAAATGTACCTCTGCTCACATAGAAGGTTGGGGCACGTTAACCTTTAAAAGTCCCTTCCAAACAAAGTTAGCCTATGATCATAAAAATCGGACTCATTCTATTCTATTTCTTCATTTGAAAAGAATAAGGAGGAAAAAACAAACAAACAAACAAACAAAAAACAGTTACGGCTACATTTCCTCCTACTACTACTTTCCTAATATCTGATTTTCACCCACTTCTAGAGACTTCTGTTTTCCTATTCCTCTGTTTAAGATTTTTCCAATGAAATATTGAACAAAGGATATCTGAAGCATCAGATATTTGCAAGAAAGATGAAACATGATTTCTTAAATTTGGAGAAGTGGAACAAAAGACATGTTTCTTTTCAGCCCTCAGTATAACTTTACTCAACAGTTTCAAACTATTTCAAGAACATCATAATCAGGAAGCATAGTTTCATGCAGATTTTTCAGATGTTTCTTTTAAGGTGGGAAACACCAGATACGGACCATTGTTCCTACCTAGTATAAGGTTTAAATTAAATTTGTATGTGCTGAACTGAAGTCCCTTACAGTAATCCTGAGCTGAGGTTTCTACTATTTTGTGCTTGGATGGTGCTCTGGAAACTTATCAAGTAAATGAGATCTGTGATATCTATCATCTCTATTGCTGACTCCCTTCCCACTGCAAGAACCTGCCCTGATTCACCTGAATTTCACCCAGACCAGCAGTATATATTTATGGAAACTCTAGACAAACAGAGTGACTGAAGAGAACTGTAACTCCCCTGTCTTTCTCCACTCTATAGAAAAAAAAATAGTATATATAATTATCATTATTGTTTCAAATGAAAGCGTATTTGGCATAAATAAGACATTCAGAGTGATTCTACAGATTTCATCGATTAACTCATTGCCTTCACGTAGCTCAAAATCATTACATCAAAACTTTTGGTACAGCAGAACTTTTTTGAAATGAAAAATGTATTGAGCTGTAGGTATTTTGCCTTATTTCCATAAGCTCAAGGGCTAACGTCTTTTGAATACTACTTGTATAAAACTTGCTGTCACAATCCTAGCATTTATGCTTTTCTAGCAGTCAGGTCTATAAGAAATAAAGTTTCCAATATTCCTCCATTCTTCTTGTGTACTTAGCAGAAAAAAAAAATCTAAATTTGACTATGCGGTGTTCATATTTCATAAGTCCATAGGCTAATACGTATATTCAGTACTACTTCAGAAACACCCAGTGTAATGGTATCTAAATTGGTACATTAAGCTCTCTCACTTTATACAAAAAGATCCTTGAAAGGCAAGTAACACACTCTACACTGTCTATAATGATGGTAGGATTTCACTATCACTTTAGTCATGACTTCTCTCCTTTCCTCCACCTTTTTGGATTTGTCTGGGAGTCTTGCTGTACTGCAGGAGTCAGAATCTGTTAATAAGTGGAAATTTGAGTCCTTACAAGTGTAGCTTTACTTTCAAATAAGATTGTGTAAAATAGCACCTGTGAACTTGAACAAACCTCAGAATGCATTGAGAATAACATAAACAAAATTGAAAACTCATGAGTCAAATACACCGGATGCAGCACTTTATATATACATATATATATATATGCAGCTTTATATATATATATATATATATGTATATATATATAAAGCTATCATTTTTAAATGATAAGAACTGCTTAAGAAAATCCTCTGACAGTTATTGCAAATTTGTGTAGAGTGAGAAGACATATTCTTCAAGTCACCATGGACCAAGTTCCCAAGCATCTTATTTGCATTTGGTAACACCTCACTCTGCGGCGGGGTCTTCCTGGCAGTGACAGTTAATGAACAGAGATTTGCCTTCTACACTAAGGGCAATTTTGGTGCAGTATTAAAATGTAGTGTCTCTGGAGCTCATTTTCATAGTTCCAATGAAGAGGGAAAAGATGTGCATAAGCAAGGTGAAATATGTACCTCGCCAAACACACTCAGTATTTTTCTAGTATTTCTATTATCCTAATAAAGCTCAGAACAACACAAATCATCAAAACGGTTTGCCAGTTTATCTGGTGAAGCTAAACCACCCAAGCAGGTGATAATCACA
This sequence comes from Crypturellus undulatus, assembly GCA_013389825.1. NCBI lineage: Eukaryota > Metazoa > Chordata > Aves > Tinamiformes > Tinamidae > Crypturellus > Crypturellus undulatus. The sequence continues at coordinate 27,288 of VWPW01014219.1, forward strand.
GCTTGCCTTAGCTACAGGAAGCAAATCAATTTGAGTACCTACAGTGAACCCACTTAAATGCTTCATCTTTAAATCTTACTGTTATTACACACTATGAGTTTTTTGTTCTTGTTTGCCTTCTTCACTTAATAACATGGACTCCTCACACTGACTTAACACAGATGTGAAGGTTTTGCTCAGAAAACGGCAATTTCTGAGTAACAGTTTAGCTCAGATGATAAATCAAATAAATAACATGAAGACAGTTTCCTCAAAGTAAACAAGCTATTAAATGTGCTGTCCCTATAACCAACATATTTATATACACAAATGCACTACTGAAAAATAAGAAAAAAATCATGTTTATTTGTCACTTAAAAAAAATAATTTTAAACGATTTTCTGTGTCATGCCCTCAGACCTTTATTGTGATTGCCACTTTCTTGGTACTAGATAGTAAAGGCTTAGCTGGATTTCAGAAAACAACTGATAAATTGGAAGTGGGTATCATGCTTCTTTCATGACATTTTGTTCTTTTATGCACATTTAAAAAAATAAAATTAAAATGGAAAAAAAAGGCAGGGGGAAGGACAAATTTTCTCAGATGTTAACAATAATATAGGACTAGTTTTTGTTTGCTCATTTGGGTTTTTGTTTTTCCTGATTATTTTCATCAGGATAAGTTTTATCCAACTTAGATAAGACTGTAATTGTGTTATTTCATAAACACATTCAGTACTCAGTACAGCCACCATGGTTCACTTCAGCACACTTTGGAAAAAGACATTCTTTACATTGAAGGCAATCAAAGCTGCACCACTGAATAAACCTAACTTTACAGAATTTCCAGATTCAGAACCCAAGGGGTCTGTACTGACAATACTGACCTCCTACCTATGACTGAAAAATAGGCAGAAAATTCAAAATTAGCAAAAATAATAGCTATTAAAAATTAGCTAATGATCTAATCTATACACTTTCTCCATGAATGCAATTTTCTTGTTACTTCTCCATTATTCTCAATACTCTCAACACTTTAATCAACATAAAACATAGAAATTGGGATAAACTCACAATTTGGCCTAGTGATTTCTAATATACAAACATATGCTAGTTTTACATCTCTTCAATGTAAGTTATACTTTTAATTAGACAATTTTTTATTAGCTCTTTTTGAATACACTTCTGCTTCTCATATCAACATCCTCTACTTGCTGAATTTCTGAAGAAAGTCTCTCCCATATCTTTCGTAACATTCTCTATCCTCAGGTAAAATTTCTACCTGATAGTAAAAATCATACAGTATATTCTTATACATACCTCTATTCTGTTGTGCCTCCAAAAAACATGACCACAGTAAGACTGCCAGTACATTTAGACCACACATTTTCATGATAGTGAATATTAGTTTTCTTATCCCGTTTGTCATTTGTCATCACCTCCTCGCTTTATATATTTAGATCATGTCTGCAATATTACAACAGAATTTCCTTTCTGTCACTTAAGATTTACTTGTATTTATAAACCTATTTGCTTTTCAGCAGCAAAACACATATTTTCTATTACTAAAATAAACCCATTGTTCAGAATACCTGAAGTTCCCAGCCAATATACTTCCCAGTATGGAAAGACAGTATCCATGCTGTCTTTGCCTAATAAATAAATGAATGGATAACAGCATTTATGGTATGGAAAGCACTGAGCAACTGAAAATTAATAAGATAAGCCCCATATAAACATAGGGGAATGACTTCAGGAATCTGAATTTCAATTATCGGTTCATCATAGAACCTAAAGATATTTACAAATTTGTAAAAACAAATATGTACCATGGTTAATCACATTTGGCCTCCACCATTAAATTGTTTTTTTTTTTTTCTCACAGAACTGTTTTAAACACATAGAGGAAACAAAGTGAGATAGAAATGAGATTTCTTTGTTACTTCTTTTTGATATACGAAAAAACAATCCAGCTCCCTGCTGAGATGGAAGTCTGAATTCATAAGTGCTAGAATTCAAACTCTTCTGCCTTAAATATGTTGAAAGGTTTTTTATGTGAAATAGTTCGTTTAAAATGTGACTTTGCCAAATCTGTCTGTTCAATATTGGGAATATAGAGAAAGAAGGAGTCATTTTAATCATACTGTGGGGAAAATTCCCCATTTTACTGATTATTTTAGAATCTCATGAAACCAATTATTCTCTGTAATTCACCAAGTCAAAATGAATAGAGGCTGATTTTATTGAATAAGACCTGCTTTTTACCAGGAAAAGAATATTTTGCTTTTTTGCTTTTTGTTTTTTTTTCCCTGTTTTCTGCGTTATATAAGAATTTCACCAGCATCTACAGGCTTGAGAATAAAGTAATAAAATAAAACAGATGGAGTCTCACATTGAAAAGCTGTAAACAGAATTATCAACAACAAAACATCAGCATGAAGTTTTGATGGTGGTAGTAGCAGCAATTTAATCATGATAGCACATAAAAGCACTCAGTTTCTGAACAAAGATTTTAAAGTGCTGGGCGTTTAACAACATCCTCCTTAATATATATGCTAGTTCTATTCATCCTAAACCCCAGCTATCAAAAGATCCAAAAGAAGCTTAAAACTGAAATATACAACGAACTAAAGAAAAGATATATTCAAAAATTAGAGATCTGGGCAAGAATTATCAATATCCTGAGTTCTGCCTTCTGGATTAAAGCTTCACCCTACATGGTCACTTGGAGTTAGACTGGCCCAAAACTTAAGATGCTATCGTGCAGGGAATAAGGGCCACTACAGACTTTGCTGTCATCCATTTTATGTGAAATTGTGCAGTTCAAAATAATCTGGCTTATATTGAAGTTTGTTTTTTCCAAAAGTCATAGTTGAATAGGAAATTAGAAGAATAACCCATACATGAAAAATGCCAACTCCATCTTTTAAAAATGAGTAGGAAGTGGCTAGATAACAATAACAGAAAGAACTGAAGAATTAGAGCCAAAGGAGAAACAAGAAGAGAGAAAGTAGTCGCCTGTGGGAGATATTTTAAAAATTCTTTGATTTATTTGCAGACTACGAGCAGGAAAAAGGTTAGTATCTAAACAGCTGCCTTATTATTAGGACTTTTCATACTTATCCCAAGGGACTTTATACTCCAAAATATTTTTTTGACCTAAATCTGTCATTCATGTAAAGAGCTTGCAATGCCCTTTAGCACATCTTCAAACAGCTTTTAATAATGTTTTCACTTTCTGTCAGAGGCAATGAAAAAAAAAAAGTCACTTGGAGTTGAGTGAGGGCATTATGAAGCCAGTTCTTTGGGTTAAACTGCAGCAGCAGCCAGTTTCCCAGATATGTTCCCTAATAAATAAAATAGGACAGAGACTATTCTTTGGTTCTGAGACTAATGGGCATTGAACAGTTTATATGCAGGAAAGTTATATCTATGCACCCAACAGAGTGCCTCCTGCGAAGGCACCTGTGCTTGGTCTGAGTCCTCTCAGATCATCATTGTCCCTCTTTCCTTTCTTCTCTCACTATTTCTACAACCTTTTTACATTCCTTGGAGTTGGAGAACTGTTTCTTTAGTATTTTATAGCTTTTTTAGGAGAAGCTATTAGGATGTGAAGACATTTACACAGTACAATAGTCATGAGTTAGGGAGAAATTAAAAAGAAATCTAAACACCTCTGACCCATTTCTGAATGGCATATGCTACTAAGGGTAAATTAATTCAGTACAGTCAATATAAGACTACAATAACTCAGCTCTTCTTTGAGAATGTGAAGAACAAGAGTACAAGCTAAATCTAGACTTCATTCCATAACTATTACCAACAAGAAGAGTGAAAGAAACTCTCAACTATGCATTTGCTTGCAGCTTCTAAGCAAGTCAGAAGAATTTTAGATTTTTAAATGATATTATGAAAACTTGACAGTGATTGTCTACAAACAAATGTGACAGCTGTGAGCAAAAAGGTTGCTTTTCTGTTATAGAAAAAAATATAGAAGAAACTTTGAAAGGTCTTGTATTAAAATGCTTATAATAATACTTATAATATTGTCAGTTTTGCAGATTCAGAAGACTATTGAGCCCTTGTCCAATCATGATTATTAATGTTGAAGCAAATAACTAAGTCTTTAAAAATAGATCCAAAACCATTTTTTAGAGGAAAGAGCATGTAATGAAGGGGAAAGCAACTAGGTTGCTCAATTAGAATTTTTTCTTCTTTTTTTTTTAATTCTGGAATTTTGCAACTGTATTTCAGCTCAAACTTCTTAAAGATGTTATAAATGAGTTTTGGAAAGAACACTCAAAAACACACCATCTGAAGACATAGAATTCACCCTTAACAAAATAATGACACTTTATTTAGCAGAGAAATCAGCTAGTGTAGCTCAGAAGGGATAAGCTGTTGTCTGACATTGTGGATGTTATGAAACATCCATAGCATCGCTATGAAGGATTTGAGGCTCAAAGGCAAATGAAGTCAATGATGTCAGTTGGAAACATCATCAAATATCACAACTCAGTATGATTGCTGGCACTGGAGAAAGCTGCAAGAACCTATACCATTTTGTAGGAGGACAGTAATGTACAGAGCAGTGATGAAGAGGATGGTAAAAGCTGGATGAAAACTTTAAGAAAGCATTAAACAATCACTCAGGGGATGATGAACAGAACATCAACATGAGAGAAATGGCATTTAATCATTTTCAGTCAGGAAAAGATCTATAGGCAAATATGATATCTGAAATATCTGAAGTATCAGGAATGAATGAAGGCCAGTATAAAATGAAGATAAAAGCAGGAATGAGGCAACTGGAAAATGAGACACATTTGCAACATAGATGGAAAAAAAAAACATGAAAAAACATCAGTTCCTGATTTTTGAAGGGAAAGTACACATGGTAGGGTCAAGTGGCTAAAAAAGGGGGCAGAAATTTGGATATTCCTTCCTGGCCTTTAACTTGCCAAAGTGAAAGAGTTCATCTACCCCACAAGTCCTGTCCCAGAGATCATCAGATCACAGAATCATAGAATCATTAAGGTTGGTAGGAACCTCTGGAGATCATCTAGTCCAACTCGCCTGCAGACATAGACTCTTCTACAGCATGTTACCAAGGTTTGCATCCAAGTGGATTTTGAAAAATCTCCAGAGAAGGAAATTACACAACCTCTCTTGGCAACCTGTTCCAGTGCTGTATCATCCTCACTGTCAAGAATTTTTTCCTTAAGTTCCTGTGGAACTTTTGGTACTTCAGTTTGTGGCTGTTTCTTCTTGCCCTGTTGCTTTACCACCACTGCAAGAGGCCGCCCCATCCTCCTCACAGCCTCTCTTGAGGTGCTTGTACACACTGATTAGATCCCCTCTCAGCCTTCTCTTCTCCAGGCTGAACAGGCCCAGCTCCCTCCGCCTCTCTTCATAGGGCAGATGTTCCAGGCCCCTGATCATCCTTGTGGCCCTGCGCTGGACTCTCTCCAGCAGCTCCACATCCCTCTTGTACTGTGGGGCCCAGAACTGGACACAGTGCTCCAGATGTGGCCTCACCAGGGCTGAGTAGAGGGGCAGGATCACCTCCCTCGACCTGCTGGAGATGCTCCTCTTAATGCACCCCAGGATCCCATTGGCCTTCTTGGCCACGAGGGCACCCTACTGCCTCATGGTCAACCTGTCGTCCACCATGATGCCCAGGTCCTTCTCTGCAGAAGGTCGGTTCCCAGCCTGTAATGATGTCTGGAATTATTCCTTCCCCAGTGCAGGACCTTGCACTTGGCCTTGTTGAATTTCATGAGGTTTTTCACCACCCACTTGTCCAGTCTGTCCAGGTCCCTCTGCATGGCAGCGCAGTCCTCTGGGGTATCAGCTCCCAGTTTCCTATCAGCAAACTTGCTGAGGGGGAAGTCTGTCCCTTCATCCAGATCATTAATGAATAAATTGAACAGGATTGGACTGTCGACTGATCCCAAAATAACCCACGCTTCCAAAGAGGACTATGATCCATGATCAGAGAAATTAGCTGGAAATGCTCCTTGCTTAGGAAATCAGACCATAGTTTTAGAAATGGGGACTACTTAGCAAGACCAGTGGAAGCCAAGTGAGGCTAGTGTCTGGGAAGGACACACAAGAAGTTCAAGAAAACGTAAGCTGGGTTCCTGTTCTGAATGACCTGTGAGAAGAGGAATCTAAAATGAGTCTACAGGGACAAGTTTCATTAAAGTAGGACTCCAAAAGTTGTGCTCTCGCCCAGTTCTATTAATTACTGGGTAAAACTATAGCTTGATCCTTATGTCCTTTCTTCCTTTACCATATTTGATTATTTATAATTAGTTTGGACAGAAAGTGTAAGAAAACAGTCATATAAATATAGTTTTAAAAGCGCTTAGTTTTGAAGACCTGACCACTGCTTACCAGTCATAATGGTATTAAATATTTTTCAATTTCATACCTTTCATTTTATGTTCATCATAAACAAAACAAAACAAGCAAACAAAAAGACAGAAAAATAGCAACCCAAATTATATGTATCAAGTACATTGATGGTTTACTCAGCTCTCTTGACTTTGCATCTACACTTAAGGTTCTGGGCTGAAATTTTACTGTAAAATACCTTTTGTGGTTGGCACCATGTAAAGGGGAATTCAGAAAATCAAGCTGATCATGTCTGTTATCTACTAGGATTAAAAATATATATCATGTCGAGACAATTTCTTCCTCAATCACTCCTCAATGCTGGAACAAAAGGAGTTCATTTTAACATAGCAACTTAGTCACTTTGACAAAAGTCCTCTTTATAAGAAACACTTTCTGATCAGTTTTCTACATCCTGAGTGCTGAGTATATTCATCCTGTGCACCGTCGGGGGTGTAACATTCAGAGTGCGATTTTTTTCCCCTCTTTTCAAGATTGTGCATGGTTTGCCAGAAGTTCCTGTTTCACAAATGCAATTTCCTTTTTATCCCACACAGAAACTGAAAAACTAATCAACATATTTTCTAAATTACTCATATTCACCCTGGAGGCTAATAAAGACATCCTTGCTACTAGTGTAGCTACTAGTATACAATTCAGATGTCATTTTCATAGAGATAGATTGTGTGTAGAGAGTTTAATCTCTTTGGAATTACACCACTGTAATAGAATATGCAGGTGCTTCTCTCCCCTTAAAACAGTGTAAAATTTGATTTGTGTGAAGCACAACATTTTTAGAGATCTAGGGCCTCCATATTCCTTTATGCACCTGATGACTTGCTAAAGAACAAAAACTGTCACTGCTATAGGTAATCAGTGACCTAGGGTTCCAAAGAGCAATGAATTCAAGCTCAAAAATGCCAGGATTCATAGGTCTTAAAAAGATCAGCGAATCCTTGAAAAATGAGCCAAAAATACCCTCGGAAGCCTGTATCTTTCCTCCAAGCGTGCTATTAATGGCCATTATTAAGTGTCTATAATATAGAGAAGTACCATCAAAATTAAGTGCAAATGCAAAGGAAATATATATATATCTGCAGAGAGAAGAGACAAGATAGATTGAATACAGACTAACTACTTTGCCATAAGTGCACATGTACCTCTTTCTGCCCCACCATAAATGTGAACTAATTTTCTTCAGCTTATTAAAGTATGAGTTGCCCTGCAGTTGTCATGATGTACTAGCTAACTACTCCTGCTTCCTGACACCTGGTTTGTGTAGTCAAGCCTTCAGTGTCTTATGAACAATTTGGGAGATTTTAGTTACAAGCAACAAGAAAGTGTATAAAAAGCTAATTTATTTATTTGGTTGGTTGGTTGGTTTTTGTTCAGGACAATCTACAGTATATTACAGAGCAGCATCCCCCTAAGTGATACCCTGGACTCTCTGGGCATCACCCTTAGACCAGGACATAATCAGTCTTTGTCTTTGGTGCTAGAAGAGTGAGAAATCAAATAGTATCCAGGAAAGCCACAATGTGTATTCTACATTGATTTTTAAAACTCTAGAGTTTTGTTTGGATGAGAGGATAACCTCACTTTGTACAACCCACTCATCAATAGTGCCAGAGCAAAAATGTGCTGTCTTAAATACAAATCTGTATGTACAAGATATCAGAAGCCTTAGGAGACAGTCTCACTCTTGGTGAAGATCCAGCAAGCTGAAACTCTAAGGCTGTTTATTTTCCATTCGCCCTTGATTTGATGGATTACAATGTCATTTAGCAGCATACAGATTTATGAATTCTTGTTTGACTCACACATCTAATGCTATTAATTTGTACTGATAAGTGAAATGTGAAAGCACCTCTCAGCCCTAGAAGACAGAGAACCTTGAAATGATAATGATGCCCATGACTACATGTTCATTATGAGGGGAGATGTGTCTGTTCTTTGGTGTTTCTTCCTTAACAGCTGTATAAACCTAAGGCAATTAAAAGGATGCTATGGAAGCAACCTGACAAGTGAATAAGATATCAAAACAGGAGTACTCAGGGCATCCTGACTGCAGAATCATGACAGCATCCCAGGAGCTCTGTCAAGCTCTCTCTTTCTAAGCTACACCCTAATGCTAACCTGACAACTTAGGACCTTTCAGTTGCGTTCTCTTAAGACTAAAATACTCGGGCCTATTCTTTCTCTGAATCACTTTAGTCTTCCCTCCCTGTTTCTCCCTCCCTCTATTCCTGATTGCCACTAACTTCAGTTCTGCAGAGATGTTGGCTTAATTCATGGTTTTTACACCTTCTGCACCAAGAAGTCTCCTGCAGTAGGAATTCTTTCAAACATTATTTCTCCTTCTACCTCACCTCACAATTTCACTGTATCTCCCCACAAAAACATTTGCTTTCCTATTGCCCTCCCTAAGAAGGCCTCTGCCTGGCACACACCTGCATGGACTGCTCAGTAGTCTGAAAATTTAGCTTCCCAGAACTATGAATTAAGATCCTGAGAAATATGACAAAAGCTAAACACACTGCATGGTAAAGGTCACTAACTCATGAACACTGACCACTCACACCAGGAACAAGAAACATTGGTCATGGATCTTGGAGTCATCTGGGCGTGCGGCCATCTGTCATTTGACCAGCGCAGTTAAGAACAGAGCACATTTGCTTCTCAGAATCTATGGCTCTTGCTGTAGAGTGAAGTGGTTGCATAATGCATCAAAACAGGAAGAGAGTGGAAAAAGATTTGTCATTCACTGGTTAAGTCTCAATGAACAGAACTAGTTCTGCAGGAACACTTCTTCATGTTCACTGTAGTCATTCTTACCTCAGTGCTGAGGTTATTCTGAGCATTTAAACATGATATCAGAACTAGTTACAAAGCTTCCACAATTTAAAAACAAACCAACAAAAACAAACAAACAACAAAAAAACAAAACAGCTGAAACTTAAGATTTCTGTATATCACCAAGTTTTCTTGTCATAGAGACTGAATGATCCTCTTGATTTTATGTTGGTCCAAGTGCACAACTACGTGTATAGTTGATCATTTAGTATTGACAATGACTTGACATGTACTGTGCTTAGCTGTGATATTCCTCCCTTTTTCCTCCTCTTTAACCTCTCTATTTCATCTCAAAGGCATGGAGAAATGTTCATAGTTGTGATAATCTAGTCAATTCCAAATATTGTGTGTTTTAGATGACTGCCATCTTTATAGATACAGGTGAGTTTGTTGAATCCAAAAATGGAATGACTTAGTTAACTTTGGCTCAGGCCTACTCATGGTGCATGGACGAAAGGTATTTCTTGGTATTTCTTCCCCTTTCTCCTCCCCTTGCAGACTGGATAATTGCTCCCCACCTAATCCTGCAGGAATTCACTTGGCTACAGCATCTGCAAGATAGTCCCAGAACCAGGGGATCAATTAAGAACAAAACCTTTAGGAATCAGAAAACAATTTAGGAATAACAGACCAGTTTAGTGTATCCTCAGAGCTACAGTGCAGTAAAGTAAGTCAAAAGAGTCAAAAGCAAGTCAGAAAATAGTTACCATGCACTTTGAGGATTTCAAGGGAAAATATCTGCCTGATACAAACTGGGTTGCAGGTAGGCCCAGCAAACACCCTTGCACTGTTGAGCTTCTGTGAACTAAATGATATTTACCAAAAAAAAAAAAAAAGAAGAAGAAGACAAAGATGAAGAGAAGGGAAGAGAAAAAAAGGAAAAGGCAAGGCGAGGTGAAGCGAGGGGAAAGGAAAGGAAAGGGAAAGGGAAAGGGAAAGGCTCCGTAGGACCCAGAAGACATCCTTAGATCAGAAGAGATCAAATACAGACCCAGAGCAGGTTGCTCATGTCCTTCAGGTGTCTCCAGGACAAAGCAATTCCTTGCACAGCGGTCATGAGCTCACAGCACTTAGCAGGAAACCTGAGGTTTACCCTGACCTCATCCTGGACAAGTTTGAATACATTATTCCCCCCTCCCAGGAGGAAGTCCTAGTCACCATTAAGAGCAAGAAAATGTGCTCAGGGGATCTAAGGATCCCTCAGCTTAAGCCTGGAACATGATTTATGACACACTTGTCTCCTTTATACCTGATATTTGCTCTTTAAAGGCCTAAGAATCCCAGTACTCTGGCTGTTATTTAAGGTCTCGGCATATCTATCTTCCAGAAAGAGAAGATGGATCTCAGGTCCTTATTTCAACAGGCACTTGAATTACATTGTCATTCCATCTCAGTGATTATCAGGTAACTATCCTTAGTTACCTTAGCATTAGGATGTGTTTTTTCCTTTGTGAAATATCTTATTACAGCTTTCATGTTTTCCATGGGAATTGAATCTTCTGGGACAGGATTGCACAGTTTCCCCAGGACTTTCCCTTTACACTATGCATGACTGCTTAATACAGGCTGTGAGTCACCAGCAAAATCTAATTATTATGCAACAACAATTACTGTTTTATACAGTTAAGATAACAAATAAAATAAATACCTCAGGGAAAAAAATAAAAAAGGAAGTCATATGTCCTGAAGTTTTCTACACACTGAGGAGATCTTTCATTTAAAGGCTATTTTCTTGCAGCTTTCCAAAAAAAAAAAAACTGTAGCTGATATTTTCTTATGGAAAATAAATTAATTTTATAACATCACATGTTCCATTGTGACACGCTTTGAAATGCAATTGCTTATTTTTTGGCTTTTTTTTGTAATGATTTTTTTAATAATACCTAGGTTTTAATAATCCTAGGTTCCTTTTAACTGAGAATATTGGCTTACGTACACTTCTCTGTATTGAGATATTACTACAAGACAACATAGGCTGGAAATATTGAGATATTGAGATATTACTACAAGACAACATAGGCTGGAAATAAAAATGAAGGAGTTAGTTGTTAGTTAACATCTCAGCTCAAAGATGTATCCAGATCTTCCAAATATTTTTGAATACTCTTGAAATCTTCAGCCTCCAAACTGTTATGGAGGAATCCCATACAATATTTCACTGATTTTTGTATCATCAAAATACAAGGAATACATCTCACTCATGTTCCTCATGGAAGAAATCTTATCTAGATCATATTAATGAACAGAATTGCCCAGGTGTTTGACTATCGTAACTTTGATTGTTCTAATATGAAAAAGCAAGGTTTTGGTAGAATTAAAGTAGGAATTTTGAAGAACTAAATTATCCACATGGACTGACTTTAATTACAATTCTAACATAAAATTAAAAGATTTGTCTTTGTTAATGAGTAGTGTCCATGTTTTATATTAGATATTGTCACTTTAAAGGATTGTTAATGTAAGTCTATATGTTAGCATCTTGAAATTTCACAGATTATTAGAGATGAATTTCATGGTCTGACAAATAAAATCACCAGGACAAAGACAAAACACCTCTGATTCAATAATGTACAGAAAGACTAAGTGAACACCTGCCTGGCGCTTACTGAAGATCATTCATCAATGCTGCCTCTTTAAATTAGTGTTGATTGGGCAAAAACTTCCTTGTAAATTTCCCACAGGAATCTCACCAGTATGAACACTCACTTAAGCCTTTACAACTGAGCTGGAAAATCATTTTTAGTAATCACACATGGATTCATTTTTTTTTTTAACCTACTGATTTGGTTAAATTAGTATTTAAAAAGCAAACTGAGTGTGTAAACATGCGACAAATAAATTATCACAATACGAATAGAGATGCTGAGCCTTCATAAAAGCTTTGTAATAACCTTCTACTTCAGATCTTAAGAATCACAGCCCCAAACTACGCATAGAGATATATGCTTAAAAATACAGGCATTTCTGAGCTTAACATGAAAGTGCAAGTGTTACGGCTCTAAGTATGATAAAGGCTACTGAGCCTGCAATTGCACAATTCTCTGGAACATTTACACATGTGACTTCAGCCGTTTTGAGGGCTATCACAGAAATCATTTTAAAACACAATTGCAAAAATCAGAAAAATATTTATGTTTATATATATAAATCTAAAAAGCACATATCCACAAAGAGACAACTCCTTCCACTGTTTAAGTCCTTAAAATACTCATTATGTCTCAGAAATATATTTGACTATCTAAGACACTCTCAATTGCCACTATTTTTTTAATTTAAAATGATTTCTTCTTCAAATTTTGGATTATCCCTGTGATAGTAAACTTGAGAAGGAACTAACTCGATCATGTGTGTCTGTCATCACTCTAGAATTATTATTACCCATCAAGTACATAATCAGTTAGGAGTTGGTAATGAACTATATACCACTGTGCAGTTCAGATGTTGGTAACTTGTATGCCTTTACTGTATATATTCACATAGCTGTAAATCTCAATGAAAAGTATAAACTGGAATATGCCAAGTAGCCACAAAAGGAGGCAAGGGACATTTTTGTTCTTCAGTATATATAGCTTTCAAGCTATTAAAGCAGAGGATATGACTCTAGTCTGCAGATAAATGCTTAAATATTTAAAGAAAATAAACAACTTTTATTCTAATTTAAGAGGGTCAGACTATTTTCAGATTAAGGAGGAAACAGAATGAATTTAAGGTTGAAAAATTAAACTCGTCAGATATTTTATAATGTTGCAAAGGAGAGATTGGCTAAAAGAGCTAATGTGTGTTAGCTGGGAGGAATTAAAGAGAGAGGCAGTGTGAGACCCCAGTTGCTCTGAGATGTTCTCTTATGAACATTTTCTAATAATTCTGTTTCTTACTGTCATGTTCTGGGACAAGCCTTTAGACAGATGTAACCAGAGACACAAGGTAGCCCCCATCTATCACAGTCAGAAGAAGGAAGTCTAGAGACAGAGGGGTCTTGCTACAGTCATCTTTTAAAGATCCAGAGATGTGCAATGAATTTTGGACACTATTAATTGTTGTTTATATTTTACATTTCTTCACCTATGTTAAATTGGATATAACTCAGCCGTAAGAGAGAAATCCTTGCCTAGGAGTGTGGCTGTTCTGCTCAGTCCCTGGCATACCTTGGCACAATCCTATCCTCTGTATCAAGCACAGAGTGCCCCCAGATCCAAGGGATGGATCCAGGCTTTATGGAGCTTATTCTCTTCACAAGGTTCAGGAAATGGAGGATGTCTCCTAGAGATCACTGATGACACTGAAGGTGACATCTGTGACATACAATGAAATATTGAGGTACATGCCTGAATTCCAAGGGGCACAGAATCTCTAATCAAGCAAAGAGAGGAAAGAGCTCTATAAATGATGCAGTCAGTATCTCTGAGCTCTGTATATTTAGCTAGTAAATTCCTAGGCAAAACAGGAGCTATATAAACATTTTCTGCCTGGTGAATAAATGGTATGTTGCCTAATACAAAAAGTTGAAGTCCTAATTACTGAGAGAGAAATCAAAACAATCCCATTCTTGTGCACATTTTTCAGATTGATTATTGTACATTTTATCATTTATGTAGTAATTCCTCTGACAGATGAAGCTCTAGGAATAACCTAGAGGGAGATAATGTAGAGGAATTATTTCCATGAGCTGGGCAAATTTGTTAGTCTGAAAGCTCTAAGCAAAATGGCCGTTTTGCTTAGATGAATGAAGGTGAAAACAAATGGAGGCAAGATGAATGGAGGTGAAAACAAATATTAGGAATTTATGTAAGATCCTAACTGTGATTGATAGCAAATTTGGAAAAAGACAAGGAAAAGAAGTAAATTTGGAAAAAGACAAGGAAAAGAGAAAAAAGTTAGAATTTCTCTATAGATATAATTGATCATGCACGTGTGCTTGAGCATTGACTTTATTAAAAAACCTGTGTATTGATGCTTTAAGTAGTATGGATCTAGAAATAGGCACCTATGAACCCCATGATCATGTAACCATCCGAGAAGATCTGCCTATCGCTGACTCCATCAGTATTCAAATATTTGTCATCTTAGTTTAAGCTGATCATTTATTCCTCTTCTGTAGAAGTGGGCTAAAATTTCCATTTGCCGTCTTCATCCTACCTCTCTCAGATGGCTACCTTAGGATGCAGTGAATCATGCTTTCAAAGTCACTCCCCAATGACTGCAAAGACAATCTAGAGGACTACTTTACATGTAAACAACTGCATTTAGTATAGCTAAAGTTAGTGAAGATGCATCTTAACTCACCACAAATTATAATCTGTTATGAGCATTTAAGTACCCAGAAATCTCCTGCAGCCTACCCTGGATACCTGAGATATTGCTGTCTTTGCCTGCTTCAGAGCTTCTCCTAGAACATCACTTGCCCTTGGAGATCTAAGATCTAATATTTGCTGTTCCTGTTGGCCTTCAGCTGTGAGAAGATGTTGATCTGCAACTCCCAAGGGCAGAAATACAAGGTAATATTATCTATCACACATGACCTGTGCCTAATTTAAGGTTACGATTTGAGATAAATCAGGGAGAACTTGAGATTTTTTGGCATTTCAGACTGACCCTAGAGCTGACCAGGAAGCAGACGGTGACTCAGAGATTCTGTCATCAGCATCCTTCCATGTCTGAGGGAGGAGGATATCACCCGGAGGGAGCACATGGTTCCTAAGGAGACCATCTCCTGTCCGGTGTGGAGGGTGTAGAGACAAGTTCTGCAGAAGGTGCGCTTCCCCATGCACAGTGTAAGCAGCACTGACAGTCCAAGGAGGGAACAACTATCTCTCTACTTGCATAGGTAGAACTTAGGCCACTCCTTTTACTTCTATAGAATAGCTGGAAATGATTCAGACTGTTGTATGTTCTGTACAATACCATCGTTTGTGCCTTTTATCTTTGGAGCTAAAAGGTTCAAGAAATAAAAATCTGTGGTAATAACTATGTTGTTTATTCCTGTATACTTGGAAGATATATAAATTCAAGCCTTTCCACCCCCTCTTGGAATTTCTGGATGTACTAAGCATGAAGGAGGTAAACAAGGCATTTAGAATTGGTTTAATTGTAGCTAAAACTGAGAGGAAAATGCTGAGGATAGAGCTAATGCTGAAATTTCCTTTTAGTGCTTTTAAACTAAATTTCCATTCTATTTTTACTCACTTTCTTTGTTTCTGCTTCAGGTTTTTATAATTATAGGGTATTTTGCAAGGCATAAATAAAAGCTCTTAGTATGTGTGGCAATGACTGTCTGTGAGAATAACTGACTTTCAAGGGTTATAACATTTTCTTTCTTGATACAAGTTCACAAGCCTATCGCTAGCCAGTCTAGGACAATTAAATATTTGTGCTGAGGTCTGATTGCAATGGATTATCAAAACTGCTTCTAACGAGAGCTTTGATGCTTGATCGCATCTTTATTCTTTATGTGCAGAATAAAGGAACTCACCCATGTTCCTACACAGTCAAGACTCATTTCTCAGTTTTTTAAGTTACATGAGCGCTAGAATAACTTCAGAAAGCACACTAACAGAACAAAGTCTAGTCAGACCTGTTCTATTTTGTTCGTCTTTATTGAATTGAGCCACAAAATTGGCAGTTGCATAAGAATACGTGATGAGAATGTCACAGTGCGGGTGCCTGCTCGCTATGCATCCCACATTTGCACCAGGCTTTCTATCACTTATTGTTGACAGCATGAATGGGTGCAGAGATTTACTGACTGACACTGCAAAGCTGCCATTGTCAGGAGAGGCAGACACCCTAATGATGTGCAGTCTTGCCGATCCGAAAAAAGAGAGGGAAAGAGAGGAAGAGAGTGTGACATCGTTTCCATGGATACACACTGGTACTTCTTCCATACCTCTTCATTCTGCCTTGCCATCTGTGTCCATACTGCAGATAGCGATTGATTATGTCTCATTAAAATATTTAATGACTCCCATGTTATTAATTAGTGAAGATTCAAATAAGATTGTGCTTTGTCGTAAACATTACTCATATAGTAATCTAGAAATACATTATGTAAAGCAAATAATATCACTCTGTACCTAATTTAACCAGATGCATGTCTAGAAACCTTGAAAATAATCTCTCTCTGGACATCACTATATCAAGAAACAGCATGCTGTAGTTGAGATCTGTTTCTGTGTTTCTTACAGAGTTTCGGCATGATGTCTCAACAGAGAGCCCTCTGCTGCAGACTTTCTTATAAAGTCCATTACTTGTTATGACAGGGCATATATTCAGTTATAACTGAAATCGGAAATACTGAAATTAAAGTAAAGCATATTCTTAATTCCTAGTCTTTTTTAAGTAGTCAGTTTTTAAGTAGTCCTTAAAATCAATAGGTCACTACCTCCATTTGTAATGAAAAATTTCTATGTTAGTTATATATTCCTTTTTCAATGCACATAAAGATGTCCTGATCTCTGAAGTTAATTAATCAGCTTTTAACTAAGGTGTGTTATAAAGAGAAACTATTCATATGTATGACAAACACTTTATATGACCTGGGAACTCCATCTTCTCCCCTTCTCCCTGAACACATCTTGGAAACATCTTCAGAAATAGACTGCAGAGTCAGCCTGATTCCTGCTTATTTTATGCCCAGCTGGATCCACCATGATTCTCCCCATGCCCATGAAGTAAGGGCAATTATTTCTAAAACAATCTTGTTCTGTACTGCTAGCTAAAACACTCTCCTTGGATGTTAATCTTAACCTTTTCAAATGGGGGATGCTGCAGAACTCAGATTTCCAGCTCAAACTGAGAAAACCTATTTATCTGCAACATACATTACAAAGGATGACTTTTCATTTCTTTTGGAAAATATTTACCCTCAAAAATTTCAGCATTTTACATCCCGCTGTGTACCAATTGTGTAATATCTGCCAGATCACAGTCTCTCCTTGATTGAATCCAGATGATACTCGATTAGTAATAAAAATAAATATATGATAAATAAATAAATAAAACACATTTTAGCAATGAAAAATGCTAAAAATGTATTTAGTACTAAAGTACTTAATTAATGGTAAAAGATAGATGTCTTCTAGAGGTATTATGACCTTTTTTTCAGGAGAGACTGTCTCTTTCCCAAAGAGTTTAGGTGTTTGGAAACAATCTTGTACAGAAAATTACATACTTCTTGCCTAATTGAGGTACTTAAAATAAATTAGTTGACTTAGTCATGTACCTTCTATGGCTGTTCAGTAACCGTTTGCTAACTACTTAAATCCCTTTTAGCCATCTTACTGCAAAATAAACAGTACCATGGCAACTATAGCAACTACTTACTTGAAAAGAATAACAGTATAAAATGAAGTAGTAGATCAAAGCTGATGGAAAGATATAAACATGGTAGGGGAGATAAGATGGGCCAGAATAGCTTTCTTCACTTTTTGATGGTGGTCATTCACTTTGAGATTTTGCATTTTGTGGAATACCCGCCTGAGAGGAGCTTTTATATGATTTAAAAGAGTATTTTTAGTACTATCTCTGGATGATTCTGTATTAGTTCAGCTGCAGCCCACTGAAGTCAAAGGGGTTCTTCCGCTGATCTCAGTGGATTCCTTTTTGGAATCATTTGAAATCTGTATATACAATCTTTCTAATTTGTTTTATACTCAATGACTTTACTTGTTTCCAGAAATACTTAGAGTCATAAGGATGTTTGCACATAAAAGATGCAATTCAGCTTCAGGCTGAAAATGTCAAGATATAAAATAACTGAAAAGGCTGTAAGACTGTCTCTGAGAGATTATGCATACATTTAGAGCAAAATTTCTTTTAAACCCCCGGAAATTCTCCTGTGATAGGAGCCAAAAAACCCGCAGCTTTGCTACAAGATATGATTAATCTTTAATGAAGGTATTTGTGGTACAGAAATGTGAGTGTCCCAAGAACTGCACACATAAGACTTGCTGAGACTCGCCTGCTGAGCAAAATGAACTTTTATCAGGCCTATTTTACAGCCCTGCCTTCTGCAGGTTTTTAACTCATGTGAATCATCTCTTTACATAAGTGAATCATCTCATATGAGAGCTACAGAAGGGGTTCCTAGTCTATTCCCTGCCTTGAGCAAGGCCTCTAGAAGGATTGTTCTACGTTCTGAGGCTTTTTATGCTTCTGAGACACTGGACACATTCAACAAAACTTGCCCCTAATTTCCAAATGAAAAGGTGGTGACACCCAAGAGAAGGGACCTAACAGAAAAGTTCACTTCATTTATCTTTAATTACCTACAAGTTAGGGGTCCAGCCTAGTGTAAGTTTTATTTGCAGGTTTCACAAGATACAAAATTTCTACAGGACTTAAAAAAGACTCTTAAAAAAGACTGGATCATGTTTTGGAAATGTCTCTCAGTTTTCCTAGACTGCAGATGAACAGCATTAATCCAGGAATTTAATTTTAAGACAATTTAATTTAAGTTTAGCTGAGATAAATATCATACATTCACTTCTATTTAAAGAAACTCTTATCCTTAACTCCTATTAAAATATTCCATAACCACTAGAAAGATAAGTTGTTAGTTCCCAGAACCCTGATCAGTCCAAAGATCTTTCTTGAATACAAGAACAAATTATGTTGTTCAAGGCTGCGTCTATTGTTAATATTTTTTGCAGGCAACTCAGTTATCACTCAGCCAATTTGTTCATCTTCACTACTGAATATTAATCCTTTTCTTCCTGAAAAGCAGTAGACCCTTGGAAAAAAAAAAAAAAAGAAAGAAAAAAACAGAAAACAAGCCAAAGATTAAGATGTGTTCCAGAATTTAATGAAAGCAATCTCTACCAAAAAAAAAAAAAAAAATCAGTATATGCAGCACATGTTTACAGTTGCAACTAAAATCACCACGGTAGTTGAGTACAGGGCAAGCTGCCTTAACACTATACCATGTATAATCTTGATTTGGGAAACATGTATCAGAGCAGCAACCTCATCTGTATTTCCAGCCTGAAGAAGCTGCGTATCACCATGGTAAAGTCAGCAGAGACTAAGGAATATACATCAAACAAGAAACTAGTCTATAGCTTTGTATTACTTACTTAGTACATATTTCAGAGCACTACCCTGGAAGAAAAGGACCTTCCTTTTGAACTGCTGAACTGTACATATCATGCTGATAAGGCTTTTTTTCAACTAATTAATCAGAGATTATCATTCAGTCCAGTGCTGGCTGGATTTCTGCATTGCAGTACTGAAAGCTGACTGCGCTGCTGATGCCTAAAATAGGTCTTTAAGCCTCATTAACATCACTTCCAAGTAATTATGTAAAATATTTCAAGAATAAAAAAGAATTTTTTTTTCAGTCATAAACTTTAAGAAAACAGTTGTACATCAGAAAGAAAGAAGTGAAAGCAGTATCTAATGAAAAGAAAGACTCATTTATGTTCTATATCATTTTCTCAGATAAAAGTTAGTTGACATATTCAGTTTAAACTTAGCTTCAACAGACTGTACTTCGTTATCTATGGATAATTTGCCTTATTACTTGGTTCTCTTTACCAATTCCACAATCTGTGTTAGGAATTTCTTTTCCCTATAGTCTTCTGTCATAATGACCATCACATTAACCATCACAATCTCAATAGTTCAATGGCATCCAAACATTCAATAGCTTATGTTTACAATATTAGTGCTGGAGCTGAGTAATGATCTCTTTTCTCTTTGGGCAAAGTTATTTCCTTGGCAGGAAATAGCTTCCAGGAAATAGCTTTCCAGGCTAAAAGCACAAGAATTGTTTTTTGATATATTCTGATTTTTAAAGGTTTGACTTTCTCTTTCATTTCCCTATTGCCTACACCTTTCAACCTTTTTTTTTTTTTTCCATAAATGTCATTTCTTGCATGCCTTAGGGCTTGCTCAGTAGTCACATCTTGGTTTTAGTTTGCTGAATTGAGTCCAATTATGTTAGGCTTTGAGCAAGTCTGCACTCAACTTTGAATTTGAAGTAATCCAACTTTGGAACACAGAATATTCTGGTTTGGATTCTGTTTATAATACAAATATGCAAACACATTCAGAACCAAAGTAAGCTCAAGGAGAATCCCAGCTGAGACACTACCGCTTTCACTGATACCTTTCAAGTTGCAAGTTGCAAAAACTGAGTTTTTTTCAGGATTACCACTCAGTATTTAGAAGATGTTTATCAGAATGGCCTGATTGGATGCAATATCAGCATATTGGATGTAATATCTAGATGCGGTCACTAAAGAGAATGATGAGCAGAGATGAGTAATCCCTTTCCTTTTCTCCCCAGCTGTGCTCTTGGTTTGTAGCCTGGTGTGTTCTTAACTCTCAATGTTGCCAGAGTACAGGGTTGGCTTGTGGAATTCACTGCTCACCTGGACTCCCAGAGCTTTTCCCACATTGCTACCCTTGAGCATATCAACTGGTTCCCCAAATTAGTGTCACCTGCAAGCTTGGTCCCAGGATAGACTGCGGCAGTATCCCGCATATTACTGGTCTCCAAGCAGAGTATGATTCATTAACCACAACTCAACCACTTTCTACCCACCCTTTTGTCTATCCATCAAGATCAGGATGTACCAAACTGCATGCAAGACCATTGTGGGAGAAAGCGATGAAAGTCCTGCTATAGTCAAGGTAATAGCCATCTACTGTTTCCTCATACAAAAAAAAAAAAAAAAGTCATTTTATTGTAGATGACATCCTGTATCTCTAATAAATCCATTCTGACTGTTCCCAGACACCTTCTCCTTCATGTGTCCAAACTGATTCTCAAGAGGCCCTGGTCCCTATGAGAGGTAATTTGTTTAACCACTCAGGCTAGTTCAAAGCTACCTTGGATATCTTCTACTAGCAAAGTATTATGCACATTGCTACCTGACAACCATTTCTCATCTTTAATTTCTCCATTTTTTTTTTCAGCTCAGACCACTAAAAATGCAAGAATTAATTATTTCACTATTTAAAATATGTTTTCAATGCTCTCCAGAGTTTACCTCATTAAAGCTTATAGGGTAACTCTTAAAAGCTCTTAAAAATAAAGAAAAAAGATTGGTTTAATTCCAAGTTTCTAAATACAAAAGGTCAGGAATCATTAGCTGATATTTTTTAAAAAATAAATTATTACCTTGTTCCTTGTTCTTGTATTCATTTCAGAATTCAGAAATGTGGGTGTCTGGCACTGAAATTATATTATTTGTTTATGACTCACAGCATAATCTTTTTTTTTCCCTGTTCAAATTAATAAGAATTTATTTCACTATAGTGAAAAATGTTTAATAAGTATTTTATATTTTCGGCATAAAGATTATTTCTCAAAATGGCAAACTTTTCTTTGGCATTGGGTTTCAAATCCAGTTACAGACACTTAAAACTATAGCTGATTACTAAGAGGACTTTGATGTCTTCACATAGAGTGATTTGAGCTGAAAACTTTGTCGCCAAAATAACTAAATCATCTCCCCAGGAAAGTTTCTTTTTTTTTTTCTGTTTTCTGTTTTGATTTTTCATTTTGATGAGAATATATATGCTATTGTGTAAATATATTTTTAATTTATTGTATTTTGTTCATAAGACATAAAACTATTTTAATGATAATTGCTGATAATAGCTCCTCACTATATAGATGCTGAGAAGGCCAGCTCTGGCAGATGAGGAGATAGCAACCTCCTTGACCAGAAAGGTGCATAATACAGCAAAAAGTTTGGAGCTTCAGCATGCCAAACTCAGACTAGCTGTTGCTCTCTAGCTCTTGGTGGTGCTTGCCAGCCACATTATTCACTCTTTTTACCTCTCTCATTCTCCCTACAAGAAGAGCTAAACCTCTCTCTTAGGACCTTCCTTTGTCTCTCAATCACATTGCTCTTTTGTCTCGCATCCTTCTGAACCCTGTGGGAGGAAGGCCCAGCTCTGACCAGGGCTTTAATCCTTGCCCCTGGGGTAGATTCTATTCTGCTTACATTCCTGATCAGTAGTGAGCTGGCTCTGTATATAGGTCACACTTCTTCCCTTGCTATATTTATGGTGTAGACCTTAAGCTAACCTGCAAAGATTGTTTAGGTATGTAGAGGACTGATGTTTCCTTAAGTGAGGAGAGCAGATATAAAACACTCATTAAAATGAAGTATGTCAGCTCAAGGTCCTACATAAGAATGAAGTAGAAACTAAGATGACATTGCTTACTTCTTTAAGAGCAGCAGTCAAAACAAATTTTAGCCTGAATTTAAAGACATGAACAAAACTCTCTCATTTTAGAAGTGACTATTTAAGGGCCATTGTTTGCCTTCTTGGACCATTTAATATTTGACATTATTTGTGTCTTATTTTAGTATGATTGTTGCTTTAAATAGCAATGCTGTCCAGTGGGATGTCTATTAAGGGAAGAGATACAGTTTGTCCAAAACAAAACTAGAACAAATAAAATGATATCATTAGTACAGCTTTTTCTATACACTGCACGATTAGTAGGAAAATCATTGAGGGACATTTTCAAAGATGAAACACTTTGCTCTTACTTTTAAGTAGTCCTATGAATTAAAATAGAAATGGCTCTTCATATCAGGGTAATACACAAGGTGGAAAAATAGGAAGGCTCTTGGGATGGGATTGAATTAAAGACATTTAAATTTAGGTGTCAACCTAAATTAGCTTTCCAACCTCAATTTAGCTTCTCCACAAGCATAAAAGACATCTAAGCTCTCATTATAGTCAATGGAGATATAATCAACACAGACACAGTAGTCTAGAGCAAATTCAGCTGACCAAGTGAAGATGTCAGCTGCAGCATGAGTGAATATCTGTCTAGTCTCCACTGACTTTATTAACTAGATCTCTATTAACCAGAGCTTATAGATCTCTACAACCTATAACAGCAGTTTAGACATGTGATTGAACTATAGACAAGTTCAGAGAGACAAAAAAGTGCCGTCTCAGATTGAACCTTGTTATGAACTTTTTGAAGGTTAAAGCAAGATGAAACCTATTAATAAAGTGATCTGGATAGTTTGGGATGTCACCTACTTAAAAAATGAAATCTAAAAGTGACAAGTGGCAAAATTAGGCATGTAAGAATTAGGAACACTAGCCACACATTGCACAGTGGGCATAGGCAATGACTTATCGCATAGGGGAAAAAAAATACATGTTAAGTGATGAATGTGAGCAAGCTTCACATAGTTGGGTGCATTTGTGTGGGTGGATGAAAATCTGAAATTGAACCTTCAAAATCTCAAACATAGGCCTGTTAATTATTAGGTACAAAACCTACAGTCTGGATGTAAATATTAGTAACACCTGAACTAAAGAAAACAGTCATATTATCGATCCCATGAGCAAGGAGAGATTATGTGATGTAATGGGGTGAGTTTGTAGCAACAAACCGGGGGAGCTTCTGCTCTGCTAGTGTGCTTCTCCCTCTCCTTTCTCTCAGTCTCCGCTCTTGTTACAAATTTTCATGCTTCTTCTATTTTTTCTTCCCCAGGGTTTCATTCCAAAAATCTCTCCTTAGTTACTGTTTAAAGGGCTGGTGGTCATTTTCCTCTTTAACATGATCTTTCGAGGGCAAATACTGTCTGAGGCGGTTTGGGGTGTTGTGTTCACCACTGATTTCATGGCTGTTTTTCCATGGATGGGCTGCGCCACAGACAGGCACTGTGAACCTGACAGAAGAGAAAAATTAGTTTTCGCTTCCAATTACATGTATAGTGTCTAATTAAAACCATTACAGTGTGTTCCTGCTGAGTATCAAATCTATCTTTTGTGCATAGATTCACAAATATGAGAATAAGAGGAGTCTAATGAGGCTTAAATATTGGAAAGTGGTAGGTTTTTCTAGATCCAACCTGTTCAGACCAATAACTGCAGTTTGAATAAAATTTATGTCCCCAAGGGGCATCTAATCTTACTAGATTTCTATCAAGCAATGGAAAATTGACTTCTATTCAGAAATTGTTTCCACTCATATGTTTATTTTGAATATGATATATATATATGTATGTATTCATGCTTGTGTGTATATACATATGTCTGTATATATATATGCATATGTTTAAAACTTCTCATAAACTAGCATGTGCCTTGCTTCTGACTAACTAGCATACAGCATTAGGTGTTTTTCATGTATTTCCCTTCTCAGTCTAAAGTGTTATTCAAGGCATTGTATTTTATCATTTGGAAATTCATAACCAGGGGAAACCTAGCTCTTTACATCTCACATTAGAAGTAACTTTCTTATATCATTGCATCATTTTTATACATGTTTTTTCCTTTATGCCTTCCTTGTTTTGCTTTTATCAATAATATTGAAAGAGGAAAAAATCTCTTTTGGATCCTTCTCCATTTTTTTCTGCTTTTGCAAGTGACATAGGGCACATACGACCTTGTGAGGGACAGCCAAGGACTTGAGGCTTGTGTGAACTTCTGAGGGTGAGTAGGGATCCAGAACATGTGTGACCTTCTGCAGGACAACCTGATTTAAGTGATGTGAAGCAAGCACTTCTTCCATGTGATGCCTGTGCTCATGACTATGGGCAGCAGCTATATAGGTCTCATGGATATAGCATATGAATGTGTGTGTCTTGGCAGTGTAGACATTTGTGTATCTCTCACTATTTACACAAAAAGAAGAACTAAGAAATAAATTTAACATTATCAAGACATAAAAGGTTGTAGGTGGAAGACTTTATGGGGATCATGAAAATAACTTCAAGAAAAAAAAATGTTAGGAAGGATTTTTAAAGCAGATAATTAACTTCAAATAAAGCTAACCTGAAGGACATTCAAGTGGTATTGTGGTACCACAATACTTGATGCTATTCAATACTACCAAAGGACAACTTTCTATAAAAGCATTCTTAGTAATGTAGAATTAGTTCACTTCTCTTTTCACTCAGAACAAAATGGCTTTCTTTGATTATCCTCCCACATGCTTTTTTAAAATAAGCCCATGAGTTATAAAGCTTCTAAATACCTAGATAAGATATTTTAAAGGTCATAGCAACATCTAAAAATATCACCTTAACATTTTTTTAGTGTTTTGGCAGCTTAAAATATCACTTTGAAAAAGTAAAATAACATAATTAAAATTATCAAGAGAGAAACCTGCTAAATAAGCATAACCTTACAGCCCTTCCTGTGAATTAGTGCCATAAAACATTTGTGAAAAAATGAAATGTCGATTTTAGTCATCTCAGATTTAAATTGAAAAAAGTCTAAATCTAGCTTAAGAAGGTTTAAAGCAAAAATATCAATGTTCTTCTGGTCTCTATTAGACAGAAAGAAAGAAAAAAAATGCAGATCATGTAGCTCCTTTCATTCTTCTAAATCCTAGAACTCTTCATATATCTATGAAATACTGTTTTTTGAGGACCTGAAGGAGAAAGAATAGAACATTAGAAGATACCAGCATGTTACAGTATATGCTTAACTTTGAAACAATATATAGAACAATTGTTTTGGTCTATCTTAGCACATCTGATTTAAACCATGAGATTTCTGCAATTCCTCAGCACTTAAAAGTGAAGCAGATACTTAAGGGCTGTCAAAGACCTTTAATCATCAGGTTGCAGCAGCAGTATATAAGGGATATCTGGAGTTCTCAGACCTTGTAAAGATTATATCCACTTGCAGCTGACGTTTAGGTCAGGATTCTTCTTTTTACCGAGCTAGATCCAGGTTGGTGTTTTAGCTTTTAGCTTGTAGCTCTCTAGGAGCTACGGGGCAAACTTCTTCCTTCTGTGGGATGTTCTTCAAGTGAGGATGCACTCTCATACAGCTCAGCTTACAAAATTTCTTTGAAAGCTTCAAGTGCCTGAAATATTTTTTTCAAGTACATATCCATAAGGTTATGAAGATTACTTGTTGCATGCAACTCAGACACTGACTGTAACACTGACAAATCCAGGACCTCAAGTTGCTATTGGTGATACAGAAAATTTTTCCAGATATTGGTGGTTGCTGAAATCCATGAATAGAAAACATATGTTCCTATTTCTCTGCATAGAAAACCTAAAGGAAAGGAATTCTGGAAAGAATGGAAAAGTGCAACATTTCACTGGTAAGGATTCGCTGTGTAAGGATTACACTGCACAGGAGATGCTCTAAAAATCAAAATTTATAATATTGTTTCTATTACTTTAATCCTACTATATGTACGGTGTTTAATTGTGGAGATGGCAATAGACAATATATTTTTAAAGACAGAGAGTAAATATGATTTTTTTGCTCCCTTAGGCCAAGAGGTTGGAGGAATTTTAAGAAAGTTGTGGGAACAAGAAAAAATAGTCTGTGAAAAATCTGACTAGATTTTCATATCATTAGTAAAACAGCAAATTGTTACATATTGTTGTTATATGAATGTATTCAGTTCTCTATTTGTTTTAAACTATTTTTAAATCTCATAAATATTTTAATTATTTATATCTCAGATTACAAAAGGAAACAGAAGTTAAAGAAGATATGTTGGCCTCTTCAAATTGGCTATTTGAATATCTCTTAGAAAGAAATGGCAATTTAGATGCCAGAGCTGAGCAACTACTTAAATCTGAAAGTTATATATATTTATAAATATATAAATCTAGGTATATTCTACCTCTACAAGGTAAAGGATATTTGGATTTAAAATTTATGCATGACCATAGCTATGTGAATAGGACAAAGCCTGGACACTAGAAATATATAATTCTTCCTGTATTGATAGCGTTCATGTTGGGTTATGCTAAGCAGCAGAGATGTTCTACTGAACTAGAGACATGCTAGCTTTGACCATGGCAAAGACATTGCTATACTAGCCATTTATGTATTGTTCCCATGAACTTAGCAATGAACATAAATCAATCTTGGAATAATTTTTGATTTATATGAAATTTTGATTTATATGAAAAGCCATTAAAAATCTTAGCTATCAAGTCACTGTAATGATTAGATCAGCCATTGCACATGAGTCAAATCAGAACACTTCACTCCAAATACTTGCAAGTGCTGGGAGGTTAGATCCATGTAAATGAATTTAGCCCTCTGCTATGGTAAAGAATCAAAATCAAGGGTCTCTTCAGCACACAAACTATGTTGCAGAGAGACCAATTATTCCAAATCTATAGACAAGTCTAGGATTCATAGAAGATGATCACCTTACCAACAAGTGTATCAAAATATAATAGAAAGTCTGAACAATGATTTAAAGCTGCAGAGTTCTTGTTTTTGTTTGTTTATTTGTTTGTTTGTTTCCTTTAATACTAAAAAAATGTGCAGTATACTTTTTTTGAATAAACAGGAATGCACAGATGCCTACTCATATCATCAGATTCATATGCCATCATGATCTTTTTCTTTATTTGACTTTGAGACTATTTTGTTTCATGTATATTGATTTCTTTTCTATTTTTTTTGACTATAAGGTCTAAGAAAACTTCATTGCAGCATGTAAAAATTATTAACTGATACATTCAAGTTCATTCACTGCTTTCTTTTCTTTGATTTCTCTTCTTGTTTTATACTCTAAGCATATTTGTTATGTTAGACATATTCTGTTACACAGCAAACAGCTATGTGTGCTGTGTAACATTTATTATTGATTCCATCTGTTTTTTGAAATTGTGGATGGTCCAAATGTTAGTTAAAATCTGTTTGTTGTCAACAAACTGGTTTTATGAAGACACAAGAATGGTTTTTCTTTGTTAAATATCTCAAATGATGTCTTGGAATGCATGGAAGAGGTAAAAATATATTTACTAAAGCAGCAACATCTTTATCACAGCACTATGACATTACCTCTATTGATGTGGTTGAGTCAATGATCAGTAATAGAAAGTGAGAAAGATGTATACAATTGACAAAAACGTTGTACGTAAGACCAAGAGATAATGCAACCATTTGGTAAATGGCCTGACTATAAAAGCACACTCATAAACAATCTTAAACACTCTTATGATTATCTTTGTGATTAACATCATTTAAATTGAAAAAATCTGTTAGTCATATAAATGTCATTATTTCTATCTTCAAAATTCAGCTACCAAATCAGAATTTGTCAGCATACATGTGATCACTGCTGTGGGATGGAGAGTGAGCTTTGGATTTACCAAATAGTATGAAAGCTGAAAACGCTGCCTTGCAGTTTCTATGTAGAAGAGTGCTTTATTAAGGTTATTTGTATTACAACAAAGATTTTTTAAAGCTATTGAAAGCTATTGCTTTTGAAAATTCAGGAACAGGGCCATAAGGGTCAGCAAAGATAGAGCTCATATTTGAAGGGTTTGAGGATACTTCACCTAATTTCTGCCTTCAAATGGTATTTTAAAGACTTTGCTAATGCTGGCTCTTAGCAGTTATCAAGAAATGCTCGGTGGTTTGTGGTAAGTGCCTCAGTGAGTGTGGTGAGGTGGGCAGGATGGATGCATCCAAAATAATGCATGATGACCTGGAATTGTGAGGACCACTTGGTGATGGTTTTTCCTTGTCTTACATCTCTGTAATGAAGCGCAAAAGGCAGGATCTTCATTACTAATATGGCTCAGGACTGTAATGAAAGGCTCCTTTTAGCAAAATAGACCTTCTGATCGTACTATGTTTTGCAGCACAATAGTTTACCAAGCAATTTCTATGCTGTCAATAAAAAGACTGACTGTTGACCTTTGGAAATAACAATGAGAGAAATGTAGTACATTTATTTTAATTGGTAAAACATGGAGGGAAAATATTCAGATCAATCAAAAATTTATTATTGTTTGGTCTTGATACTGAGAATAAAAAAATAATATTGAAATTGTTTGAGTGGAATTGTTTATACAGAAGAAATACAAGTTATTGTTTCACAGTCTATTAAAATTATATTTAGATACATTTAATATTGAAGTATCTTTTCCAAAACAAAACAAAAAAAGTTTTTTTCAGCTAATCTATTTTGACATAGAAACATTTTTTCCACATGAAACAACTAAATGCATTAAAGAGCACTTCAGTCAAATCAGCATTTTGTCTCAAGAAGAATTTTCATCTGACAAGTTTCACCCATTCTAGTGAAAGTCTAACCTCCTGTACTACACCAGTAGAAAGGAGGGAAACATGAAAAGTTAATCTGTTGCTGACAGATTCTTCAGCAAAGACAGACATTTAAGTATATGCCAGTTCAGAACAAAATGATGATTCAGTTATTCCTCTAGGTTAAATTTTCACTCCCTGACACCGCATGGTCCCATTCATGGTAGCTGAGTCCAGGTCAAGGAAGGTTTGGAAGAAATAACCTCATTCAACACTACAGCTCTAGCTATACTCTGGATAGGAACGTGTGTGAGGGACAGGGTCATGTCAAGTAGATGTTCTTAAATGTCTTTGCTACCACCAAAGAAACTTCTGACTGAGAAGCTACAAATTGCCTTCTTGCACCTGGACTCGTCTCTTCCTGGGAAGAGCCCCAGGCTCTGCTGCCTCAGAGAGGCAGGTGACATCTGAAGAAGAGATAGCTAAAGTGGGACGGCCGTGGCTGTCCCAGGCCGTGCGCACTCCAGGTCTCCTGCCGCCTTCTACAGGTACAGCTAAAGCCAGTGGCAGTTAGTTGGTAATGAAAAAACACTTTTTTTTTAACTAAAAAAACCAGCTTCCAAATAGCTTTCATCAGTGAATAGCAGGATTTACCTATTGAATCTGTGACTGAGTCAATTAAAAATGAACCCTGTTTGTTTCTATGGGAACGTTTTATATAGCCTTCTTGTCTATTTACCTTCTGGTGTTCCCAGTGATCATTTTAAAGGGAAAAAAATGAAAAATTACTATAAAGTAGTACAAATACTTTTCTCTTGGTTCATTGTGAAAGGTGCTAATTTCCTTTTTGCTGTGAATAACTTATTAATACACAAATGTCAGAAATAGCACTGACCTTTTCTCCTTTTTCAATAGAGCATTTTTTTACAAGAAAAATGGCAATATGATATATTCTAAATATTCCACGGAAAAACATTTTGTTGAAAAAATATCGTGACTTGTCCATAGAATTATCAAGGTTGGAAGGGACCCCCGGGAATCATCTAGTGCAACCCTTCTGCACACACAGGATCATTCATCAGGAAAGATCATTTATGTGATCTTTTTGACAGTTTCTCCCTCTGTTTGGTTCCTTCTTTCTCTGTTCTGAAAGACTGGAATAATAAGAGAATATATACGTGCCCAAGTCAACCAGCTCACTGTCCAGCCAAATTTCTGAGAAGTGGGCAGGTCGGATTGTCCATTTCCTCAAGTGAAAATCATATGTTTTTTGTTTTTAATTACTATGTTTTAGAATTCATTTCTACTTTATACTTTTTACTCAAAAGGGATTTCAAGTACCTGTTTATTACCTATCATGTTCACTGTGGATCTAAGTGCCAAAGAAAAAGAAATCAGACATTAAATAAAAGTTTTAAAGTGTAGTGAGATAGGTTGAATGCATATGGAATGACTTCTACTAAGGACAAGAGCAAGCTATTACTCTTCTTATGCTCAAGTGGATATTTTGGTTATTTATAGTAATTTAATAGTAATTTCAATACAGTAATTATTCTAATGGCAAGATGCCATTAGAGGCAAGTGCTTCTTGCCTCTAATGTCTTCCAGCTCCTTCAGCTCCTTTTTTTTCCTTTTTTCTTTTTTTCTGCCTTTTTTTCCTTTTTTTTTTTCCTCACCATATACTTATTTTGTGAACAGGAAGGATATTTTGAGTGCAGGATAAGACCACTAAATTCTCTTGAGATAGATTTATGGTCATTCACCAAAATGACAGTAGTATCTTTCCATTTCCTTTTGTTACAGATATTTGTCCATTTCTTTGCCAAAATCTTGTTTGAAGGGCTAACAGCCTAGAACAACAACAAAAAAAAAGTCTAAGTCCTCCTTGGGTGGGAGAGAGAGAAATTACACTTACAAAGGCAAGAGCAATGAGCACAGCTGCTTCTGTTGCTGACTCACTGGTCAGCAAATCTTGTAAAATGAGAACCAGGGGTGTTAACAGATTATTTGGTTGCTTGTTTTTTCTTCTACAATGATAAACGGAAGCTTAGCAGCAGTAAAATGGGTAACAAACATGAAAGGGGATAAAAGGTGAAAAGCGAGAAACAACTTTAAGATCTTTCTAAGAGCACATTTAAAATATTTTTTTCTATTGCAGGTAACTGGACAGAAAATATTTAAAAATGGTAGATTACTGCTTCTGTACTGTACTGTACTGATTAGATTGGTGCTTTTTCCTCAAGAGATACAAAATCAGTATTTTTGTAAGGTTTCTCTATCAATAAGGTAAGACTTTTCTACAGAAGTCAGATTTTATTTACCTATACCACACTTAAGGTAAAGAAAAGAAAAAAAAACATAAAAAAGAGAAAGAAAAGCAAGAAATCAAGCAAACAAAAATAAAAAGTAGTCTTTAAAATGTGTCTGCCTAAGTGATAACCTTGCCTAGACAAGAACTGTACCATTGTGTTACTCTGACCCAAGACAGGCTATTTTCAGGGCCATAAAAAGATATTCCTAGCATCTCTATTCTTCTCCCCGGTTCACTGGGTATGTAGGTGCCATGTTAGACTTGCTCAGATTCCGTTCTTGAGAAAATAACAGAGATGGAAACTTACTCCTATATATAAAAAGTGTAAAATCCCTAGAGCAGTACAGCCCATGGCTGAAAGAGAGAGACCTCATTACCAGGAGGTTTTCACCTCTGCACTGTGGCTAAATGCTGCTCTTCCTGACCTCACAGGCTAGAGAAAAGTAAAATTTAAGAAGCATCAGCTGTTTGGAGCCCAGGACAAACAAAAATGCCACAGAGTGAGAGAGGTGAATATAAACTACTCAAGAAAAAAATCATACAGATTGTATATTTAAGTTCAAAGCCAATATCTGATTCTCTAGCTTATTCTCTTAATTATCCTAAAACCAAAGCTCTTTCAATAAAATTAGAGTTTCGGAAAAGATGAACAACTCACAGATGAACAACTCCATTGACTTTTTGAGGATTATCCTGGCCATCAAATAATTAAATAAAATAATAAACAAACAAACAAACAAATAAATAAAAAGGATGGCAGCTGAATTCACTCTTTCTTCATTCTTCATTTCCATAAACTGATTTAGAATTGTGAATAACCCAGAGTAGAGCACGGAATCTAGTCCAAAACAGAGCACTGAATCTAGGTTGTCAGTCCTACACCAGTTTAGGCTTGTGTAGATTGTGATCTGAATTGCATGGCATGAAATGGAGCATTTTGCATTTAATAAAAACACTAAAGAAATAGCCAGTTGGTATCACGTAAGAAGATATAGGCCAAACCAACAGTTCTGTGCACTTTTGGAGTAAGCTAGTTCAAACCATGCCTCAATTAAGTACTTCACCTATTCTTAGTCTTAAAGACTCCTTCAAAATCTGTCAGTCTCAATGGATTTTGGGGCAGTTAGGCATGCGCCTAAGTCCTTGCTGAACTCAAATCTGAAGGCGTAGGCAACATTATAATCTATGTGAAAGATCCCTCACGTGTTTTTTTTGCTAACTTTGGAACAGATCCTCTAGCAAGTCTAAAATGAAAGAGGATAAAATTTCATCATCTGATCTGGTAGTATCTGACTATCATAGTGTTTGGGTATAATTGACAGTCCAAGATAACTGAAAGTCAAAATAAGACTGGATTACATAGAACCAGTGGTATAATTCAAATATCCCTACTACCAGTTCAAGAAAACTCTGCTCTGGAAATGTCCTCACCGTCCTGTGTGCTTCATCCCATGTGACAAGTTGGCACTGTGCTTTGGAAAACTCTGAATATTTTTGATTTAGTCGTTCTTTATTTTTCATATAAAGTATATCATTTGACTGCTGCACTGCACCGTAAATAGACATGTTTTTCTTCTCTTCTCTTAATCACACAGCTCCCTTCAACTGCAGTTGAAAAAAGAGTCAGCATTCACATCCTAATATGTCCTTTCTCACGGCTTGTGTTGTTTTTGCTTGGGACAGTTAAGATTATATCCAAGGAAAAACATTTATCTGTCCTTGAGAGAAAAGAGATACTTGATTATCTTACTTCTATAAAGCCCTCATAATAATTGCTTTCTACTGTGGTTCTTGAATACAAAGTATTAAACACAAGAAGTTGTTAGAAGAGACTAATAGAAATAGCAAAAAATTCACATAGATTTCTTAGGGAACAAAACAGAGGGGACATTAACTGGGGAGTGTCCCAGATCAAATTAAGCTTTTTAGGTTTTGGAAAAGCAAGATGAGAGGGAATCCTTGACCTTTGTTGAATCTTTGGAAGGATGTCCAGGAAGCTAAAAAATTGGACCAAATAAACACAGAAAAAAACAGATTTTTTTTTTCTTGGAGATGAAAATCTGTCCTCTGGCATCAGAAATGTTACTTTGTCAAACAGGAACTTATACGTGCTCAATAGACTAGATCAAGAGTATTTAGGAAACGTTAAATATTAACATCTTTAAATTCATAGTGCCTTCCATTGCACACTATATCACTATAAACCTGAGAATAATTTTCATTTTGAAGATGCTTGTGTCACTGCAGACTTTAGTGAGCAGAATTTACTTAGGGACCACTGCTAGAGATGTCATTCCCCATGGGTCATCCAACATTATC
Organism: Crypturellus undulatus; assembly: GCA_013389825.1. Lineage (NCBI taxonomy): Eukaryota > Metazoa > Chordata > Aves > Tinamiformes > Tinamidae > Crypturellus > Crypturellus undulatus. The sequence continues at coordinate 61,116 of VWPW01014219.1, forward strand.
ACAGGATGTTAGACCAAATGCCAAGTCTTTGTGTAGTGAGACCTGTGTGTGCACACTAGGGCACAGCTGAGATTCTTGGTCCACTGATCATCTACACCTTCACGCACCTGATCACCATGAAAACTGTTCTTATATCTCTAAATTATATCCTCTTTTCTACTGCTGCTGTGCAGAACAGCTACCTTCTGTGTCTCTCTGATAGGTGAGAAGTAATTTCTCTTCGCTAGTACAATGATGATACAAATATCTCGCTATTATCCTGTCTTACTATTAGTGCAATTTTAAAGCTTTTTTTTTTCCTTCATGAAAGTCAACATTGGGTAACCAGGACTTTGTTCTTGTCATTATTTTTATTATTCTTTTCCATTTTCTTTTGATTATCACCCTCATATAAATACTTCACCCTCATAAGCATGCAAATTCTTTTCACATGCCTATCTGCAGAATTCTTGTCGGTTGGACATCAAAGGTACTGCTTGGCAGGTTGCCCTTCCTTAGTTTTTTTGAAATTTCTGGACTATTATTAAGTTTCAGGACACTTTTTTTTTAAGCTGGGACACTCTTTGCCTAAATTAAAGTATATTTTTAAAAACTGTGTAAGGATTCTCAGTGGATTTTGGATTATGTTCAAATATAGATTGTGAATCCCACTTATTGGAAACCATGTGAATCAATGTGGCTATTCTCAAGCTGTCTAAGGCATTAAGGGTTTTACCTTGGAAATCACACCATCTTCATCAGCTGCAACTGAGTCTGGGTTCTGAGTATGACAAACCATTCCAAATGGCACAATTCAAATAAACTAAGACAAATGAATGCAAGATCTAAATACGTTAATTTCTTTCCATGCGTTCTTGACATTTCCACAAAACTCTCTTTGACATTTCATTTTCTGAACTCCAAAAGTGATGAATAATGACTCTTTTTCCATGAATTTGTTTTTTCGGTATTCTGCAGGTATAAAATCTGGAGAATACAGTGGGAAGTTGGTATGCAGATAGCTGATAACTTTTAGGATTGTCTCTTGAGGTTCTGTGATTTATTGTCTTTCTCCCAACAAGGTGATTGAATGGAGGTAAAGGAATTTTTTAAAAGATGTCAATGGCAATTTTACCAGAACCTACTTGTGACTGAAGTGTTCTAGATGGACACTAATGTCTGTTGGTTTAAGTCAGAGGTTTGATAATGCAGGATGTGTAAATAAATCTTTCAGAGACACTGCCTTTCTGCTAACGTGTAAGTTTTGTCATCCTACTTGTCTCATTTGCTAAAAGCTTTGGATATCACGTAACAATGTCAGAGCACTCATATGAAAGCTCATTAAGTGAACTTTATTATCTAGGGGACCATGATGATAAAGCTTTGATGATACACATAGACATGTGAATTTCCTTTTCAAAAGACTCAAATTACAGCTCAACTTTCCATTGTACAGTATCTGAGAAATTAAAAAATATATGGACAAACTACAAATGGAATCCCATCTGGCCATCTGCAGTTGAAATGTCGTTGAAGTAAAATCTAAAATTACTTGAGAAAACAGCAGGAAAAAAATATTTTCTTCAGTCTACTAAATGAACTAACAAAGTTCTGCTGTCCTCTTGTATATTTTACATCTATTTCACTGGATCTGAGATCTGAATCAGATACACAAGATCCATATTAAACATCAAAGATATTATTTCAATCTCAATATTAGTATATGGACTTTCATCCCTATGCTTTTTAGACACTTTGGAAGAATAAATCCAACAGAAGAGCAGGTCTGTGAGGCCAGTACACCTCTGTTTACCCAAATTACCCCCATTTTCTGGCAAGGAATCTGAGGCACACACAGAAGGAGCAACCCAACAATGTCAAAAAATCTGTTTGTGAACAGGCTGTTCCGGACTTTAGACATTGCGATATTATTCTTCCACAACAGTTCTTTAATTCCATGTCAATGAACAGACTAGGACTGAGTATGCTGGCTTTAAAAAAAAATGAAACATGCTCTGGACCATCAGTTTTCACAAGCTGCTGGAGTTCATAACAGGGAAAGGATTCCTAGGGATGCACAGCAGATGGCAGATTAAGGTCCTTTGACATATGCTCTACAAGAATAAATCTAATAAAAAACAGTTCAGATTCTTGCTATAAAATCGATTCTTTCTCTATCCTTGAAAACATGTCTTGAATTATACAAATACTCCATTTTACTGAATCTTTACAATTCTGATTACATTTCTTGTGAAGTATACTACTCATGTCACTGAATTAATGCATATATATTTTGTTTTCATTTTATGTTACATAATTGCACCTATTTACCTTATTTTCCAGACCTATTTTTCAGCAATTATTCAATAATTTTGTAAAGCTATTTAGTATTTTCTAGGATTTTCAGCATCTCCCTTTGGCCGCATTATGGGATTTATTTTTCCGTCTTATTTTATTCATATAAAAAAAATGTAAGGCAATTGTTGATCCAGGGATATTGATGTTCTAAGTAAACAATAGAAAATGGGGTGCATTAAGTTCTACAGAGGAAATTTTTCTATTATTTTCTTAACACTCTAACTTCCAGAATAACATGAGATGTCTACCATAAAAAATATAGAGTCTCGGTTTCAGGAGAAATAAGGAAAATTCTGATTATTTATTTTAACCTCAGCTCTGAAGATATATTTGTAAAAATAAGAATAGAATAAATGAAACATAGACCGGGGACTCGGAAGAATCTCAGAAGGGACTTTTGGTAATTCTTTCTTCTGCAATACAGTGTCAGTCTGACCTACCTCCTAGAAATGAGGAGGAAAAGGAAAAAAAGATATTTTTACAAGTCTCTTTATCTACAGTGATTTATCTTAGACTTAGATTGCCAAGGAAGGTACAGATGTTGCTGGATTCAGCTTTAAACAAAATTATTTCAAAAAGTAACAGAGTAATGTTTGTTTTGATATAGAAGATTCTTTAAGTGCTCTGATTGAAAACAACTTTATATTGATGTGAAAAGTGTGACATGTCTAGATTTAATTCTACTCATGAGACGGCTGCTTCCAAGATAGAAGTAGATTAACAAAGTACAAGAAAAAATCTGACAGATGCCGGATAGTCTCAAAGCTGACAACATCTTTTCAAGCACCTTGTCATCCTTGTCCAGGAATGCATCTAGTTGTGGTCCTCTCCATCACAGTCATATGAGCTGCCATAAATGAAATTATGCTACTTTATAAACACAGTAGGCTTTCTTGGAAGCAACAAGAAGTACTGTCCAATCTGGCTGGAGTCAGCTGTGCATTAGGTATACAGGTTAGGGAATTCTGCTTCCCAGTCCTTTTGTCACACAGTTTTCCCGCCCTATTACGCTTAGGGAGTGATGGTCTGTCTAACCAGTAAAGCACAGGTCTCCAGCAAACCTACTGCTGGAACTGCAGGCCATGTTCAGGCAATGTTGAGGCAACTTGGCATGTTCAGGCCACTTGCTCGCACATAAGACAAGGTGTAATAGAGCACTGGAAGAGGAGCGGAAGGAGAGAGGACTCAAGGGAAGCCTTCCAGGTCTTCTCATTTTCTCACTTCTTCGCAGAGGGCAGGCTCCAGGCACAGAGGCCTCCATTATGCAGCTATCAGCCTCTGTTCACTAACGGGATCCTGAGGGTTTCATGTGAGATGTCAGGGGCAAGTGGCACCTCACACAATCGCAGAATGGTTGGGTCTGGGACCTCTGGAAATCATCCAGTCCAATCTCCTGTATAAACATGGTCAGCAGCAACAGATTGCCCAGGACGCTGTCCACAGGTTTTGAATATCTTTGAGGACAGATATTCCACAGCCTGTCTGGACAACCTGTTTCAGTGTTTTTAGTGGCTGACAAATGCTAAGTTGTCAGTTATTCCACATTTCTCAAACAGATTATTTAGCAGAAGCTGGAAGAACTGAAAAAAGGCAGCTCTCTAGTGATTGCTGCTTTTGCATAAGCATTTCTAATAATTCTAATTGTCCACAGGCATTTATATCTGCTATATATCTGGCTTCTTCAGTAAGTTCGCCTAACCCATTACTTCTGTGTAGTGATCCATCTTCTCCACTAGCGACTGGGTGTCCATCATAACGTCCATTTCTAACCTAAGGTTCCCTAAGGAGCCTGTACTACCCTAAGTATTTAAATCAAGCTAGATGCAAAAGCTAATGCTGCTAAAAATATCTGATTTGAATCAGTATTGGAAGGTACTTCTTCTGGCCTCTCTGGAGGAAGTTCCTGGTAAAAGACACTCGGAATGATATTTGAAACATCTTGGGTTTTAATTTATTTAAATAGGAAAAAAAATACCATTTTCCTTAAAAAGTTTCATTAGGACTACATGTGTCTTCTGTTGTGAGATATGCACAAAAGTTAATTTGTGTGTGGGCTATTTAGCTGAGGGCATAATTCACGTCTCATAGTAAAAATTACCCCTAGTGAAAAATAAACAGCAAAGTTGAGATAGATAGAGAAATAAACCAGGTGAGAAACATTCCCCAGAAGCCTTCTGGAAAGAGAAGCAATGGGGATGTCTCAATGAGCACCGAGCTCCTCTTCAATGCAGCAGGTGATTCCCAGCAATCTTTTCCCTGTAGAGATACACAGTTTTCCTTAGGACTTTCCCAAACCTCCAACTGATTGCTGCTGCTTCTGACATTGTTAGCATTGATTGGAGCACTTTGATCGAGGGCTGGTGCAGCATGTAAGTGGTTGTTAAGATATGTGCTTTCATATTATTGGATTCTCCTACTCAACACCAAAACTAAACCAAGAGGCAGAAGTAGATAGCAAGATTTAGGTGGGATTCACAGAGTAGAGGCTGCATGAGATCATACACCAGGATAATCTGCACTCACTCCTACTTCACATGAGAATACCATCTGAATATGACATATTTCAATTGACACATTGCCTACATCTCCCACTAAATCTAGGACTCTGCCAAGAAGCATAGAAAATTTGAGGGGTCAGAAAGACAATATACAGAGGACAGCTGGACTCTGTTTTCTGTTTCCACAGACACCCTTTGGGGAGACAGGAATTGAGATTCTGTTCCCTAGACTGTTGAGGTAACTTACAATAAATATTTTGTGAAGGTAATTAATTACCAGACAGAATACCACTCTGGGTCATTCTAGCTTCCCATGGGTGCCTAGGCACTGTTATAGACCAAAATGTCCTCTGATCTCATCTTGTTCTGGCTCCACAAACCTTGCTTCCTGACAGGAGAGCACTCCTGTTTCTAGCCCATATGAGGAAGACCCTCACTCTGCACACTGTGTAACCTGCTGGTTAAATAAAGCTTGTGGGATCGGCTTAAGGGTTGGCACCATCCTAGACTTTTCATCACGACCATGTAATGGTATTAATTACCAGGCAACCCACAAAGTCACCACTGCCTTGGACCAAACTCACTACAATTTGAGTGAAATGGCCCAAAAGCCACTAGCAAGTCTGACTTCACTTAAAACAAAGCTACCTAGGTACCTTTCTGAATTTCAAATATCCTATGTATATTCTCAGTAGCTCATGAGGAAAAGCACCAACCTCACTGAATATGCTCCTGAAACAACTTCAGGTTCCCTTGGAGTCTTCAAAATTTCCCTGGATCTAAAGTATATAAGGTGGCAAATGAAATCTGCATCTAAAAACTTGGAAAATATCATTTTATTTGCATAAATAGTGTGTTGAATACCTGTCAGCATGTCAGTGATCCCCAGCTGAGACAGTGGTGCAAATGAGTTTCATCTCATATGCATGAATAGAAGTGATGGTTTCTAAATGAACTCAAGATTAGAAGCGATTCTTGCACACTCTGACATTTGCCTTAATTGCCAGCTCAGTGCCAGAAATATCAACACTTTTTTTTTTAATTGCTTTTTAATTGAACCCAAACTGTCCCTTAAAGGCATGTGGCTCTCATGAGCCATGTGATCCTGCTCTTCTGAGATCTGAGGCACAAGAGAGCTCAGCTCTGTTACAAGTCACAGTTAGATTTCCTTTGCCTCCATTCCTCAGCTGTAGAGACACTTGGAAACATTCTTTAGGTTTTTGTGGGGTCTGGCACCATGGTGATATTACATTGAGGGGGGAAGGTACTTAGGTTCCTTCCCATTTTAATCAGACAAATGCTTCTGGCTTAAAAGAATATCAATGCTCTTCAAAATTGAATAGAAATATGACATATTCCTATGAACCGTAACATCTTGATAATTTCTATATGAAGTTATAATTTATAATATAAATAGAAGAAATCTTGCAGGTTTCTTTCTCTTTACATTAATTTTCTTAAAAGTCATCAATACCATAAAAATATGCCTTTGCAAAAACATATTATATAGTTATTTTGATATATCTATTTTTAAATGTGAGAAGGAAGTATTATATACCAATGCAAAAAGATATGTATATAACAGAAAGCAGTAGTCTAAAGTCACTGTATTTTATAAAAATAATTAATAGTATTTGGTTGGGTGCCAGGAAATATGGACAGCCATGTTCTAGTAGCATTCTAATACTAATCACAAGCTTAGAAATATCGCAGCTGATGAGATGGTTTTTAAAAGCAGCAAGAGGAAACAAGATAATCAACATTCACAGTGATGGAAGGATTCTGAATGAAGTTTCTGTGACCCATGCGAGTTAGGTGACTTTCAGAACCGCTATGTGTTTAGCTTTAATAGCTTTCTCAGGAGGTCATAAGCAACTGCTCTATTACCTATTATTTCTTAAGATTTTAAAGTTTTCTTCCCCTATCTTGCCAGCAACACAGAGCAAAAACATCCAAATCAAGACTTGCTGTGAATATAATGACATTCAGATGATGATGATGAGTTGCGATAAACTATTTGTCCAGAGAATCATTGCCATCTGGAGATGCTGGTCATCAGCAAAGTGAGTCATTACCAATTCTTAGATATTGAAGTCAGTTCATTTTTTGAAGAGCTTCAAGAACCAATGGCTGAAGAACAACCTGAGGTATTCCCGATACAATCAAACATAGGAAATGTTGGTCTATAAGCACATAGACCTTTGAAAGGAAAATAGCAGAAAAAAAAAAAAAAACAAGGTATCAGATATGTTTCAGAAAGAGAATTTACTCTTTATTTAGTGCCTTAGCTTGTGAAAAAATTTACACTGAAAATGGATACCAAAGTGAAGAATGTGAAAGGTGCTGGGAAAAAATCAATTTATTGCAAAATGAAAACACAATATTGGTAATTAATATAAGACTCAGGTTGAAAAGAAAAACAGTTTACAGAGGGAATACACCAGTCACTCAAGCTGTGCAGAGCCAGAGTGCCAATAAAAATTCAGTAGCTCAGACAGGGAAAGGAAAAATCAAACTGCATCTGGAAGAACTGGAGATGTGCATTGACAGCACAACTGAGAGCAGGGAAACCTAAAGACAGTTATATCTTGCTTTCTCTGTGGGGTCACACAAGGACACTGTCAAGAAAATGAAAGCAAGCAAATTCTTTAAGAAAAAAATAGAAACGTTCACAAAACCACAGACAAACTTGTCTATTGATTATAATCTTGAAACCCTAAAGCTCATTAAAAATCACAGAAAAACAGATTTTCTAAATCATATTGAAGATAAAACTGGAATGTTCTGAAAACAAGCAGACAGCATCTTTACTAAAAAAAAATTCTAAGAATATCCCTTTTCCTTTCATTTTTTTTTCCTGAGGACAAAATGCAGCTTCACATCAAAAGAATAAAGGAATTTTCCCTTCCTCATTTTTGTAGAAATAGTTGAGGAAGAAGAGCAGAGTAAGCTAGTCATAGGAGATATTATTTCTGCAATGACGAAAGAAAATCTTCTTGTTCAGTTAACATAGCCAAGGGAAGAGTGTTTACCTGTGATTTCTGCAGGCACTTCTGGCTGCTGACAGTGCAGATTTGTGCCATCCTATTACTTTCAAAAACTCTACAATCAGATATTTATCCAGAGAGAGATGAAAGTCATTTATGGGATTCCCAGTGTCATATAGCTATACATATGTTTAAAACAATAATGTATCTTTACTGCTATCTACCTCTATTTATATACCTCTGTCTTTGAGGCTGACAAGTTTAGAAGCACCTTACAATATCTTGGACAATAATGAGATGAATTTAAAGAGAGAGTTCTACATGTATTTTATTTATTAATCTGGGCTGTTCATATTTAAATATTTCTCTATCAACTGGAATAATGAAGATACAGGAAAATATCTTGAAATAATGCATTTACATATCCTGTGCACCAAACATATGCAAAACTTAATTTTAATGATAAACTAAGTTAAATCTGTCATCTAAATAGACCTTCTTGTGGATAAATATTATAATGCCCACAAGAATGCACATTTCCATCTGACACATAGATTTGCTAAGGTATATCTGACAGCACATGACACTTTGCAGGAAAGCAGCAAATAACAGAGTACCACTTATATTATTTTCAGGTTTTTAAGTAGCAAAAAGTAATCAGAACAAGGGATGCCCATAAAATGTGTTGCATCATACAGCTAGTAATATTGTGAATACCCCATTCCAGCATTTTGGTTTTGACACTGTCAGAGTGCTGAGGTAAATGTTGAATATAAAATATTTTCCTTGATTGAATATTGTATCTATCTGCAGTATTGCAGTCATTTGTAAGAGTTATCTATGAAAGAGTTGTGCAATGCAATTGCTCCAGCATTTCAGCATGTGTAACAGTTTAAACACTGATTACATTAGGAAAGGTCGGTCTGTGTGAGAATGTAGTATAACCAAGCAAGAAGGCATCACCCGCAGTTTAAGTTGTATGAGCTAATTAATGCCTTTGGCTTCACATGATGTCAGGCAATGAACATGACAGGAACATTTGTAAGAACTGTGTTGAATCTCTGCTGTGAGTTAGGAGACAATAGAAAAAGAGTTTATGGATCGGAACATATAGAAGATCCATCATATCCTCGTATACTTACAGAACCATTTAAAAAGTAAATCAGAGCACCCTAGACCCACTCCCACGTCACACACGCACACCGAGACAGACACTGCATATCCCCCAGTAGCAGGCCTTGGACAATCTACCCCGTAGCTGGACCTGGATTCTGCTCTTCCCAGGTGCCTCCAACCTAGAGTGACAGCACACAAACACACACACACGATCCCTTCCCTTATCCACCAGTTTATTTGGTCTGATATCCTCCAGGGAGCACTCACTCTCTTGCAAACCCTTGCTCCATTTGCTGCTACCCCAGAAACCCCATAAGTTATATGACCCATGGTCCCACTCCAGTTGCTGGCACTCAGACATCCCTTCACAACTCACAAGCGTACCGAATAGAAAATTTATTATGGAGGAAAATAGTTAGAAATGGGGTTTAATAGGGCAGGACAGACTGAGCCAAACAGGTTCAGGGAGTGGTCAAGTGACTGCACTGAGCAGCAACATATTTACATGGGAATAGTCTTTATCCTTCTGTTTTTCCACATTTGTTCCTCCCTATGCCATTTAGATCTCCCCCTTTCTCCACCTTGGTTCTTCCTCTAAACATCCCATAATAACTTGCATATATTCCTGAAATGCGGTTACCATGCATTCCACAACATGTCCCATATTCCTAGGCAGTGACCTTCCCTGGTCCAAGGGAATAATCACCCCCATGGATTCATCTCAGTGGGTTCCATACCCAGTCCATAGACCTTTATTTCCCCTAGGACAGAGCTAAGAGGGACCAGGCAAAGACTCATTTTTCTGTCTGGGTTTTTGGAGTCCCTGCACCTCCATCCTGTGCATGGAGATGAGCCTTTAAAGGATTGACTGATCTCCAGCAGTGGGCCTGAAAGGAGCCGTGGCAGAGTATTATTTGGTTTCCTCACATGCCATGGCTCTTCTGTACTCTTTTATGTGCATATGCAGGCAAGATTTTATTATATTACCTAATGTATATAAGATTTCCTAGTAGAAATGAAATCTACCTGTGATTTATCATTTTCAAATAGGCTTCTAGGCTGGCAAAATTTCTTTCTTGAGATCACAGAATTTTCTTCATATGGTTCCTTAAGATACAGTCTTTAGGTTTCTTAAGATACAATAAAACCATACTTATAAAAATGCACATTCTGTTAATTTTGACATAACTAATCACTATTGGTGATTAGTTTTTGCCTGAGTATCTGGAAAAGGAAATGAAGAGTTCTACCGAAGTGTGCCCCATCACTGGTTCAACACCTAGATATTTTTGGACAGACTTCAAGTCCTCTGAAGTTAAAGAACTTATTTTCTAGGGTTAGAGAGCAGTCTCTGTGTTGTCTTATTTATATTTTTTCATGCTCTTATCGTCATAGCAACTGACTACTTTTCAAGCTCCTGTTACATGACAAAACTAGCTTTCTTCAGTTACAATGCTCTTATACCTTCTTTCTACTTGGAAGAAACAGAAGAACCTACTTTAAAAAATGTCTTTTTTATGTTTATATTAGCCAAAGAGGTACCCCTTGCATAGCAGAATTGATGATTTGAAGCAATTCTTCATTCCAGCAAAAGTTTGTTGTATAACTGAAGACTACTACAAAATCCAAGGACTAAGTAAATACCTGCTCCATAGACTGGGAATCGATCTGGGAATAGGCTGCAAAACGGCATTTTACCATTTCCTGAGATGACTCCACTATCAAAGACCAAACTATTGGTATCTACAGATAGCTGCTGTTTGCTGTCAGAGATCATGTAAATCATGGGGAAAAGAATCTCCTGTTCTAGAGAAGTCAAAAGGTGTGAGGTAGATATTGCAGTCACACTCAGGCATCATCTCTACCAGAAAATCAAAGAGAAAGCCTTTATAGATATGTAATGTAACTGCAGTACTTATGCTGAAGTGTGATGCTTACCTTATATATTAGCACCAACAATAGGAGAAAATCTACATTTGTGTGACGAGTTTTGGTTTAAAAGTTATTTATGAGCTTTAGGAGCTACTTCAGTTTTGCATGCAGCACGTATTTGTTTACTTAGAAATTGTGTGGTGCTATCTCTTTGAAATTTGTTTGAGAATTGCTAACACCCGTTTATCAAGGTTTTATACACTAGGTTTAGTGCTGTGTGACTCTGTAAAGAAAGACATAACTTGGTGCAGAGTCTAGAACGCAAGCAATGTTTTTCTCTCAGTGTTTCTCTGCCAGAACACCAACTGAATAAATACATGGAAAGATGAGGTCCCATTTATCATGTGTTTCTAAATAAGTGTAAACATTGCTATGTTACAGCTGCAGAGCTACAGCTACTTTGGAAAAAAAAAATCTAAAAACAAGCAAGCTCTTTTCCAATCACACAGCTTGTCTTGAGCAAACCAGGTCTGCAAACCAATTTCACCATCGGAGACAGATGCAGTCATCAAAAGTCTAAGCAAGATAATTTGTACATAAAAATAAGCTGATCTGGAAAAAAAAATCAGGAGAGATAGCAATAAGTTGCAAGAGCTGAGTGCTTCTTGAGTAGATTGAAAAAAGCATTGAAAAAAAGTTCCTGCTACTGGTTAATCTAATATTACTGTGTCTGTCCAAGTCTTGACATTGGCAGATATTTTTAAACAATGTCTCAGTCTCACACAAGCATCATGTCAGCAGCATCTATAGCCACTAGCATCTAAAACATAAGACAAAGTCTCAAATATTGCTGAACACACCCTTCCAAAATGTGTGCTTCCCCCTCTCTTCCACACCTGCTGCTGGACTCAGGTCTGCGTAGTGGAACCTCAAGAGCGATGGCAGTGCCTGCCGCAGAATGGGGCTTGCAGCCACTGTTAGAGTCAGTGTCTTCTGAGAAGGCATTGCTGTGCCAGGCTGCTTTTGCCCATTTGCTCAGGCAGAAGTTTTTAAAAATTGTAGTTGTGTCCTCTGGGCATTATTAAAATCATAAGTGACAAATCATATTTTCTTCTTGACTCTCCAGCTGAAGCAGAGTGCCCTTGCTGAAGCGTGTCATGGCTTGCCCATAAAAGCTTTCTCACAGGTACAGCCACAGGTTACTTTTCATCGCACCTTGAGGACATAACTTTTACTGTGAGCAGGAGGAGTCAAACACCATGTAGACTCTCTGCTGTTTTTCCCACAGGATAACCACAAACAAATTGCTGTTTGAGAAGCCCTACAACACATTTGTAATTAATATACACATGCACATAAATCACATTTATTGCTTGTCACAGCTCTGAGGAGGCCTCACATCTCCTTGGTATAGTTGATCTTGAGGAATTACCTTCCCTGAAACTAAATTTATGTCATTATACTCCAGAGCAAAGTTCCTAATAACATGATATGCCCCAAGAAGTGGACAGCACCATAAAGAATACCTGATGTTGCACTTTGTCTGCTTGCCCTATATTACGGGCAGCTGGATCATGGAGGATAGAAACTGATGAAACACAGACAATATTGAGCATTTTTGGTTACAGTCTGTAGTGATAGTTCCCAAAGGCATTTAGACAGAATTCCTCCAGCATCCCTGTGAAAGTAAGCACGAGACCCATGGGTGCAACTCCCAGCGAATCCTATCTGCTTTCCTTCCCAGGATTATTAAATATAAAGAAGAGAGTCAATTTCTTCCCTGTAAGCTTGATTGCCGTTCTAATTTATAATGCTAACCTACAGACAGATGTAGATGACACTTACATTATTTTGCATCAAATATTGCAACCTTCTGCCCCTCCTTCTACCTAGTGAATTCTAACTATATAGTAAATAAATCATCTTTGAAGTACTCTGGAAATTAGATGAAATGCCTGCACTTGGTGTAAAATATGTGTGTACAGCATGCTGAAAGATTGTTTTCTTACCATAGCAAAGATAGGAACAAATAACTGCAGTATTACTCCCCTCCCCCAGCCATTGACTAAGATAAAAGAAGTATTTTCCAACATAGAATAGTTGAAGTATATATAAAAAAATGGAGAGAGAAAGACCTCTCTACTCCCTTATGTTGAAATATGGATATATACTGTGCACATATGTACACAATATTTCATGATATATCTTTCTCCTGTCTTATTTTTCACACTACATATAGGATTTCTGAGGTCACCACATAGCTACTCTTCCTATTAAGATAAGCAAGAAAAAAGAAAGTGACAATACCAGTTTTATAAGGAATCACATCAGTCCTAATTTGGAAGGAGGTAATTACAAAGTCTAGGCCACCTATAGTCATGTAAACCTTTTTTTTTTTTAAAAAAAAAAAAGAAAAAAAAGGAAAGGAAAAAAAAAAGATAATAATATAAGTACCTGAGTACCAGATGCAGATGCTACCACCAAGTGTGGTAGCTTGAGAAATCTTCAAGAGAGGGATTTCTAACAGACATTTTCTGTTGTGCTTTTCTGTTATGCAGTTTTGGTGCATTGTAGCAACACAAATAGACTTTGAAACTTTAGACTGCTTTTATATCACAAATGCACAAGGTTAAAAGCTATTTTGGTATGGAGGAACTGTAACCAAACTTACTAAGCTTCCCAAGATAGCAAGATTTGTTTTATTTTATAGTACTTTAAGGAAGTCATCATATTAGGGATCCCATAAATATATAGGAAATAGTACTGTGACAAAGAAGGAATGAATCTGATTTTGCAAAAAAGAAATATTGTTTTTTAAGTTTTTTCTTTTATTTATTTTCTGAGTTATAATACATAGAATAAGGCAACAGAATTTGAGTCTTCTAAGGAGGAAGTTTTAGTGGGAAAAAAAATGTGTCATGGAAAAATCCTTGGTCTTTGCTTGTGTTTGTATGCTTCACTACCAGGTGTGAGGTCCTTTCATTCTGTTTGCTAGCAATCTCCTGGTTGTCAGAAAATAAATGAGAGTTTTTAACTTGATGTGATGAAAGGGGATTATGGAAACAGAGTAGTAGGAATGTTCCCTTCTCCATTATTGCTTGGGATGACTTAAGCTACTGCACTCATGAGAAATGCCCCGTGGAGTTGCATAATTTCCCTGTCTAGCCCTCTCAAAGTTCTAATATACTATTTTATATACTATTTTATTTTAATTTATTTATTTATTAAGATCCCGAAATGCTGGGAACCCTTTTCAAGATGGATTATGTTAAGAAAGCTAGGAGAGGCTAAATGTACTTTCAGAATCTTCTTTGCTGACTTTGAGCGACTTGAAATCCATTGATGATCACAGTGATCCAAATGCTCAGGATGGCCTTCTGCAATTCTCGTTTTCAGGGGAGTTCTTTACTAGAATTCTTCTGATTAGCTCTAGCTCTTGGCTCCTCCGAAACTTGTCACCAAGCCATTCTTTCCCCTCAAGCCAGAGGGGAACATTCAATAAGTTTGTATGCTTAAGGCCTACTTTCTTGTCACTGTTCCCTCCTTATACTCAGGGGAATACAAACAGTCCCACTGCGACAATATTTAGTACATTTTTATCCATTGGCTATTAGCCACAGAAACTGACAGTTCTTTTGGAGAGTAATGACCATGGGTCTGCTGAAGATGATTTATGATATTCCTCCCTAGCCTTCCTGTGACATGAAAGAGAACATGGTGTCCTTTTCACAGAAGCTTCTGCAAAGTGCGATTCCCTCAGACTCACGAGGTGATGTTCCGGAACATCTTTTTCTCCCGGATGGATCCATCAAGATCCATTTCAGGGCAGAGTTTCTCTGGGCACTAACTGCTGTAGCGCATTCCCTACTGAGGGTCCCTCAGTGTTTCTTGTGTTTCATTACTTTGATTTCTTTGGTAGCCCTGGTTTGCTTTTTAATATATAGAGCAGAATTCAACATATTTCTGTTTCTACCCTTTCCTTTCTTGCTAATAAGATTTTGACTTTGGCTGTCCATAAGCAATCCCATATGCCTACAATAAACGGAAATTCAACCATTCTGAGGAATGAAAAGCTTTTTGCATATAATAATCTTTCTTATCTCCAAAATAAATTGCACTTGCCTGCTTCAGGAATGTTAAAAAATATGTTTTAGTGACAGAAATTCATGACAGGCCACCTTCAGGTAGTCTAGCTTTATTGTCCCACCCACTCCTCCCAGCTTTGCATATATAACTTGATTCCTTTCTCATAACAATTTTGAAACTGCATTTCTAATAAGTTTAAAAGAAAAAACAGTTAAAAGAAAAAAAAATACAATGGCATCTCAAGTTTGTTACACGCATAATGGTTGTGAAAGGCAAGGCTCTCGAGACAGCAGTAGAAAATAATATGTAGCATTAATCATTATAGTTATACAATTGTGTAAATAAGTTATTGAACTTAATCTAAATTCAGTAGTCTCTTAAAAATTCATAAATTAATGACAAGTGGATCTTTAGTGCATATCTATCTTATTGAGTATATGATATATTTATTTACTTTCTATATTTTCTAGAGCATTTAGGCTCCTCAGGCTTTCTTCAAATATATAAAAAACAATAAACTTTATTCAAATCTCTTGTAAATATAGGCATTGTAAGCCTGTTGATCACTGATGACAAGTCCTTAGTTGAAACTCAATGCTCCAGTACAAGATAAAAAGACTGAGCAAAATTTGTGTCCCAGTTTGCCTGGCTTGCAGTGCAATCTGTACTCCATTTGCTGAGCACAGAACAGCTTTATGACCTTTCATGCTCCCTGAATTTTCTGCAAGGTTTTAAGAAATGGCCTCCCTACTGCATGTCAGCTTTATCTATTGTGCCTCCAGAAGTGACTTGGTTGTATCTGTCGTGAGTTTGTTTCATTATGGAAAGGTTTGCTGCACTTTATGTAGTATATTTATAGGAAAAAATACTTTCAGTTTCTTCAGAAATTAGGTAGAGTGAGTTCACAAAAATTACATGTACACTATGCATCTAAATTATATCAAGGAAACCACAATTTTGCATCATTTATTTAATTTAAGCAATTCAGCTCTAAACAGGATGCATCTACTGCAGTACAATGTAGAATGGGAAAGAATAGCACATTACTGGCTTTCCACTGTTTTTCTCTGCTTAGTCTCATCCCCCATTTGTTGTTTCTACAATTACAAGTTCAAGCTCATAAAATCTGATGTATTGTATTGCCAAATCTCTTGGTTAAAACTATAAAGTTGTCTTTACTCCCATAAGTGGTAAATAACATCTGAAGAGTATTTACAAGCCTTATACAAAATGAATCCTCTGAATCCATTTCCTGTTACACTAAGTATGGGTCTAGTAATGCACAAACTCTGCTCTCCATTCCTTTTAATAAGTACCGTTTTAGTACTTTTTCTCAACTACGAGTATTTTCTAAAACATAGTTGAGACATCTTTTATTAAATTCATGTATAGGCATGCACATAGTTGCATGTCTGCTAAATATCATTTGTTTCACAGTTGCATATATACTGATTTGTTTTTTAAAGGTACGTTATGGATTTTTCAAGATAAAATTTTTACGGATGGGTATAGTAAGAATAATAATATTTCCATCTTTCTCAAAAAAACACTAATGAGCACTTTGGTATTTACAATTATAGCCATACTGCAGTTCACTTGAAAAACTAAAAGCTTGTTTATGCAGAAGGGAGAGGAAAAACATGCCAAGAATCATGGAGATTCAGTGTAAGATAATGATTTTTGTTGCTGTTGTTGTTTTCAGGAATAGAAGAAAATGGATTTATTTATCCTCTGAAATATGTGAATGCCTAGGTGAAAAGCAGTCAACAAGTCCCACATTGTAAGGATTTATTCTGTTTTCCACTTGCACGGGCAAAACCATCACATTCTGTCATTATATCTTGATGTTCCTGTGTTTATTCATTTACTTCTCACTCAGAATAATTATTTTTTACAATTTATTCACTCTTTTGTTATTATATATGATGAAGTCCAGTATATACTTTGTCTCCACATCAGAGAAAAAAACAATTTCTCTCATTGTTTTATTGTAAATATGAAATTCTGGAGGCATCCAAAAAGCCTCCAGGACTTGAAAAACAAATTAATTTAGCCTTATCTTAATCAAAAAGTAAATAAATCTAAGAAAGAACAGAAAATAAAGATATCTAAGGAATAAAAAATCTCTCACACTTATGGGAGAACCATAAACACTTAAAAAGCAGAGATAAATATGTATACATATTCATTACACAAACTATACGTTCCTTTATTAATTTTGAGTGCTTAATCTGACAGTTAATTCTGTGGGACAGAGGGAAGAAGGATCTAGCTACAGGAGAGAGATTATCATTCATTTACCTCACAGGTGCTTTTTACGGGCAGATACTGGGTAGAGTATGCACTGGAAATATGCTAAATAAGACTGCCCTCTAATCTAGATAATCTAGAATAAGCACCAGAATGGGAAGAGATATAAAAAGAATAAAAGTTTAGACTGAATCAGATGCATAGCTTTTAGCTAGTTACACCTGTCGCCTTTTCTAGTCATCCCCCAGAATCACTTTTATCTCTGTCAACTCTTCTGTACAAGTCAGAGTGATGTGATTAAGTGTACTGTAGTAGGTAATATATAACAAGGAATGCCCCAACTTTCATCGCTTCTATAGCCATTAAAAAAATCTGAGGGTGACAAGAGACATTAAGTTCTAGGGCATAGAGCAATTCAACTGTTTTTGCTGTACAATTTCTGGATGGCAGAAGCCATCCAGCCTTCTGGATGGAAGAAGCAAATGGCTACCTTCCTTTTCTTGATCTCATTGATTAAAGTTAATTCATGAAGCAGAATATCTCTACAGAATAATCAAACTATTTGCTAACAGCTAACATGGAATTGTCAGGAACAAACCATGTCAAACCCATCTAATTTCTTTCTATGACAGCGTAACAGGTCTTGTGGATAGGAGAAAAGTAGTAAATGTCATATATCATGACTTTAATAAGGCATATAATGCTGTCTGACACGATATTTGCATAAGAGACAAAAGCACTAGAGTACGGATGAAATAACTGTAAGGTCAGTATGTAGCTGGCTCGAAAATTCTGCTTGACAAGATGGTATCTATTGTTCATCGCCAAAATGTAAGAGGGCAAAAAGAGGGATTTCACATGGGTCTGTCCAAGATCCAGCACTAAGTAGTATTTTTCTTAATGAGTCACACTGTACTGAGCTTGAAGGGATAACAATCACTTTGGAAGGTGGGATTGCATTTCAAAATGATCTCAAAATCCTGGAAAATGTGAAAAATTATGGTGGTATTCTATGCAATTGAAATAAATATCAAAGGAATAATTGGCAGCCTGAGTGTATAATGGGGAAAAGCTGATCAGGCACAGGAGTATCAAGAAAAAAGGAATAAAAGTGAGATGAGATCCTGAAAATGTTACAGCAAATGCAAGAACTGAACTCGCGAGGTGAGGCAAGGTGACGCAAGGCAACGCAAGGCAAGGTAAGGCAAGAAGAGAAATCCTTGAAAGACTTAATTGTACTGTCACAGTAGCATAATGAAACAGAATATAGAACATGAAAGGTCTGAAAAGAGACAGAAATTTGTACCAGATCCATTGGTGCTCTTGTTAAAAATGGATGCAGTCTGGAATACGCAGTTGTCAGTGAGAAGGCATGAGACCTCAGCATGGAGATCATGAAATGTACTTTTTCATGCAATGTAGTCAGGGCTCCTGTTATCTGATTTTATCCATGTGAAACTTAAGTTCCCAGTCTAAACAAGTATTATGTCAAAAAGTGGTAATAAGTACTGTAACAATTTTCAGTACACAAAAGCTCAATTAAAGCCGAGAAAATCAAGCATAAAACCAAGAAAGCTAATCCCAATCTAATAGATATTTCAAGATATTCTAAATTCAATTTGAATTTGAGTGCCCTCAGACTCTGAATTTGAAATAGCATTTGAAGTAGGAATTCATAATTTATCATATGAAAAGGGAATTATAAGGTTTTGTCCTTTTTTTCGAAATGCCTCACTCATACATTTCTTTACAATTATTGAAAATATTAGTTCAGATATACCTCTGCACTGCTGAGGAGGCTTTGCACCTGGAGTATTGGGTGCAGTTCTGGGCTCCCCCAGCACAAGAAGGACATGAAGCTTCCAGAGAAGGTCCGGCGGAGAGCCACAAAGATGATTAAGGGACTGGAGCATTTGTTGTATGAGGAAAGACTAAGCGAGCTGGGCCTGTTTAGTTTGGAGAAGAGACAACTGAGAGGAGATTTGATCAAAATGTTCAAGTACCTGAGGGGTGATTGTAGGGAAGATGGGGACAGGATCTTCCCTGTGGTGGCCGGTGAGAGGACAAGGGGTAAAGGATGCAAGCTGAAACACAGGCAGTTCCACCTCCATATGAGGAAGAACTTCTTTCCTGTGAGGGTGACAGAGCCCTGGCACAGGCTGCCCAGAGAGGTTGTGGAGTCTCCTTCTCTGGAGATCTTCCAAACCCGCCTGGATGCCACCCTGCTCTGGGTGTCCTTGCTGGAGCAGAGGGGTTGGACTAGATGGTCTCCAGAGGTCACTTCCAACCTTAAGCATTCTGCGTATGACTTCAGGAAAATACTTTGGCATCTCCTAATCTTTCTTATCCATTGTTTCATACTGAACGTGTATATGTAACATGTGATAATGCATTGAACAGGCAAGCAAAATCCAGAGTTTATCATACAGAATTTTCACACACAGACAGAATTCTTTCCTGTGTGAGAAAACTTTCTTATGTATACACAGTATAATGTAGAGATGTGTAAGTGGAGAAAAATGTCTTCTGTGCTCTTTCAGGAAGCAGAGAAGGTTGGCTAATGCAAGGAAGACAGACTATATCCATTAATCAGAATGATTACTCAAACAAGGTTCAATTTAGTGCTTGTATCTGATATCCACATGTTTGGAACAAGTGTAATGGTTCCATCTTCAAGCCAGTGAGTGAGAAAACTCAGACCAGTTATAGCAGTGAAATATTGTATAGTCAGTACTTCATATCCCTCCATTTATATTATATAGTTTGCAAGTGTTATGGTATGAAAACAACAAGAAAGTCAAGCATTTGGGCTCAAGCTCTGGACACAGTGCTTGGCTTAACTCCTCTTTCAGCTTGTATTTTGTGCAGCTTTTCTAGAAGTAGATTCCTTGGATAAACTTCTATTGCCTGAAGCAGTGTAAGTGCTTTTACATTCAGATTGACTTGAAAGTCTAATTTTCACTCCACTAGCTCCATGGAGGATTTTAGTCAGTTCTCACCATAACTCTAGCAAATCTTACCACCGCAGTGTGTAGGCTACAGTTACAGAGCAGGATTCCTGCTACATGTTCAGATTAAATCCTTTGCCATCTGCGCAAAACACAGCATGCTTCTCAAGAAACAAAACTGCCACACACAGGGATAATAAATCAGGCAACTTCCTTTTTTTTCTAGGCCTGCTTACATGGGAGGTGAGAGTTCAGCTCTTTCCAGGTCTGGATTCCATAAGGGAGAAACAAAAGCAATTGTGTCACTTTTGTAAATTGTCCACCTTTAAGATAGTGACGTATTAGCATGTCTTCTTATAAGGATTAAGCTGTATGGAAATCAAGGTCAGCAGTATGCAAATAGAGCAGCATGGATGTAAATCCTGTTTTCATGTCAACTGCAGTACGTATAACTTTCTTTTAATAGGCTTCTTTTCAATTTCTGTATCACTGCAAAAACACTTGACATATTCAACAAGCAGTGCAACATACAAGCATAAGGTCCGTCCATCTGCCTGTCTGTACATTATGTTGCTTTGTATTGAATAAGGGGTCATGCTCAAAACAGTCCTGCAGATTCATTGCACCTTCTAGTAACATATCTGCAATGAAGGTCTGAGCACAACACCTGCAAATGGAGATTATCTCTGGGTATGCATCTTTATAGTGAGTGGGGGAAGAGATGGAGAGAGGTAGGACTTGGGACAAGCCACATTCTTTTGGAAGGATGTATGAGTGAATTCATAATGAACATCCTCTGAGTACTCTGCAAGGTATTAAACTTGAGGCTTGAGAGATAAAAGCATAAACTGCTTCCAAATAAGCTAGAGAGACAGCAAGGGCTCATATCTGATTGGATATTTTAAGGATGAAGCTTTAGAAGTCTGCGGATGGTAAGTGCTCCTTGCAGCACAGATGCTGCTGAGATACCACAGCGTAGTGTAGTGCTGAGGTAACAGAAGCAGAAAAGGCTGGGTGATGAAGGAAGTTCCACTGCTGTTGAGATTGTCACAGACAATCTCAGCAGTGGACTGACAGATCAGCTGTTCCAAGATCCCTGAGAGTGCATTGGAGAAAAAAAAAAAAAAAAAAAAGAGAGAGCTTGAGATGCCTCTTTTGCTCCCTATATTAAATTTCTGAAAATATGGAGTTGACCAGATCCAAACCCTATGCCTTGTGTGATCAAGTAATAGCAGTCAGTCTCAGGGAGAGATAATCTCCATTTGGCTTTAAGAGCAGACAGTCGCATCTATGGAAAATCCATCAATTCAAAATATGGCTTTTTCTTCTTCTTGCTGTTGCTAAAGAGATGAGGCAGAAAAACAGAGATAACTTCCATGAAAGAGAACCCCCGACCTCCTCAAACCCCAAACCCTGTTCTTTTGGCCCCTGGACTGCAACCACTGGAAAACTGAAACAAAGATGATTCTCATTTTGCTTTTTTTGTGTGTGTTCTCACTCCCATCAGTAGTGCATGTGTTCCTAGCTGCCTCTGAGAATACAAAATACAACCAGAAGTTCGACTGTAAAATGGCACTCGTGTGTCCTCCGAAGCCTTCATAATGCTCGCTGCTATCCTTCTAACTTCCACTGCTCTTTTTTAAAGTGTAGAATAATGCTTAATTTTTAGCTTTTAAAACCTTTTGATTTTTTTTCTCCTAAGAAAATCTATAAAAGGTGTAAGATATTGCCTTTTAAATACACATCTCTGATTTTCATACCTTTTGTATTCACTGTAGCAATATCAAATGGCAGCTTGTGCTGTTCCACTGACAATGCATATTGCTCAGAGTTAATCAGCTGTGTCTAGGAGGCTCTATTTAAGAGTTTTGATAACTAAAAAAGAGAATAAAGAAAAAATAGAAAAAATCTCGCTGTCTCTTGTTTTTTTTTTAATATTTTGCTAGGAGGCAAGAAAAACTGAGCCTTTCTTATCCAGACCTCTGCCCTATTGTGTCTCTTTAAATTTGATTTGCTGCAATGCAGTATTTTGTTTACTCTCCAAGAAATGTAGTAAAGGACAGCACTAAGGAGCTACAGACCCAGAGACTGCAGCATAGAGACCAAATGCTTGTAAGAGCTGATGTTTTTTAAGGTCTCCTGTACTTTGAAAAGGAGGTTTAGAAGAGAATCTCAAATGAAATATTTACTGAAAGAATTAGCATGGTTGGAGAAGTAAAACAGAGTTTGAGCTTCATATGGGAGAACAGAGAAATTACTCAGTCATTAAAATTCCTTTGTAAATGAAAAGGATGCTGAATGTCGGTGGCAGAACAAATACTGATGGAAGGCATGCAAACTACATAAAAAGTAAAACCACAGTTTATGTTCCTACCTTTTGAATTTTATGCTAACAACAGTAACCAAGAAGTTAAGTTAGTTTGTGTGATGTGTTTTTCCCCCTCATAATTATTTGATTTTTTTATATATGGCTGCTTTTTGGAAAAGAAATAAATTTAATAGATACTGAATGCATCAAAGAGTAGGCACACATGCTGCGTATAAAGCAATTATACATGAATATGTATGCATGCACAAATACTTAAAAACAAAAGTTTAATATGTTACCTAAATTCTGACAGAAAGGCAAATAAATATGTATATCAGACAATTGCCCATACCAATTTTCTTGACATTATTTGGATACTCTTTTGTTGAATCCAATCATACTGTGGAGATATGATCAGTCGATGTCCTGACTCGAAGGAAAAATATGTCCTTCAAGACATATTTTTCTACGAACAAACTATAGAACTTATTTCTAGGAGCCACGGAATTACTATGTGCTAAACATCTTCAAATGTGCAAATTTGTGCCTCAGAGAGTTAATTATGAAGATAGGCAATATAGATAGCCAATAGCTAGGGAGAAGAGGAAATGGATGACAAGGGAGCTCTCCAAGTGATGTGAAGCAGAATATGGGCAAGTCCCAACATGGAGAAGTAACTGAAGTTCTCTGCTTCCCCCTGTAGGAGAAAAATCAGCTTTATCAGGTCTGATTTGCATAAATTATTTTATTATTCTTAGTAATACATCAGTACACTCCATGAGATTGTTCTCTGCTTTCAGCTGTGCTCCACTTGACAAATTAGAAGACACAATGTATAGAAATATATTTACAGAAAAAGGGGGAAGAAACTGGAAAGGCTAAAGGAAACAGGTCACCCTTAATTAGAGTTGTCTCTAATTGGGTAGTGAACCCAAAGGCAAGTTTTATGGAGGGTTTTTGTTGTTTGTTTAATTTATTATGCAAGTATCAGGTGGCACGGTTTGTTCTGCTCCTGGCCCTTAATAAGGATATTACAAACTCTCCAAAGCTTTGAGTGCAATGTCTCCCCTTATGTCTTTTTCTTTATTCCTATCATTTTCTAGTAGGTAGATACAAACTGTATTTCTTTCAGATTTAGCCATATGCTTTTTTGAGTTCCTGAGTCTGCTCTTCTTTCATCTTGATCTTTGTTTTTCTTGTTTTCACACTGTCAGTGGAGATATAAATGAAGAATACTGATAAAACTGATTTAGTAATATTAACACACAAGGGAATCCCTCCTGTCATAGATCAAGGAACTATCGTGATTCAGTTAAATAAATAAATAAATATTAACATAGGATTATAGCTGTTCACATTTGTACCCATCTGTGCAAAAAAAGTAGACAGAAAAAAAAAAAGGAAGTAAGCACTTATTTATAGGAAAACTTCACTTATTATAAATAGACTTAAGTCTAAGTAAAGTGCACAGAGCATGGACAGATTTATTTAGTCGAACTCAATCACTGGCAATGAAAATCAGAGGGCCAAGGAAGAGAATCTTTTTCTAATACGACAGGAAAGGCAGTAGGTGCCTTCTTTGATTACATACTGTACATATGAATACTCCTTGAAATGCAGAAGTTATCATTTATATATAGAAGGACCCAGTTATATGGATGCAGATGTTTTAGGAAATGTACAATAACCATTTGCTTTGAATAGGATTCACATTTTACTGAAGTTCCCTTACATACAAATGACTACCCAGAGTTTGAAGCCATAGAGTTAAGTCTAGACTATAGTAACTATAATGAAGCAGCTTTATGTTCTGTTAGGAATGCTAGCTTGGGAATTAAATACTTTCTCCTGTTATCTTATCCTGTTCACCTGACCATGTGTCTAGCTTACCCTGCTAGGCTTCCAAGACTGCATGGAAATTGTCAGAGAAATTTTACATTTTTGATTTTGGTTATAAACTCCCTTTATTCTTTGGGGTAAAGACATTCTGTAAAGTATTTTTCAACTTAAGATTTTTGATTATTACTCTTGAAAACCTCAAATCTTGTTTAAGATTAGATATATGTCTTTTTGAGTTTGCTTTAAACCTTCTAATTTTAAAACATTTTTTATTTAGATAAATTATTTTAATATTTATTTTATTCAATTTTCATATATTTAGAGCAATTATCCTTTCAGAAATATTTTGGTGAATTAATTTATGGATCAAATCATCTACAGAAAGACTGATGCATAACAAAAAATTGAAAAGGGTGTCTTATGGAAAATTTTGCTTGATGTATTCTAAAAGGAAGCTCCTCCTTTTACAAAATCCATAAAATACATATATAACAGCTGCCTGCTTTTTTATGGGGCTATACTATGAAGGAAACCTCATGTGAAATCTCTGACTTCTATTGCTGTTGTCTGTAGCTTCAATGAAGAGCCACATAAGAATGTCCTCTTAAGAGAAAATCTTCTGAAAACACTGTTTCTGTGAAGTCCTCAGGGAGAGGGAATAAATTGTCCTTCTTCTCTACGTAACATCCTTTTCTTCCTCTCTCACTTCAGATACACCACCTTCCAAGTCTGCATACAAGCTGACAACTCCTTAATACATCACTTGAAATACTTCTACGTAAAAAGCAAATTCTCAGCATTCCTTCTTTATGTTCAGCTATAGATGGTGGTGAGGATTCCTTTTCTTTTTTTATAGTTTCAGGTCCAGAGGTTTACAGTTATGAGGCTGAAGTGCCTGCACTGTAATTTCTATATTGCATCATTATATTTATATATATTATATTTATACCATGATATATAATATATTCCTATATTATATCATAATATTTTTACTCTTCACAGAGTCCTTATAAAATGAATAGAGAGTGCTTAAAAATAGATTAGCCTTTATCTGGCTTCTTCTCCTGAAAGTGACATTTATAATACCAGCTTTAACCCCTTAGTACTTTTAAGCAAAAGTAACATTTAGCTATAAATCCTATCTGCAACAGCCTGCATAAACAAAATTGTTTTGGAGGAGTTCCACCTGGACTTTATCCCTGCCTTAATC
The DNA here is from genome assembly GCA_013389825.1 of Crypturellus undulatus. Classification (NCBI taxonomy): domain Eukaryota; kingdom Metazoa; phylum Chordata; class Aves; order Tinamiformes; family Tinamidae; genus Crypturellus; species Crypturellus undulatus. The sequence continues at coordinate 86,567 of VWPW01014219.1, forward strand.
TAACAGGGACACAAGAATTAGGAAGAATTGGAGGACTGCAGAGATTGGGTTGCATCCAGAGACCTTGAATGTACACTATCAGAAGCCAGGAGTCAAAAGTCAGTAGGTTTTTGGATCCTTTCCTGATTTACTGTAGAAGGATTTCATTTCCAACTTTACAGCATTTCTGTTCATAAGCTATAAGAGGGTCAACCACTTTGAGACAATTTCCCATATGCTGCTGAAATGCAACAGAACTAGTGACCTTCCCTAGGCTAATGGACTAGGTTTGTACTACCAGAGTGCTTAAGGAAACCTAAGCACTACAGCAAAAACAATTATGAAAGTTTTATTTATGCAAAGATTCAGTTATTCAAAGGTTCATTTATGCAGAAATACTGCAACAAAGGAGCTGTCAAGACAACAGGTTCTTTTTATTTTATTTAACCAGTCTGTACAGAAGTGATGAAAATCCTGACCTCAGCTTGCCCACTTATCCTATTCACTTTCCAAATGTTTAAGTCAATAATGCATCCAGCTTTATCTCTGCAGTTTTAAAGATAAATAAGGAAGCACATTAACAAGGCAGCAAAAATGGAATGGATTTTCTCTCCAGTGCATAGTAAGGATGTAAAACAACCACCCACTCCTCTATTACCTATTGGACACTTCTTGAGAAGCATCTCTTTTCTTGCATTCAGTATTCAGTGCTTTGATACTAGTTGCTCAAAATCAGACCATCCATGTCCACTCATGTCATGGTGCCGCTCTTTCAGCTCTTGTTAGTAGGTTTCACATGTGCTGGAAAGAACTATTGTATCCTTCTGCCCATTTCTTGATCACTCTATCTTATCACTATAGCTTCGCATCTATCATATGAGGAAAGACTAAGTGAGCTGGGCCTGTTTAGCCTAAAGGAGAGAAGATTGAGAGGGGATCTGATCAATATTTATAAGTACCCAAGGGGAGAATGCAAAGAGGATGGAGCCAAACTCTTCTTCGTGGTGGTCAGTGGCAGGAAGAGGGCTAACGGGTGTAAGCTGAAACACAGGAAGTTCCATCTCCACATGAGCAAGAACTTCTTTCCTGTGAGGGTGACAGAGCCCTGGCACAGGCTGCCCAGAGAAGTTGTGGAGTCTCCTTCTCTGGAGATCTTCCAAACCCGCCTGGATGCCACCCTGTGCCCCGTGCTTTGGGTGTCCCTGCTGGAGCAAGGGGTTTGGACTAGATGATCTCTAGAGGTTCCTTCCAACCTCAACCATTCTGTGATTTTGTGACTCTGACCTTTCTTCCACTGTGCTAACATATCACACTTGCCACAGCTGACGGCAGCAACCATCATCAATTTGTGTTTATAATCTTACACTATTCATATGGCACTTTCAGATTAGGAATGAGGACAAAGAGAAGATGTATGATTTAGCTTCAATGGAAATATTTCTGTCTTAAATTACTCAGCAAGATTTGAAGATTCTTTTGCTTTTATGTTCAAAGATGTCCCTCTGATGTTTATCAAGATCTTCTATATGGAATTGTGCCTACTAAAAAATAAACTAAAAAATATCATAGTTCAATGACCACAAATCTGTAAAGTAAAATAGCAGTGAGGACACAACATTCATATTTAATGAGTTTTGGAAGTTTTACTTCAGACTACAGATACTCCAATTCTGTGAACTAAATGTTCATTAGAAGTTGGAACACACCAAGGACACTCTTGTAGTACATCTCCTGGTTTAATTTAATCTGAAAGAAATATAGGTCCTATATTCTGAGACCACAATTTGATATTAACCTATGCATGATAAGCAAGCATGATCAATAAACTTGCTTTAGAATCACATTCCTGACCCAAATAAAAATGTTAATGTAGATGTACCTTGGATCTGGTTACAAATTTATTTCCATTGAGTAAGGGCAAATAGCATAACTCCTATGCTGATTCTGTTATTTGTCTTCATTTACACAATGAGCTATGTCAGTGCAAATTCATTCTTCTGCATCTGGATTTTATTCACTAAGGAAGACAAAAATCTCTTTCTTTCCATTTTTAGCATGGTGTAGCACTGTTGTTATAACCATGAGCCATGACCATGTAACAGGCTTGCATTCTGATAGGAATCGTGAAAACACAGAATAAAAAGCTGTCTGCTTCCCCAAACGCACTGTAGAGAGCAGAAGAAAGCAAGCAGTTAAAGAAAAACAAGGAGACAATACTGATCAGCAGGACAGGCATCAGTCTTAGCACAATGATTGGTATGACTTTTCATATAATTTTCAGGTGTTGGAAAGGAGAAAAAAATATATCACAATGTGTATGCTTATGAGGAGCTCAAGTTGGTCATGAAAGGAGCCATTGCAAATTCTTCTTTGAATAGTCAATAAATTAGTAATACAAGGCCCATTTAATAAGCTTTGTGCCCTAGCAATTCGATTTGAATGCAAGAGGCAGAGTTCTTGCAGACCGAGGTAAAACCATACAAGAAGTATCAATACAAAAGCTCTCTGCTAGTCATGCTATACACTTTGTGTAAGAAATGTGAAATAAAGTGTCTTTTAATTGCAGTTTCAACTTTCCACCTATGGTTATCTAAAATTACACTATTCTCACTTAGAAACGTATTTGATCATAGAGATACTGAATAAGAGGCAAAACTGGACTGAATCCCCCTATATGACTCTCAGAGGTTGCTCTGAAATCACAATCTCAGAAGGACAGTTGTTGCCCAGAATGAAGAGCACTGACAGAAGATATAAGTGATCTGCATTTCCTGTAAAATACAGTGTTGTAGCATTTGTTTTGCATATTTAAGTGAAATTTATGAGATTGAGTTCACCATCCGAAGTGAAAAACTCTGTAAAACTTATCTCTTTCAAACTTGTTATTTTAAAAAACAAATTACATAATTAACTGCTTACAACATTAATTCTTTCTTTCTCAATTTCAGTCTCTAAGGATTCATGCAACACAAGTGCATTTCACTAGAAATATTTTTGCTTCATGCTCATTGTGTGTACCAATCTACCAATCCGTTTGGGTGTTCATACGAATGCATTACTTAATAATGCATTATACTTAATTAGACACTCTGTGTGATTTTTGTAAACTATCGGTAATTCCAACTATTCCTGTCATACTTGGTCATTCCCATAAATTGTTGTTCCACAGGGATGGGAGATCAACTCCCTGTTGTTGGTGACTAATGCACTTGTTTTCTCAGAATGCCCTTTCACTTAAATGCCCTCCTCTACACCAGTGGTAACATTTTATGAATGCCCCAAGAAATGCTACTGCACCCATGTGTCATTTTGGTTAGACTCAAAGAACCCTTCGGGGAAGGACATCTGGGATTTTTGCTGCGGACTTGCTTTGTTCATGACCCTGACAGTCACCACAGATTTTTTTGCATAGCTAGGCTGTTTGTAATGAACAGAAAGTTTAAGGAACTAATCAACATGGATTTTTGGTATCTTTTTAAAATATATATATGTGGATTTTTGATAGTATTTATTCACTATCTATTTTGACAACATTTTTCTCCCACTTTTTCCAGGCTGAAGACAGTAAACCTCTCCTAACTATTCATTATTATGCTTGAAAGCATGTGGAAGGCTAGCCACAAGGGAAGTAGGTGTTTTTGAATTGTCTGTCAGAGTACTTGTATTGTCCTTATTTAAAGTTTTGCATTTTGATTTGTTTTGTTTTGTTTTTATATTATTTTGTTTTCCTTTACTTAACAGTACTTTCTCCCTTTCCTAAATAAAATTTTCTACTCAAATTTCAGAATAATTTTTTTCACTGTGCCCTTCCTGACTAACTCTTTGTTGTTCAGAAGTTTCTTAAGCTTTTAATCTGTAGTTTAACCTTAGATTTAACATTGTTAAAAGTTTTGAAACACCACAGCCATGTTGCTTACTGCCATGGTTCAGATGCTCACGCTTTAAGATTATTTTGCACAGTGAAAGTGTAGGAAAACAGACGTGTTCCTTTTCTGTAGAGGGAAATCCGTCGTTCATTTTAGAGCCAGCTGTAATGAAGATAAATAGATTTCAAACATGTGATCTCTGTATCACAGTTGCCCTCTCTAGCTAAACAGAGGGTTTTTTTATAGACAGCTACTAAATCATAAAGCTTCCAAACGATGTGTATATCCTTTGCAAACCTGTAGTATTATTTGCTAACATTGTAAAATTATTCTCCTGTTAAAATGCACATCAACTTCCAGTTTAAATTTTGATGCCTTCATACTAATTTCTCTCAAGAAAGCAATCTTCTCAGCCAAGTGAGAAGGAAACTGAAACAGTTAGAGAATGATAACTAGTAGGTTAGTAATAGTAGTAGTAGAAAACTAGTAGTAGAAACTAATAGGTTTTTCAATGAAGATATTCAGTAGCAGGTTCCAACACGTTTATGTATCTTAGGCTGGCTGGTTTGAACGGACATTGGCAGTTGCCATTAAATCACCTGCTACTACCAAGAATATTAGCTCTGGCACTTTTCTAACTACTCAGGTAGCAGCAGGCTTTTAATAGATCTCCCCTTACTTCCATCTGCACCTAACTAGACACATGCAGCTCCCAGCCTTGCCTCGTAGGCCATGTTCCAGGAGGCTTCATCTCCTTGTCTGTCCAGGCACTCATGGACCCTCTACTCAAAATCCTTCCTGAACTCGGGTGATGAAAAAGTGGGCATAGATTCCCAGGTGTGACCTCACCATCACCTTTTGGTAAGTAATAACTTCTCTTGATTAACCCATCATATGTCTTCTAACATATCTCATATGTTGCATGAAAGCACAACACTGTCTTATACGCAGTCACGCTGTAACTTCCAAATCCAATTCAGCAGGGTGTTGCTCAGCCAATCAGGCCCTGGCATGTATTAATTGATACAGATATTCCTCCATAGGCAAAAATCTTAATATTTTTCCCCCTTGAACTTTATGAGATTTCTGTTGGCTCAGTCTTAAAGGCTCTCAAAGGGCTTCTGAATTGAAACTCTACTTGCCAACATGCCAACCACCTTCCATACTTTTCTGTAAGCCAAGTCATTTATAAAGCTTCAAACAATCCAGTATAGACTATTGGGATGCTCTTATTGTTAGTAGCTTCTAGTTAGGTGTCAAGTGATAGAGGGTGTCAAGGGATTAATATCCCTTGAATCCAGCTATTTTTCCAATATTAAACCTCTCTTTTAATCCAACCACTTCCTCCCCTGCAAATAAGCATGCCACCACATGGTGCCAAAAGCAATACTTTTCATTTTTACCATCCTCAGTGACCTTCCCCAGTTTCAATTATTTTTTACGGATGACAGGCACAGGCCACATGGTCATAGTGGTCAGAATTTTTAGCTCCTTTGGGGAATATCCTCCAGCTCCATGGATTTCAGCATAAAGCATCTTCTCTAGGTAGTCCCAAAACTGTTGTTCCCCAACTGTTAACTCTTTCTATCTTTCTCAAAATATGTAGTTGTGCATATAGATCTGGGTATCTGGTAAAATTGAATTTATCTGCCTGAAATGTCTTTGGCTGGAGAAGCTGTGATTAGCAACAGCAAGCACTATCTTTTTTTCTCCTGCTAAAATCATTTTTCCCTTGTCAACTCAAAAGGTATTTCAGAAAATCAGTGATTGCACTCAGAGCATAATAACCTTGTAAACAATATAACTCAAATAGATGATCCAAGTTGCCATCACATGGTAGATTCAAATCAAACATATTAAACAATTTGTCCTTTGCAGAATGATCTTAGTGGTTGATATACTGTGCCAAGTAGCATAGGGTAATATATTTAAGGGGTATAACTTTTTTTTTTCAGGGTGTTACTGAATACAGATGAAATCTCTTGTTCTGCAGATGTGACAGATGAAGTATTTACTTCAACTAATGAACAATTTTCTAGAAAGGCTTAGGGCATAACTTTTACTATGTAATTTTTTACCCTCTAATGGCCATACATTTAAAACAAAACAAAATAATTTTAAAATACCTCTAAAATTGCTTATCTAGCTTGATGATATTAAGAAGAATTGATCCCTGTCTTAATTAAAAAGTAGATATTTAATTTTTCATTGTATCAGTGTCCAAGGCAACCAGTGAAGTAATCAGTACCTGGGTGTCATTTCACTAAGCTTAGAATATACAGAAAATCAAAAAGATTTTCTTGAAGTAAGTGAACAGTCTGCAGCTTCGAGGAAGGAGTAGGCTTCCTGAAAATCATCTTCTGGTGCCATTTGAAATATCTCAGGATACCCTGCCTCCAAATGCTGCTCCAAAGGACTACACACCTCCCATAGTTTTTATGTTACCTCTTCTAGTCATGTGAAGATGTCTCCTCTGCCTCAGAATATCTTGGTCAGTATTCAACACCCATTGTTAGGCACCTAAAACATATAACATACAATGTAAGAAAGACAAACAGCAGTCAGTATTTTTTTCTAAAGTAAATCATCTGAATTTATGGCATATAGATGGCAGTAACAACCTCAGCTACTCCTTACAGTCTGCAGAAACACAGACAGTAAATTTGATGAAGATTAGTTTAGATCATCATAAATTAGATGAAAGAGCCTCACTTCAGTTATCACACATCAGGTCCCACTGCCTTTTGGGACACCCTGGATATCCATGTCAAGACTGATAGATAGGAAACCGCCTGCAGCAGATCCGTGCCCCTGTAGTGAAACTGCTGGAGGTCAGGGCAAATTAACCCCCAGCACCTAAAAACAAATAAATAAATTAACAAAGCCACTGAACAGTACATAGGCAACTTTATCTTACCCAAGATAAAGTTTGCAAAATATTTCCTCAGGTCAATTTTTTCCAAGTAGGTAAAGATATTTTAAAACATATTTATTCTGTAATTGTCGTTCTTATTCATTTGATTGGTGCCTCAGGCTTCCATCATATGATTTTATTCTATATTGTATTTTAGGTCTATATCAATCTGGTTATTCATAAACTCCTACATACACAGGGGACTAATATTAGTAATTCATTCAGAAGTAATAATCAACTTTATCAGATTTTGCTTGGCTATAAAAATAGCCTAGCAAATAACCATAAAAAGAGGCATATATCCATTTTTACAACAGAGACATTATGTTAAATATTGATTTAAAATATAATGAAAAATATTAAAATTAAGAACTCCTAAAATTAGTCTAGTTCCTATTATTACTATATAGAAAAGAGCTGAGGCATTTTTTTATTATTATTTTTATTTCTTTAGTCAGATATTCATTTGATGACAAGATGCAATTTTGGGGAATTGAAAAAAGCTTCTGAAAATTATTTCAGCTAGCCACTGAACATAACACTTATATTGTTGGGTAAGTGACCAATTACATATATAAAATTGGCTACCCAGATAGATAACATTTAATGTATCAAATATCTTGTGAGCAATTGATGGACTCATTGCTAAAACCATACAGAGAATTTACTGTGAAAGGTAACTGACTTCCCTTAAACCCTTATACCCTTACATAGCACTCTGCACGACAATTTCAGCTTTGTATTCAACTAACATACTGCACAGTATAATAAAATCAGTTCAAAACACAAGAAGACTGCAGGCTGTTATACAAAAGTTTAATGATTATTTTTCAGGTTGGCTGAGATAATGACCATATTAACATTTCACATATTTTATTGGAAAAGCTAAGAAATAATTATTTAAAAAAATACAGTTATTATACTGCTTTTCACTTAGAGAGATTTATGATGTATTTGGTGCCATACACATTGCTTCTTCTTTGTATTCCTACAAATATGTTGCTTATATTCCAATTCAGCTGGATTTTATTATCAAATTAGCTAAAAAGTTTGCTAAAGTGAAAATTTTCATCATCAGCTTTGCTTTATATAAAAGTCTTCAAATCTGTAATCATTTATGTGTATGTATCATAACATTTATTTAAAGACTAAGTTATATTGTGACTTCAATTACAGTTTATTTTGGTTGTAAGGTTTCCCTGGTTCCTTGAGAAGCACTAATAAGGAGCGAATTTAGAACAATATTGTGTAAATATTTTTTATTATTGTGTATAGTTTTTAATTAATTTAAAAAAAGCTTTTAGACTTTCAATTTGACACATGAAAATATAATCTACTTGGCTTGTGTACTTCCTATCTAATTTCCTAAAATTGCTGTTTTAATTTGTGTTTCCACAATAAGATTTCTTGCTGAAGTGCTGAGTTCTATCTATATGTAAATTGAACAATCTTTCAAAGACCTTGAAAAGAAAGCACTATTAAACATGAAGTTTTGTTTCTGTAAGGAATTAAGCTCTACGAATTTCTACAACATTAAATCAGGACTACAGAAGTTCATTAAGAAATAACATAATGCTGTTAGACTGACTGTCAGCAATAAATATGTTGTCTACTTTTAATGGAGACTTGTGGAAAAGTCATTTTCATTATTTTCTAGTGATTTTACAGCAAATACCATGCAGACTGACTGCTTTATTCTCCTGATTTAATCTCTTGAATCAATAACTGATTCAAGTTACTGTTTCTAATTAGAGATGGTAGACAGCTAATCTCAACGGCTGTTCTAAAACATCCTTACTGAATCAAGCATGCCCACTTGGTGTATTGGATGTTTCTCTAAAAAAAATCCTCAAACTATTCAGACAACTTAAAACATAGAAAAAGTATAAAAACTATAAATAACTAAAACTACATATACATAGATATAAAACTATAAGGTATAGTCAGAAGGAAACATGCATCTATGGTTTAATATTGCAGTAGCAATATTTTCTGAGTTTTTCTGAAAAAAGGCAGTGTACCCAGACTTTCTAGTGTTCGTTCATGCAACAAATTACCATGCAGGTTCTTCTCTGTGACATAATTTAACTTTGGGTATAAATTTTCATTTTCTATTATTTCCCTAAAAATATAAATGTTTAAAAGAAAAACAGGGGCAACATGATACGCAAAATCATGTGCAGGCCAAACTATGAAACTCAAACTAAGATCTGTTCCCATTACTGAGGATAAAAATTATATATATACTAATATTTCCAGGTATTTTCAAATAATATCAGACACATTTGATTTGGTAGATTAAAATATTTTAGGGGAAGAGCTATCAATCCAATTTCCTCGAGAAATCTTGACCTATGTGTGGGGAGTAATGACATCCATACAGTCCTACTAAATGTTGGGGCAACTCTACATCTTATTTATGGAGTCAGTGAAGATCTACTGCATTTTCCTTAGCATACTTGATTTCTTCTCTGACAAAAATATGATTGTACATGCTTTGGAGCCAAAGACAACTTTTCCTATGGATGAATTGGGTGAGATTCTCTTAATCAAAATTTTAACGTGGGATCCTGGCTCTATAAGAAGGAAATTGATGACTAGGGAAAGACTTCTCATCCTAAGGTAGATATTTAAATAGATGAATGAATTGCAGAATTGCTTAGATGTGCACAGACTGCCTTCCTCTCTCTGTTGATTATAAAGAAAACTTATATGATGGCTCAGCTTTAACATTGTAAATGCTTTTTTTAAAGGCGAATGAGATTAATCACATCCATAGTTCCTGACACTTCAATACAATCATGAATGGAGCTTTTCTAGGATGTTCATTTTGTATTTGGGCTAAGTATAAATTACCTATTGGAGACTGCAGTGCATGCAAGACTATACTTTGTGTTTTAGGAATAGGCAGTTCTTTCTAACTTCTACACACCTGTTACGACCTATACTTTTGGAACCTGGTGCGCTATATCTGACAGGGCATAGAATATGTTAATTTAACATCCACGTTTTCTGGAGGAATTATGGGCTTTGGTTTTTGATTGGATTTTTGGTTTTGTTTTCTTTGCATTTGGGGGCCTGGAAAGTTTAAGGGTTTTTCTTTGATTTGCTTTGTTTTGTTTTTTTAATGGTTTCACAAGGTACAGATATCAGTATCACAATTAATCTGAAGTGAACAGATGGGCATTCAAATTCACATAACGGATGTTATGTGGATCAGTGCTCATATAATTAGTTGTGTATCAGTGACAGGACATTGGGTCATTGTGTCATTTTGCTCTCTGCCAGATGATTCTCCTCCATTCAGAAAGAATATCAATCAAAAACATGCCTAACATTCTGCTTAAAGGTAGATAGCACCCAACAGTGCTTAGCTCATCACTGAGTTTCAGCAGCAGTGTTATCAATAATATTATTGATAATGCTAAAGCTTTGAGACCTTTTTGGTGACAAACAGTAACAGCAAAGAAACAAGATATTAGTTCTGCAATGGTTCAGATGCTAACATATGCTTGAGACAGAAGATTTTCTCTATCAGACAAACCACTGATCTCTTCAGAAGGAATTATGCTCTTAGCTCAGACTTTGATCACCATCTTTTCTCCCTCACGAAACAACTGAAATAAACACATCACAAAAACTGGTGGTTTCCTTACTATCAGACATGGAGTTATTTGAGAATAAAGGAAAGCAGCATGTCATGCTCTGCTCTTCATCATCTCTTTCACAAGGTTCTTTAGCCGTTCTTTTTATTCTTTTTAAAACACAATCAGTAGATATAGTCTCATATGAACCATGGCCTCTTCTGATCTCCATTTCCTTTTTTATTAGAAAGTCTGCAATTTGAATTAATTTTAATATCACAATTGTTGCCTAAATCCTTAATTAAAGGCAGGACATAAGGTTCCCTTATCTCACTCTGGCAAAAGGCCTCATGAAAATAAGAATGCAGGCCAATAATATCCAGAGGAATGCACAAGTATAAGCTGTGTTTTCTATAGACAGGGGTCCCAAATCTACAGTCTTACCACAGAAGAAAGGAAAACACAAAGGTAGGGAAAACAGGACTGGCACAGGCTGCAGGCAAGAGAAGATGATCCTGAACAGCATGTCCTGCAAAGCAGAAGTAGTGTCCTGCAGACTGGTAGGTTACCGGCTTCCCCATTACAGTCAGCACAAAATGCATGCGCTGCTAAGGGAAAACCAATGGATCATGTGTGCATGTGTTTTCCTAATTGATGGTGGGAGGAAAGAGCCAGACACCAAGGGAAAAAATGATTGTGTTTACTATTAATAACACAGAAATGAAATGATACATTTAACAAAACTTACAATAAGTCAAGTTTTAACAACAGACAAAACAAGCAAGCACTTAACCATTACTATATAAGCAAGGTAATAGTGATTAAGAAAAAGACACATCACCAATTGCTTAAATATGTTACCATCATCCAGATCCACAGTCGCTGGGGAGACCCCCTGTTACAGCAAGGACTGGAGAACCTTCTTGGCAATTGGGAGCTCTTATGTGGTGTAAGTGAGGTCTCCAAAATCTCTGTAAGAGCGTGCAGCTTTTATAAAACCAAATCAGCAAAACTTGCTTTTTTTTGTAAGGGGTGACATCTGGTATGTCCTACTTTCCTCATCACCCAGGACCAGGACCTCATTTCAGATGGGAAAGTTCCCTTCTAGGAACACACTTGCATGAGAGTCTACAAAAGTTACAATTTTATAAGCCTACGTGCAGGGTGGTGTAAGCAGTCTGACGGGCCTACGTGTGAGTTAGCATAGGCAGTTCTACAGGCAATTTCTGTGTACCTTTACAAAAGCAGAGCCGTATTCAACTGTAAGTCAACCCTGACTTGGGCCAGTGGTTCAGGCCCTAGCGCTATAGCATGACCTTGTTTTCATCCAAGTGGATGTTTCTTCCTTTGAGCATTCCTCTTCAGTACACCGGTTGACAAATCCTCATCTTCCATCTTCACTCCAACCTGGCCAACTGTTGCCTGCAGGTTGAATTTTGCACAGATTAAATTGATGAATGCTTAAATTACAACATGGGCATTGATTTTTAGTAGTTTTAGGGCTTCTCTTAACTGTGACTACCTAATCACTTTGAGCTAACCTGGAGAGTTAGGATTCTTTTTCTTAAAATTTAATTGTGCAAACACAACATTTTTTCAACTCCAATATTTCAATTGGTGGTGACAGCCCAATATCTTCACAGTCTCTGCAAGCATAAAGCATAAGAAATAGACCCCTGCAGGCTGTCTTCCTAGAGCTTCTGGACAAAATTTATTCAGTGTATAAACATCTGTTCTCCACATACTTTCAGTCACCATGAGGAAGAAGCTCATAGTGCTGCAGAAGATGGTGCAAAGCTATTACAGATACTTCTACAGAAAACTCTGAGTTAGTAGGTGAGCTTCACACAAAATGTTCCTCTTCATAGTTACAAGGGGTTAAGTATAATATTCTTTTTATACAGACCTTTATAAAGCCTCCATTACTCATTGTGCCATAACAGCATCTCTATTCTTGCATTAAATGCTCATTTTTATTTTGGCCTTCTCCTAAAATGAGGCTTTTAGCCATACATTTTCTCCAGCCTTTTCTTAAAGGAAAAACAAGCAAACAAAAATTGATTTGATTTTTACATTTTGTGTTAAGTTTTCTAATGATTTCAAATTTGGTGAAATAATCAAACCGTGTTCCTGATTCACTTTAAAATTATTTTCATATCTTATTGATTTTGACCTGATATTAGTCAACATTGAGAAATATCACATGGGGAAGCTAAAGAGTTAGACAGCGATCAAATTCTTCTCAAACTGAACACCAGGAACAAAGAATGAAACTGTTCCCTTTGTGTAATGAATTTGTTCACATTCACTTCTGAGACAGCCTTGACCCTACTTAACCCAAGTTCCATATCTATAGAAATACACATTTTTTTCACAAACACTGGGCAGAAATCTCAGCAACAGTCACTAGCCAAGATATACAAAGATTTGATGTAGATAAATCCAGTGGGAGGTTGATGCTTTAAATACTTACATTGTTTGGCCCTTCCCTCTTTATATCCTCACTTACCAAAATTTTAACTGCATAACTGCAAAAACTTCCTAATTCATACTCATCTTAGGAGACAGAAGCCTTAAAAGAATAACACCTTCTCACACTTCAATCCTTAAGTTTATTTTATTTTTTATCACAAGCCCGGACCTGATGACTGTGTTTTCTGACCAAGAAGAGACAAACTAATACATTGCAAAAAAGCAATGAATGTTTATGAATATAGGAATGAATAATAGATTAATGACTATGAAAGCCAGCAAATCTGAAGAAGAGATCTGAAAGCAATGGATAACTTGCTGTCGTATTCTAAATAACTTTTCCCTTTAGTGGAGGATGAGAGCTCAAGAAGAAATAGGTGGAGGGGGATAAGATAAAGAAGAGCAATGAATGAGTAGCAAGAACACCTTTTTGCTAGCAAAACAAAAATGAAAAGCCAACTTTTAAAGAATTTTTCTTTATTTCAATTCATATGACCATCTCAGAGTGACCTGTCTATCTGAGGTTCAGAGAGAAACAAAGAACCTAAAATACTTCATGAATTTTGGGCTGGTTCTGGCTGCTTTCTACTCCTCCTCAAGTCTTACTTTGTCCTAATGAGGTCTGCTGATCCCAGTGAAGTCTCTTCTCTTCGTGACTAGGAAATAGACATGCTGCTTATGCCTTCAGATGCACTACCTGAACCTCTACAGTGGTCCCTGTTAGGGCTCACTGGGAACAAATCCCTAGTACAGTATCAGGAATAAGTGCAATTCAGATATTTGAAGGGAACTGTTGTCTCACAGGTTTTTTATTCTGCTATTGGAAGCATGACATTATCCCTTGAATGCACGAAGGAACTCACAGGAAAATAGTATCGTGTAATGTCACATATTATCTGAGTCACACTTCCCAGGAGAATTCTTGGACAGGTGCAATTTATGCTCATGGCAGTATTTAAAGTGTTTAGCAGAGCTACCTACACTGCAAGGCACTTATTCGCTTGCCAGCTTATGCAGCACTGTAAGTAATAACACCTTGGTCCCTGCAGACATCCAGACTCTCTAGCCTATTACTTTCCAGCACCTCCAACTCAAGCAGGAGTCTAAAGAATATCCTAAGCACTTATTTAAAAGAAGGTAATTGGTGACACCTTAAAAACTGCTATGTGGAAAGGGGAAAGCAACTGGCCGCTTCAGACATTTGATCTCTAACTGTATAGTGGAGAGCTAAGAAGAGCAAAGGCATCTTTGTCTCTTAGGTTAAATTTTGTGAAAGAGAATAATTATTTTCTGCTTTTTTCCATATAAAAGTTGGGGCTCCTTCCCCAACTAAATTGTCACGCAGAATTAAATTGTCCGACACTGCTTGTAGAGGCACTGGAAAAACTGCAAAGTAGCAGAGCAATCCAAGCAAAAAAGGGTACTGTCGTGTAAAGACAATTTTCTTCAGAATTTGTTTATTTGAGAAATTACACCTGGGAGTGGTTGCTGGGCAGGATATACCTGTACATTCCTGTTCCCTAGGAGATTGCTGAACGTAAGGTGATAAAATATCTGTCTGCCTTTCAGCCACTGCCTGTAAATAGGAATTTCCCCAGGTTGGGTCTGCTCTGTTTGTAAAGCATTTCTGCTCTGCAGCTGGTTTCAGCACTGAACTGTGACTCTGTTAGTAGACGTGGGCTGCTGCTAGCCGTGTGGACCTGGCTGGTTGCCCAGCCACGGATGCTCCTCACTATCAGGAGTTGTTCTACTCCACATCTCCTGTGGCAGCCACTCAGGGTAACACTGGGATGCTGGCATGAGGATGCAATTCAGCTTGAAGTTTTATGTTTCTAGCACAGATCTTTTTCACAAGAGTCATCTAATAGCCAACGGCAATGATCAGGCACAGGGGGAGCAGGGGGAAGGAAACAGGAAACTTACACTTCATCTGCAGCCAGAACAGCTGGTCTGATCACAGAAAGTCCATCCCAGGAGTAAATACCTAAGTAAATTAATCCTTAACCCCAAAATATTGTTTGCTTATTAACTTTGTTAGTTTTTCCCACAGATTGTCTTATTGCTGATTTTCTCTTTCAAATTAAATGGCAGTGTAGGAATGCGTACTTCAGTGTAGCTCCAGAAAATTTTCTGCAGGGAATTAGGTAGCCTCTCAGAGCAGCTTTGTGATTTGTGCTGGTGACTGTGCTGGAGATTGAGAGATGCTCAAATAGATCCTGGAGAGACGGGGGCAGCACACACATGGCAACAGGCCATGCTGAGTACCCGAAGCGGCCCCAAGGCTGCTTTCTGGACCACACATGAAATGGATGTTTGTCCTATTTACATTATCCAAAAAGTGGTTTTTACTCCCATATCACACTTTCTCAAATTCTTAAGACACTGCACAATCGTTCATTCTGCTTTCTATCACTGCTTTTGTTGTGTTAAAACAGCATTTTCAGAAACAGATATTATCCAAATATCTGAGCACATTCAATGCAATGCAAACATACCACATGCAGAAAGGTCATGTTTCGAGGTGACTCCAGTGATAGGGGTATGCATTGCTGACTGATGACCTTTATGAACTTCTTGCACTGGCGCATCGTGACATGCTCTGGGCCATAATGCTCTATATGCTCCCCACCATTCAAACAGGTCAATGAGACTCCTGACATTTGGAGCTATTTTCCTTTATCCCACAAGTTCTGATTTGTTTGCTTTGTCTGAGCCTCATGCAACTATCTTTCCCTCTTCTCTAAATCTTCATTTAGCTCCCTCGCGTTGTGTTCCTCCTTTGTTATTTTAATGACATAACACGGTTGCTAATATTTTTCACATACAATGCCATGAAAGAAAGAAAAATACCTTCTTTGTTAATTCTATTTTTATTTGCTGATTAGATTGTCAGTTTTGGTTAGCTGGCAGATAAAACTATTATGTTACCCTGTGTACAACTTGTACAGGCTATTTTATACCGTTTTAAAAATGCCAAGAGTGGAAAATAATCATCACTTCATTCATATTCTGAGATAAACAGCACCAGAGATAAAGCAGAATTGGAGGTATTTAGGCCAAACTATGCAAAGAATGCTCTCCAAAAACAAGGGCAGAGGACTTTTTAGGGGAAAGGAAGTAGTTTATGAAGGATTAGAAATAGGAAGTTATGAGATGAAGTTCTTAAGTCAATCCCTTATGAAATTCACAGAAATGCTGAATCACAGGGACATGTTACAGGTAGCTTGCTATTATGCACCTAAAACTACATTGATTTATTAAATCTGATTACTCAGGAGGACCTGCAAAGCTAACCCTGGAAATAATTAGGCCTGATTCCTGGGACTGTAAGCACAGACTTTTGAAAAATTTCCATCAGATTACAGGTCTTTTCCAAGTGACCTTTAAGGGAAAAAAAATATTGTTTTGATTTAAAAAAAAAAAAAAGACATTTAAGCTGAAAACTGAATGAGTTTTACTCCAGCATTGTTAGAGCAGGGCAGTTTGGTTCAGGTCCCTGTTCCCATCCTTGTTTTTTCTCCCACCATATATTGTGGCAGGGCTGGTGCTGTGAAGCCACTGCAGTACACAGCAAACCTTCAGGCCTGGTCACAGTGCACTTAAGCCACATAGTTTCATCTTAAACCCTTGAAGAGTTCAATGTTGGCAACTGCAGCTTTGCTGGAACATCATAGCAACATTTCAGAAAGTAAATATATGAAGGTTGTGGGCAGCATAAAGAGATTTCCCACCAGAACTTTGATGGGAATCTTAGACATAGGTAAAACAACTTCTTAAACTTCTCTCGCACCAATTAGCCTCAATTTTCTGTGATGATATTAGCAGCTTGATACCCATCTCCTCTTGGGAGCGCTTCAGAAGTGCCCCAATAGTGGTAGATACTACGTCTTTGAAAGGCATTCCTAGCCTATGCAAGTACAGACTTGTGAGTTTTTATTGGCTTCCTCTAGGTAGGGAATGGAAACTGCAGCAAGTTATGTTTGTTTTCTAGCTAGTATTTTTTATCTAATTAACTGGGTATTCAAATGTATGGTGTTAATCATATCCAAACACTTGATACCATTCAGAGACACCCTCCTATGAAGCGTCATATGAACCCAGCTTCACTCTCAGACTATGCATGAGAATTTTCCCTTCAAATATCCGACTGTACGAAGGGTTAATTTTAGAACTCCGCATGTTTTCCAGTATAGCCAATAAAAATTTTACCTTTAGATGCAGTAGCAACGGATGTGGCTTACAGCTCACAAATGCACTTTGCATTTTGACATATGTGAGCAGAGAATGCGAATTAACAGTGAGAATTAACACAGTCTTCATTCCAAAGATCCAGCCACATAAATAACTTCTTTTAATAAAAACCTTCTCAGAAACTGTTAATTTTCCCTAGTATAAGGCTGAAACCATTACCATAAAGCAAGTTGCCAGGGAACAAACATTTCAACAAGACAAATGGCTTCTTCAAGTCCTAGGCTTAAAAGCAGAGTAGCAAACTCACATACCATATTCTCCTCCATACAGTCACAATTAGAGGCCAAAGATAGCAGCTGAACAAATCAATTTAAGTGTTATTAGATTTTTTTTTGATGTAAAAAAGTAGTTGCCACTCTCTTTTGGAAAGCAAAACAGAAATACCAATTTTACAGAATAAAGTGTTCAGAATGAGCAAGTGAAGCCTCTCAAGAACTGTATAGAAAGTGCCAGATTAAGTTAAATGTTTGCTCACACAGCACAATCTCACCATCATTCCTACTGTTTTGGCCACTTCTGCCTTTAAACAGCACATCCAGTTTGGTGCTGCATTGATTCCCGCATCTTTTTTAAAATATTATACTGCCATCCACACTGCTCTGTCACTGCTGTTGTTTTCTTCTCTCTCTTTTCCTGTTCTATAATAAACCATGGCAGGAGGGATCAAGAAGCCAAATCTTACCCATCTGAGGTAATAATAACTAATTACACTATAATGGTATTTTATTACTTGTCATTTGTATAGCAGTCACCATCTCCGAGGACATTTTACAAACAAACCACGTCAAGAATAACCTTTTCAGTGTAGAGAGTCACACACAAGCTTTGGGCAACAGCCAGTCTTAAAGCTGCCATGAGCTTGCTGAGTTGCTTTCGGGGCTCTCCTCCCTCACAGCCAGGGTTGTACCTTGTTGGAGCCAAGCTCCCTACTGAAAACAACCATTTGAGGAAACCCTGGGCTGCTATGAGACCCATGGCCACTGCTCTGTGCTCTCCGTTGCCTCCATTCCCCATTCAAAGACAAGCCAGACGATGCACTGGGCCAGATGACCAGCTGGAGACACTGAACCCCAGTAATAGAGGTGGGCGGTCAGAAAACAAGAAGTTAAGTGTAACTTTCAGCTAAGGCTGTCATTTGCTCCATTTACTATTATTTACTCCTGCAGAGTACCTTGAGCACACAATGGTGTGGTATCAGCTATAGCTGAGGTAGTAATAACGGGGAGATGTCTTATACATGGATGTAGTCCACAGAAGCTATCAGAATACCGCTGTCCTCCCATAGTGCCGAGGACATCCAGGGGACAAAGCATGGGATTTCGGTTCAACATTTGGAGCTGAATGTAAGTATCTGTGGGCACTCTGTTGTCTAAGGTGTCATCACAGTCAGTGGAAGTTTAGCTGAGATTAAATTTACCTGCACCTGTAAGTGAGCAAATAGCTCACAGGTGAACACCTATATGCAGTACATGTGATCAGCTGTCTGAATCCGGAGCTGAACAGCCAATCTGCTCTGCTAACACTTGCCAGAAAGACAACGATGAGACTGTTCATCCCGGTGTAGGACATTGCTTTATCCCACTCCTCCTGCTTTCCTGGATAGTGCTTAAGTTCCTGGCATGAGCTTTGCTTCTTCTCAAGCAGCTGCTGGTTTGAATTTGCAGGCAAGTAGCAAAGACATTTCTAACCTCTTGGGACTATGCAGACTCTGATTTTGCCTGACCCTCAGGAGACCATTTTATTTGGGAAACTAAAATTCAATAGGTCCTTGCATGTCCCAGCTGACTGGTGCTTATTTTACCCATGCAAGGAGTGACATTCAGGTTTCCTCAGGAATGTGCTTGGAAAGCTAAGCAGTCTGGCAAACCTTTACAAGAGAAAGGCAAAATTGTCATCTCTCCAGACGTTCTGTGTAAAGCGTCTCTCTTAGATAGCTAGCTGGCATCGTTCACAAATATTTTGCTGTTGTATTGCACAGTATATTAGCTATGTCAACTTAACTGAGTATGACAGCTCTTATTTAGATGATTTTATATTGTTTCCATTATCTGGAGAGAACTGTGAACCCGGAGCTTTCTCAGATGGTTACTTAGTGCTTATATGAGAATAAGTAACACCAAGACAAAACACTTATTTGAAGTATCTTACATGTGTCATACATCTCCATTGGATGCCCTCAGTATAAGTTGACATAACTTGAATGTCAAGATGTATAATTAATTTCCTTAGCAAATAATTAAGACATCTTTTAGTTGGTATTAGACTTGACCTGTTGAGGAAAATAAATCTTCTCAATTTATTGTTGCACACTTTAGAATAAACAATAATATGGACATAAACTCTATTTTGTAGTTATCATTTCATACAGTCTACAGAGAAGAGAGAATACTCATACCCTCTGTCTGGCAACTCCTTGCACTTATTCCTCTGTTCCTTCCACAGTCAGTAGTGAAAAGTGTGTGATTCCAAACAGCCATTAGGGCTCTTAAATTAGAAACTTAACTACTGCCAAATTTAGGCTCCCCAATTTCCCCTCTAAGGACGATTTCATCTCTGTTGACCATAGAGGAAGTTTAATGCTCTTTAAATTTAGATGTCTGACGTTTCCTACTAATGCTTGGAGGTGAAAAAATGATTTCAGTAGCAAAAAGAGAAACTAGGCAAAACTTGGGTATTCTATCCACAACTGCAATTAAGAAAACACTGGCTCAGTGGCTGCATAATTTAGAGGAAACGTAAATGCAGTAGGTATCGCTCAGTGTAACTTGAAAGGTCCCCTCAACATCTATAGTTTCATTCTTGCTCATGTCTAAAACCACTAAATCCATTGCAAATAATAAATAAATAAATAAATAATAAAAAAGAATAAGCATTCAGTGACATGTAAATGCAAGTCATATGACAAATCAGGATTTTCAAAAATGCAATTTTAGCCAAATTATTTTTCACTAACTCCATACTTGCTTCTCCTTATATTTGCATGCAGATAACAGACATCTAAGAAGTCCAGGGAGAGGTTTTTGTTTATATTCCTCTTCAAAGTGATTCAAATACTATCTCTAAGGGACTACACTAACCAGCAAGTTGCAGGCTTTGAAAGAGAACACCTTGACAGCCATCATTCTTCTCACTTTTTTTTTGTCTTTGCTTCCTTCAGGAAGGCCCTGTATATATAAAAGAGGTGTTTATATAAACTGGGTAAAAAATAGGGAATATATTCTGGTTTTTGAATAGTCTTTTAAGGCATTTTACATTCAGTGTATATGAAATGATATCTTCTCATAGACATGCTGTGAAGGAATCTCCTTGGGAACAACTCTGAGGAAATAACCTGTTATGTATATTTAATAAAAGGATAGGAAATTTCAAGCAAACCATCTTGTATTGATTTTTAAGCCTTACGTGCATATCAGTTTCCTAAAGGAAATGTAATGTATTCTCCGAGAAGTAGCTCTAGATTAATATGTCTGCATTTCATTTGGGAAAGTATTTTCTCCAGATAAATCTGAAGAAAGAAATATGAATTGACAATGAATTGGTAAGCATTTTTTTTTTCTGAAATGAGTGTACATTCCAGGATGGAGGTACTATGGAAGAAAAAGCATCGTATATGTCCGCAGACAGAATTCCATGAAAACTTAGTGAAATCTATTATATAGAAGAACAGTTCTTGTTTCTCATAATTTCCACTTCCATAAATCTATTTTCTGTAGAGTGTAGAGTGTAAAATGTAACTACAAAAATGTTAACAACAAATCAATGGTTATTACCATGCTCTGCTATCAGAAATGTGGCTTTGCATGTTAGCAAATTAAATAAATACTTAAATCTTCATGTGAATTATGTTGACACCTGAAGAATGAAATCTTATTATCATACAAGAAATATTCATTCAGATGTCATTTAAGATATTCCCATAAGTATTTAGGCCTTTGGAGAACAAAATGAGTATTCTTTTGTTTGGACATGTTTTGTTTGGATGATCTTTTGGTCACTTTCAGTTCCTATCTCTCCCTTCAAGCCTGAAAAGATGGAAGAGGAAACACAAAATGAAAAAGAAAATTAGAAAGGGACCTTAAAGATATTTGTAGAGGGTTTCCTGTTGCAAGGGCAAAGACAGTTACAAGTCTGCTGTATATGCATTAGCAAAGTGAATACTCAGGCCATGAATGCACAAAAGGACATCCCACAGAGGTGTTTATTCAGTTATGCTTGACAGCAGCTGGTGTTTCAACCTAGTCGAACCATTAAAAAAAAGAGATATGCCCCACCACAAGTGTGATCATAGAAAGGGAGATGCAAACATCTCTGAGAGCAAAGAACTAATAGCAGCAGTAGCCAAATAGCTCTGTCTGCTCCTGTCAACTGTGCTAAGGAAAAAAACAACAAAATTAACAACACAAATAACATTAACAAACCAAAGCAAGAACAATCTATAGAACTGCACAAACTGCGGCAATACTGCAGCTCAACACTGCTTCTGCAGCATTATATCCACGAGGCATCCGAAACCTTGGTAAATGGAGTTTGCAAAAGCACCGCTAGCAGCCTGGATTTCAGGCTTCTCTGCAACAATATTAATGAGCTGTTGGAATGCTACTGACATTTAAAATGCCACAGCTTTCCTTGCTAGCGCCAGATTGGGTGGTTTCTATGTTCCTGGAAAGAAGACAGAGATTAATCATGATAAATAGAAGGAAATTATGGTGTTTAATTTGAATTTAAGATTATTAATCTTCATTATTTTGCCTGTCTTTTGAAAAGGTTTGTTTTATTTTATAGTCTGAAAGTGTCCTTCAATTTAAAAACATCTAAAGTCCATAGTAATTTCCTTTTTATAGGTATTGTATTTTTAATAACAAAAAATAAGTATTTTTTATAATTCTGAAGCATGAGAATATATTTTTTTCATGTTTTTCTTCCATGATCTCCTGGAATCAAATTCATTTTCCCTTTTTGCAAATAATTTGCCTTTTATTTTGTTCTTTTTACCCAGAGAAGGATGTTCAACATGGCAGGTCCATTCCCAGAACGAACAGGACTCTTGAAAGTCCTCCAGAAAAATACAAAGAACAGAATTGCCTGTCCTCTCTTAGGAGAGAGGTTTTTCTCACCTAACTTTAGTTGTCTCTAAAGAGACTTTCCCTGACTACGTAAGCAAGTGAGGTACTTCAGAAGGATTATTTTACCAGGCATTTAGTCAAAAATTAACTGCTCTAGTGAAGTAGTCTAAAGCCCATTATATAGAAAAGTTTGTGAATGAAGCAAATTATTTTTCTTTTCCTTAATCCGTGATGTCTCTATCAAAACCAGATACATGCTAAAGACTTTATTCCAAAATTATACAATTAATTCTTCTATGTGACCCATATCCTGGGAGGCATAATGAGAATTTATTTGGTGTTCCTGTATAGCTCCTTTAATTAAAGAGAAATTTTTAAAAGTATAAAATAAACATCACTAAGTGGGGGTTGAGACAGTTTTATTTCTAATGTTAACAAGGGATTTTTCAAAAAAAAACCCAAAACAAAAAAAAAAACAAAAAAATCAATTAAAACATGCTATGCGTCTAGAAAAACAGTAAGACTTTAAGATACTGGGGAACTAATAGATTCTAGATAGAAGATCTAAAGCAAAGCATGGAGAAAAACTAAAGACTTCACTGTTTTCCTTGATTTGGGTGTAGCTCCTTTTTAGTGTTAGAGGAAAATTACTTTCTGCCCCACCTCCCCTTTTTTTTTGTCCTGTTTAACAAGTAGAGAGGAAAAAAACTCGCAATTCCTTTCTCAGAATAACTGTATGCTAGAGCTGTGCAGAATGTGTGTTGTAATGCAGAAATGCTGCTTCTGATAAAGGAAGAGAAGTACAAAAGTGAGCACTCACAATGGCAGATAAGTTGGCAAAGAAACGGCTTGGATTTTTTCCAAGTAATTCTAATATGTTGCTCTATGCTTGCAGTGTGGTCATCCAGCAGCCATGTTCAGGTGTAAATCTCTATAATACTTGGACTATGCTGGAAGAACTCAGTCTGGCCTCTCCTTAGCAGGCAGGAAGGTCCTATTGGGGTAGAGCTGTTGGATTATGACATGCAAGCCAAAGAAGTTTTGTAGCTTTTCAGGAATTCCTCAAATGCTCTTGAAGAAGAAAATTTGGATTGAGGATTGTGGCAATGCCAAGATGGACACAGACACAGAATCATAAAATCATTGTGGTTGGAAAAGAGCTCTGAGATCATCAAGTCCAACTGTAAACTATGCCTACTACATCTTAGAAAAGAGTAAAATTTTGGTTTGGTTTGGTTTTAGCTGTGTCTGATAGAATTTCTACTTTGTTTTCATTCAAATTTAAAACAAGACTCAAAAATCTCCAATTTCTATCTTCAAATAATTTCTATTAATAAGATATGTAAATCATACCAGTTCTTTCTCTGATGGATATAGAAAGGGATGTAAGGACACAAGCATTGATTAAAAGAAGGAGTAACTATATATATATAAGTTCAGTCCTTGGTCCAGTCCTGTCCAATTTATTCATCAATGACCTGAATGAAGGCACAGAGTGCTCCCTCAGCAAGTTTGCAGATGATACGAAGCTGGGAGGAGTAGCGGATACTCCAGAGGGCTGCGCTGCCATCCAGAGGGACCTGGACAGACTGGACAAGTGGGTGATGAAAAACCTCATGAAATTCGACAAGGCCAGGTGCACGGTCCTGCACCTGGGGAGAAATAACCCCAGACACCAGTACAGGCTGGGGACCGACCTGCTGGAGAGCAGCTCTGCAGAGAAGGACCCGGGCGTCATGGTGGACGACAGGTTGACCATGAGGCAGCAGTGTGCCCTCGTGGCCAAGAAGGCCAATGGCATCCTGGGATGCATTAAGAGGAGCGTCTCCAGCAGGTCGAGGGAGGTGATCTTACCCCTCTACTCAGCCCTGGTGAGGCCACATCTGGAGCACTGTGTCCAGTTCTGGGCCCCCCAGCACAAGAGGGATGTGGAGCTGCTGGAGAGAGTCCAGCGCAGGGCCACGAGGATGATCAGGGGCCTGGAACATCTGCCCTATGAGGAGAGGCTGAGGGAGCTGGGCCTGTCCAGCCTGGAGAAGAGAAGGCTGAGAGGGGATCTAATCAGTGTCTATAAGTGCCTCAAGGGAGGCAGTGAGGAGGATGGGGCTGGCCTCTTTTCAGTAGTGGCCACTGACAGAACAAGAGGAAATGGCCACAAACTTAAGCATCAAAAGTTCCACGGGAACTTAAGGAAGAACTTCTTGACAGTGAGGGTGACAGAGCACTGGAACAGGCTGCCCAGAGAGGTTGTGGAGTCTCCTTCTCTGGAGATCTTCAAGACCCGGTTGGATGCAGTCCTGTGCCACGTGCTCTAGGTGGCCCTGCGTGTGCAGGGGGGTTGGACTAGATGATCTCTAGAGGTTCCTTCCAACCTTAGGCATTCTATGATTCTATATTACTATCCTACCTCCCTCCAGAAATTAAGATCTAGTTCTTATTTCCAGGGCAAGCAATGAGTGGAGGCCTAATGATTACAGTTGTATGGGCTTCCCATGTTCCCCATACGCACACACACACACACATATGTATATAAGCTTAAACTTTCTTCTCAAAAATGCATTTGTATCCTAACAAATAAAAGGAATTTTTAAGAAAGCTCTAGCAAAAAAAAACAACCCCTCAAGCAAAAATTTTCATCCGAAAAAAGGAAACTGACAGATATTGCCAGATGTTCCCTAAAATCTTTGCTAGTGCTATATTTTTTTTTAATATGCAAGATGTTTAAATGGACAGTAGTAAAAATTCCCAAGGAAGAATAGTCATGAACTGTTTCCTTCAGGCTCTTTCATGTCCCCATTTCTAATCAACAGTCTCACAGGGCTCCAGCACCCAGGAATCTTGTGACTGGATTTTCTATGTAAAGGCTGCATCACATACATGAACTACCCAGAGAGACCAATTTTAATTACTTACATGTCCAGATGATATTGTCACTCTTTCCTCTATGTAACTCTGGTGCTGAGTGGGCAAAGTGTGGGTGACCAAGTAGTAAAACCTAAAAGCATCAGTGATGGCAAAGATAATCAAAGAAACCTTAAGGTCTGATATGCTAATTTATTTTCCATTCAAAATGCAGAACCTGTGGCTGATTCTGATATCTGAGTCACTTCAAGCATAGGGCTGGGTGGAATTTGAGGTTAAAAGGGAGAGATGTGTAAAACCTAAATTTTTACTGACTGAGAGAAATTACATAGGGTGACATACAGGGCTATAATTAGGATGAAAGGGGAAATGCAGGCTGACTATCAGGAAACAAGCGGAGATGTGTTAAACCAGAATATTCTACAAAGAAAGCATACTGGAAAACTCTAAAAAACACTCTGTACTCAGTGTTACCGCTCATGAGATTCTTTTATGCATATCATAATATGCACTATATTTCTCACAACTCTAAGTCCTGGATCCCTACCAGGAGATCTCAAAGAACTAGGTTTTCATCTCCAAAACTTAGTCTGTGTATTGGGTTTCTGAGGTTACCAAAATAGACTTGTCCAAGTAGAGCACAAGAGCACAAGAGAATGAATGATTTCAACTCTGAAAGGAGCAAACATAAACATTATTTGTAAATATTATTTTTTAAAAGCCAGATATAAATGTTCAGAGTAGTGATTTACGAATGTGAGATCTTGAGGTAAGCGAGAGTACTAAAAGGGAGGTCTCTAATAATCTAGTAAAATCCATCCCCATCATGAGGAAGGTGAACTTGTTTGTGTCATCATAGAATCACAGTCATCTGCCTCTCTGGCTAGAGGAACCAAACCAAATGAAGCGGAGGGAAGCAGGGGGTGCAGAGTGCTCTGTTCACAACATTATCCATTCCTCACAGAAGTCTTAGATACAGAGGTACTGATAATTCAAAGAGATAAGAAAAAGAGTTCTCTGAACAAGTTTGCATATGACACCAAACTGGGAGGAGTGGCCGACACTCCCACGGGCTGTGCTGCCATTCAGAGAGACCTAGACAGGATGGAGAGCTGGACAGAGAGGAACCTCATGAGGTTCAACAAGGACAAGTGCAGGAATAACCCAGGTGTAGGAATAACCCCAGACACCAGTAGAGATTAGGGGCTGACCTGCTGGAAAACAACTCCGCAGAGAGGGGTTTGGGAGTCCTCGTTGACAGCAAATTAACCGTGAGGCAGCAAAGTGTCTTCATGGCAAGAAGGCCAATGGGATCCTGGTTGCATAAGGAGGAGCTTTGCCAGCAGGTTGAGGGAGGGGATCCTGCCCCTCTGCTCAGCTCTGGTGAGGCCGCATCTGGAGTATTGGGTGCAGTTCTGGGCTCCCCAGGACAAGAGGGACGTGGAGATTCCAGAAGGGTCCAGCATAGAGCAACCAAGATGATTAAAGGACTGGAACATCTATCATATGAGGAAAGACTAAGTGAGCTGGGTCTGTTTAGCCTAAAGGAGCGAAGATTGAGAGGGGATCTGATCAACATGTAGAAGTACCTGAGGGGTGACGGTAGGGAGGATGGGAACAGGATCTTCCCTGTGGTGGCCGATGACAGGACAAGGGGTCATGGGTATACATTGAAACACAGGAAGTTCCATCTCCATGTGAGGAAGAACTTCTTTACCATGAGGGTGACAGAGCCCTGGCACAGGCTGGCCAGAGAGGCTGTGGAGTCTCCTTCTCTGGAGATCTTCCAAACCCGCCTGGATGCCACCCTGTGCCACGTGCTCTGGGTGTCCCTGCTGGAGCAGGGGGGTTGGACTAGATGATCTCTAGAGGTCCCTTCCAACCTTAAGCATTCTGCGATTCTGTAAAATGATTTGAATTGTTATGATAAATACAGATAATGGCAAGTTTCACACAGACTTTCCAGTAAGATAATAGATCACTGGCCTGATTGAATTTTTTATCCAAATTTGATTTTTTTTTAAAAAATATCCTGGACAGTTCATTGGAGATGAACTTACACAGAAATTATTTCAAAATAGGCCTTTTTTTGTTTGTTTTCAATTTCATTTGGTTCTATCATCAAACCTGTGAAGTTCAGCGTGTATTTATTAGTTATTGAAACACATACATAAAGCCTACACTTTTCTTTTCCTGTGTTGTCTATCACCAACAGGTCTCTTACCCATTAACTTTCTAAACAAAAAAATACCAGGTTACTGCAGCTGCACTATATTGTGTTACATAAATCTTATGGACTCAGGCAGTTCATCAGTCTCAATGGAGGAACAGATTTTTCTCTACATATCCAATACCCAGAAGAGACCTTAAATACTTAGACCTTTTTACCATGAAAAGTATGCATTCTCCACTTCCTCAGCAGGAAGGTCTATGAGAATTTTATTCATAATTTATCATTAAGATAATTAAAGTTTAGAACAGATTAATGAGGCAGAGTATAGAACATTATCATCGCCAATTTTTAAGTAGAGCTTTGATAAACATCTGGTGAGAATAGCCTCAGTACTCTTTCATGTTGGAGGTTGGACAGGATGATCTCCTGACGTCCTTGACAGCTGCCAAAGTCTGGAGTGATATTAGTTCTCTCTTTTCAAACATTAAGAAGAATTGCTCTTTATTTACACTTTTTTTTAAATTAATATTCACTGCTGTATAAAGCTTTCTATACACTCAAGGCCATTTTAACATTGACATAATAATAAATTATTATTATATTAATTAACAATAGCAGGAGACATTCCACAAAGAAAACAAAAAAAAAGAAGAAAAAAAAAAACAGGAGATGAATATTTTTTAAATAAAAGATTTAGTTTAAAATTACCACAACCTGGTGGTTTCTTCTCAGAGACTAGAGTAGGGCTTACAAATAATTTTTATTTCACTGTTTGAAAAATTATTTTACTTCCCCGTGTTTCAAAATGCTTGCATTGATAGTTTTTGTTTCCTTGATACCTTTATATAGAAAATATTCATACTATCTGAAAGTCTCCCTATATATTTGCACAATATGCACAGTGGTTACCCATATTAAAAGAGTGTAACATTAGTTAACATTAAGTACAACAATTTTCCATTGAAAATATATTTGACATAAATAAAACATTTTCCGGATCTATAATTACTCTTCTGTTGTTTTCAATGGATGCATTTATACGTTTGCATTTCATTTGATAATGTCAAAACATTTTAGAAGGGACTCAATTATTCTAATTTTAGATTTTCAAAAGTTAAACATCTAGTTAATGCTGATTATCCTTTGCAGATTTTTGTCTGTCCCACCTTTAAATATGTGTCATTAATATCATAATTTCTCATGAAGATGTCTTCCTCCTTAAATTGAATTGTCAGTTGACAAATCATCTTGCATCGTGTAATGCAAATAGAAAGAACAAATTAAACAAAAATCAGGAGTTTACTACCCACTCATGATTCATTATGTTTGCCCATCTAACTCAGAAGTACCCCATATTTCTTTGTCTTTATGACTTGAAAGTTGTTGCATTTGTGTCTATTGTATCACTAGAGAATCAGTCATGAGGATTCACTCTTATTTCATGTCTTAAACCCAGATGCCTTTAATCTTGTTATGTGGCCAGTTGGCCAGATGGCCTGGGACCAAAGTACCCAAAGAAAAGCAGGTGGTTTCTAACTCATGGTCTTGGCACAGATTTAGAAACATACAAGCACAACATATCTTAAATGATAAAAAAGAATCAAAACAATATCTTACAAAGGGTCTCATAAAAAGTTTGGCAATATTTTGCACATATTTATGTACATCATGCCTCATATATGCTTAAAACTACTTTTTTAAATGCCTCTTAGTACATGTAATGTATTATTTTGCATGTGTATCTTTGCAGAGAATAAATGCTGGTAATGTAGGAAGATATAGTACCATGGAACTAAAAGTATTCTGCAATATTTTTGTGGGAGGGGAGAAGAGGTGAATATAAGAAGTTTGCAATTCATCTGTATCATAAGGCACAGCTAGTTAGAGTTTTCCAAAGACAGCAGGTAAAGAGAGGAAAGTTATCCCAGATTAGTTAATCCCAGTTCTAATTATGATGCAGTTAACAAAAACTGATGCTGTGAGCCAACATTCAGATAACAGCTGGATGGCAATGTGATTTGCACCGATGCATCCTCAGATGAGTTCTGTAAAAAGACTTCGTACCCGAGTTAAGGCTTCAGAAGGCTTTCAGTATGCCAATTAGGAAATATTTTTAGAGAGCAACAAAAGACTCTGATGTCAGGAGATGAAGACAACCCAATACAAGGGTTTGAGGTTTGTCTCTGCATGCAGTAGACAGTTTGAACAGCAGAGAGCTTTAAAACATTGGAATTTCTAATCAAACATAGATGAGGATCATACTCCCTACTTATGTGAACATCAGGATAGTCCAGGAGTAAGGATGCGAAAACAATTTCCCAAACCCAAAGTCTCAATCCTTCCACCTTGCACTTACAATGTGACATATAACCAGTACACCACAAAAATTCAGCCATGCAATCCAGATGGCAGATTGCATGGCTTTTTGTCAGATGTGCTCTAAACATATTTATTATACATTGCCCCACAAGGAGAATAAGTGGAGAAGGCCTGGGCTGAGAAACTTAAGAATCTGAGAAACCCAAGTTTTCATGTATTTTTATGATGTTGATAAGAATAGACTATAAATCTTTCTAAAGTCCACATTAGTGTTTAAATATTCTGCACAGGTAACCTTGGTGCTCGCATTCATCTTTACAACAAAGACTCAAAAAAACATAAAGTTCAAAGCCTATATGTTGCCCATTTTCCTTTGAAGAAATTGTTAGCTCAGTTCTACTAGTGTAGTTTAGCCAGGCTGTGTCAATGAAGTTTAGGAATAAATAATGTCTTTTACTGATCTGGCAATTAATGATTCATTT
The DNA here is from genome assembly GCA_013389825.1 of Crypturellus undulatus. NCBI lineage: Eukaryota > Metazoa > Chordata > Aves > Tinamiformes > Tinamidae > Crypturellus > Crypturellus undulatus. Next base: position 116,532 of record VWPW01014219.1, read on the forward strand.
ACTTTCAAAATAAAGAAATAAAATGCTTCATCAATCTCGAAACGCTGTTTTCATTTCATTATAAATAATGAGCTACATAAGTAAAACAGTTTCTGGAAAGCTTCTAGCATGAAAATGAAGAAGGTAAATCAATAACTTTTTTACTTTTTTTTTTGAAAATATATTTTTTACATATTTAATAATAAACATGTTTTCCAACAGACATGTTTGTAAGCCTTGTTCTTTCCCCTTGCTCTTCTTTTCAGTGACTGTATAGATGTTTTGTTAGATTCAAGCAAAGACTGATACCCCATCATGATATTGCATATGCATCAACAGATCAACCCATCTCTAAAAAACTAGCATATGAATAAAATATGCAAGCTAAGAAGATCTTCTTTACAGCTAGAAAACTGACTCAGGAGAAACATTACAGATTGGGCACAAAGTTTGTGATAGATTTAGGAACTGAATACGTGTTTCTTGAATCCAGCACTCTTAATTATATTGCTATATATTGCTTATTGCCCTGGGAAAAGTAATTGCTTTCTCTACAAAAAGCAATAAATACACAATTTGTACTGGGTTAAGATAGATGCATAAGTATATACACATAAACATGGCAGTATGTTTTACATAACAATATTCCTTTATAATGTATATATAAAAAATATATCAGAGGAAAAATGATCTAAAAAAACAAATGGAGTTTTGCCAAACACACAAATTATTGCACAAATAAATTTAATTATGGTGCCGTACTTTGGGCTATGCAAGAGCTTTGGCAAATGTGAGCAAATGTTTCTGAAGGCTGTGCCTCTTATGTTCAAATTAATAAGAGTAAGTCAATTAAAAAGCATCTTGGGATGTAGAGCAGAATAGCCAAAACGATATTAACTGCATGACAACATAACTCTAACAACAGCTGAGTGGCTGCCAAGCCGTATATCAGTGTGAAGTACAACAGAAATGTGTGAACAACAGAACTAGAGAAAAAGGTAGAAAAATAGACACCTGTGATTACCATTCTAGCAAAAGTATAACAGCACAAAATATGCAAAAAGACCCTAGTTGATCAATTTTTTGGTACAAAATGCAGCATCTCTGATATCCACATACTATGTAAAAGCAGTCAGGATTTTCTCTTGTTTACCAAAAAAATCAACAACGTTTGGTATCAAGAAACTCATACAAAGCTCAGCAAAAGTTATTTGATTCTTCTGTTGATCCACTGCATCTCCTTTGTAGTGAGATCTCATTCTTTAAGCAGATTTGTTTCAAAGACCAGTTTTGCCACTCACAAAAGACCTTGCCCTCATTTAATGAGCAAACTCTTTATAGGAATAAAAGTACTTTGGTCCTTTTGAACTTGTTTGCGAATTATTTGTTTAAAACAACATTAAATTCTGCTAAGTTTTGGGATTATGCAAACTTAGTTCCCTTTGATCATTTGTCCCCAAGTACTTCAGCTTCCATCTAGATTACACTAACAAATTCTGTTATATTCCCATAACTAAACCTCTCTTTCGCTTCTTCCAAATGATCTATGAGGTCAATTAACTTTCCATTCTGTCCCATTTGATGCTTCCATGCCCTTTATACTGTGATTTCAAATGCTATAGCTACAAGACCTCATTTATCATCCAGAGGAGAGGCTTGATTCAGCAGTAAAGATGAGGAAGACTCATAGTTCGTAACTGCTCATAGTTTACCTTGCCCTCCTATAGCTTCATTTATGGCCCTATACAGAACAATGGTTTTGATTTTTTTAAATAAGATGTGTGTTTGGTGAGAATGACTTTCAACCTAGTCTTCATTCTTCTTTGACTGCTGTTTTAGCCTCTATGAAACTCAGAATAGAACAGCTTTCAAAAGCTCTTTTCCCTTTTCAAATCCTGCTTAGGTATTAGGTTTTGAGCTTAGGTATCCTCCTGCTCCACAGCTGCGTAACCAGAACCTGGGCACCAAGTATTATCACACATAAACCTAGATTCATGAAAGGTTCTCAAAAATATCTCCAAATCTATCTCACCCAGTGCAATGACTTAACCATAGCTATATCTTTCTTTTCTTCATTTTTATCTCCACAGATGTGGTCACCTTTCAGTATGAGGAGCCACAATCCATGTCCCAACCTGTTGTTGATACTAGCTGAGAAAAAAAAAAAAAAAAGTTAGAATAGCTCTTCAGAACTGAGGTGATCAGTCATATGAGAAAAGAATAGTCATTTTTTTCTAACATTTTGATCCCTGATAAAAAAACACATAATAGCAGAAAGGGAATTACGTTTAATAATGTCAGATTCATGTTTCTTCATGAATGGCAATATGGCATTACTTGATAGTCTAGCTTTGTCACAGCATTATAATTATGTTTTTATGCCTGTACAATGGCATAGATATCATTCATATACATTCTATAACATTTGTTTAATCATGAAATTCCACAGAGCTGAATATTTGTAAAGCTGTTCCTAACTCTGGTCATATTTTGGACTATATAATATTGATTATATATGATATAGTTTCTTATAAAATCTTACATCAGGAATGAATTGCTGCTTTACCATTTTCAGTACCACAGATAAAGAACTGCTATGAGAAATAAAAATCAAAGTAATTATATCTGTGGATGCTAGAAATGAATGCAAAAATCAGCTTAGAGAGCCTTGGTCTTTTATTAATCTTAATTATTTCCATATTTCCTTATAAAAATTCTTTTAAGAGGTACTTAATAATCTTTATATCTTGTCTTATATTTTATACTAATTTATATTACATCATTTCTTGGTTGGTATGGTTCAGATCATAGCACCTGTACAGGTGAATTAGCTTCTTAGCTTCAAAGATAAAGGATTGATATTTAATGCAAAGTAACAAGGGTAATAAAGGGGGCACTACTTTACAGCAGATCTGCAGCAAAGGTAAAATACTCAGAAGCAAGAAATGACTGCTGTGATCTGCACATTTCTCTGAAAGACTCTCTGCCACTCAGTGATTGAAGTATCTCTTCGGTGTGATTCTAGCACAGTGCACGACTGCTACTGCGGCCCAGGACATGCAGGTGCTGTGGGTGCTGCTTTCACTTGCCTCCAACCTGCACCGCGGCTGCTTCTGCAAGAGTGTCAGTGTGTTGTGGTGCTCCTGTTGAAGCTGCTAGTAAATCACCAGGGAGCCATGGAAAAGCAAACATAGAGAAAAACTCGTCTGTGATTCAGTCGTGGGCATGCAACAGAGCGGGAGCTCTTGCATGTGCACTGAAAACCCATTTTAGAGTTTTTGTGGCAATGGGTTTCTCACTTTCTTTCCTAAATAAGGATTCCTGTCAATAGTCTGGCTCCTGATGGACAGTTTTTGTAGAAAACAGGAAGAAAAGAAATGCAGGCATGAATAACAAGTGTATTCACTCTCACATATATGAAGTATATGTGGTCTTGCTTACAGAAGCAATATGAATATTCTCAGTCCAGCTCTTTTCTGCATTTTGGAAGCTTTATTTCTAATTTTATTACTCAAGAGGAAGGACATCCCTTGTTTTGCCTAAACCTTTCCAGTGAAAGGGACCTTTGGTCAGAGAAATAGCAAAAAATATTCACGGGCTTTACAGAATGAGAGGGAACGAGAGTTAATGGGTATAAATTGAAACACAGGACGTTCCATCTCTGTATGAGGAAGAACTTCTTTAGCCCTGGCACAGGCTGCCCAGAGAGGTTGTGGAGTCTCCTTCTCTGGAGATCTTCCAAACCCACCTGGATGCCACCCTGTGCCGCATGCTCTGAGTGTCCCTGCTGGAGCAGCGGGGTTGGACTAGATGACCTCTAGAGGTCCCTTCCAACCTCAACCATTCTGTGTGATTCTGTGAATGTGTGAAAAGCTAAATCCTAACTCCTTTTTGGCCTCGAGGGCTGGTGCTCATGGCTTTGAGGGTTGCATTTGTCTGATAGAATTCCTTTTATTTACGCAAGGTTTTTTAGGGACCATAAAAAATGGACATTTGCTAATGGTCCCTTTGTTCACTTGTGTTCCAAAAGTTGATGAGTTTACCAGCACCTGGTATTGACCCAAACCACTGTTTTCCTCAGCTGACTACCTCCTTGCCTTTTCTTGGATGTCTTTTTGCTGATATTTCCCAGATACATTTTCATTGCTGAGCTCTGGTGGTTTTCACTTTCCTGTAAATCTAAAGTCAGTTTTGCAGAGACAGAACCATGGCTCCAAACTATTGATGGGCCCTGCTTTCCTCTCCTCCTTTCCTCTCTTTCCACTTCTGTCCTGCCTCTTCATTTCCCTGCCTTGCTGCCTGTTACAGCACACAGGGTATAGATTACCAGAGCCCACCATTTATACTGAACTCATGCCCGTGTTTAAAGTCTCAAATTTGTGTTGTTTTCACCAGTTGCCACTGACTATGGCTCCCACAGGAGCAATGTGAATATTAGTATATTAGGTGTTAATAAAATCCTTTGAAGTAGTCCTAAAAAGTGCTTAGATACTATAGGGATGCGAACATTATAAAAACCGCTACAGAACAGACAAAATGTGGATGCTTTCCCCCGTATCACTAGTAGTATGGATTTCATCCTCCATGTGCAAAGCTGCGGCAGCAACTTACTCTCACGCCATCCATGCAGTGCTTATTATAGGCAGTAGTGAGATGGTACATGAGAATTTCTTATGACTCGTGTTTCTCCTAAAGGACTGTAATTATTTTCAATATTTTGTATCTTGTTATATCATTAGTAAATAATATTGGGTAAATAGTACACATTAAAAAACACTAATTGCACTATATACATTTTAAATAATTGTGCTTTAAAAATAGCCTAGTTATTAGCATATTTTAATTATGCTATTTTATAAACTCTAAGTAGATAATATGAATTTTAATTAGGGGTTTTTTTTTGTAAAAGAGGGAATAGACTTTTAAAAAGATGTAACTCTTTCCTAATTTGTTTCATTCATTCTAATTTTTCAGCTAAATAATGACTCATATTAGGAAAATGCTTCATTGAATATTTACCCAAGAGACCTGAATGGCTCCATAGGAACTGTATGTTCTTGCAAAGAATAGGCAAGTAATGCTAATCAAATTCCAGACTCAAGTAGCTTGTCCAGGTGAATTCTTGCTAAATTTCTTCTTAGAAAACAAAATCCATTAACCCTGTATTATGTTGTTCCTGAAAAGTGTTATGAAGAATATGAACAGTGATAGTCCATTGAGAAATTAACAACAGCCAATGAGTCAACAGTGTGTGCACTTGTGACAGATCCCATTGCTTCATCTGGTCCAAACCAACTGCAAGCTGATTGTGAAAACAGTTAACGCTCCATTATCCCACAGCGTGCCTGCAGGATACAGGTGGACAGAGCAGAGAAAAACTTTGAGAGGCTGAAAGGAAATAAGTAGTGATTCAAGCTCTGATGAAGGTGAGATCACAACATCATTTAACACAGATGATGTTCCACTCCTTTTGATTTCTTCTTGGAAAATAATGATTAGTGGAAATCTTGAGAGCTCCATTTCAAAATAATAACCTTGAAGAAGCAGGCTGTGTACACAGCATATGAGAGTTCAAAAACAGTGTCAGGACACGAACAGCTCCAAAATGGCCATGTCTAAACTTAGGGCTCTGAAAACATGGATGTGCATGTCTTTGTTGAGGTAAGACCCAACTACAAACTCCTTTAACCACCTTTCCTTTCTTATCCTTGCACCTTGTAAAAAAAGCCAGAATGTTAGCCAGAATGGAGTTTATTAAAGAAGCATCTGGTTGGACAAAAAAAATGATGACCAGGCAGATGAAGTACTTAGGGCATGGTGGTGATGGTTTTACAGTTGGACTTGATAATCTGTTTTTCTAAACCATAATGATTCTATAATAGTATGGCACAAACCTGCAGCTTGATATAGCCAAATGTATTTAAGCCAATGCTTAAAGCTTTTCTGAGCAAGATTTCTGAAATTAGTTGATATGTAAGAACTGCTAAAGGAAAAAAGAAACAGTATTTGCCTTCAAATTAAGCTACTGTAAGAGTAGTCCAAAAAAGCACCAGTTGGTTAAAAGCAATGAAGCTTCCATTCCTGCAGACTCTCACTTCATAAAGCATAAACTTTGAAAGTGATGATGAATAACTTCAAAAAGATGGCTACAGAAATAGCAAAATGGACTATCAGATTGGAGCTGAAGGCTTCGAGGTACTAGTCTTATGAGAGAGAGCCCTTCCCCTTGCTCTATTAGTTCTTCTTTCTGAGCAAAATATTTGTATCCTTACCCATGATTACTGTGATATAAATATCTGCTGAGTAGACCTGTGAGATTCTCTGCTGTGAGGACATATGTTATTTAGTACAGCAGTTGCAAGTCTGAATGTTCTGACCAGACTTCAATAAAAATAAAACAAACCCAGGAAAATTAACACTTTGGATTTTGCCTCACTCTTTAAATTTAGGAGCAGGAACTATCTCCTGCATCGAAGTGCATAGTGACAAAGTCCATATTATTTCCTGTCATAAAGAACCAGAGAATGTTAAGCTGTAGAAATTGTATTAGGAGTAGGGTGAACAATATGGGGTATGCCAGGTAAACATCTCTCTGACTAAGTCCAGTGCACTGGAGTTTTTATCTTTTCAAAGGAAATACTTAATTCTCATAATATCCAAGTAAGCTAAATTAACTCTTTTTAGATAAACAATTCCAGGAGTGATTAATTGCTCTTTGAATATCTGTGTTTCTCTTTGTTGAATATAAATGCCATTCATTCATCTAGTTTAAACAACTATTTTTTAGGCTTCTTGATAGAAATTCATCTCACCAAAGGTAGATATCTGTTACATGTACATGTATATCCAAACCAGCAACATTAAGCAATTTGTTTCATCCTGAAGCAGATGTTTGAAAAGGGACAAACAAACCATGCCTCAAAGTGCCTTTTTCCCTCCATTTGCTATAAAAGCAGCCCAAGGTAATTAATTCTGATTTAGGTGTTTACTTAGAATTACTAAAGATAAATCCTATCTATCTTAAGTGTCTCATTGTAAAATGCAGACATTAGCCATTATCTTCCTCACTGGTTGTTACAAAGATAAATCTCCTTTTTCATTGGGCAGAGAAGGAAGGTGAGAGCACTCTGAGCAGGACACAGGTGAAGAACTGAATATAAAGAGCAAACATTTTTAGACAAGGTCTTTATCTTTTGATGTGTTAATAAAAATACTGTGCATATAATCTGACACTGTAACTCACCATTTCTGCATGGAGTCATCCTGAGTTGCTCATAGCATAAGGAAATTTGGCCACTTCTTGCAGCCTGATGAATGTAACTTCTTAAATCACATTTATACTAAAGGAACAACATACTCAGTGTTGTCACTCAGACAACATTGCCTCGTCAGAGTATCTAAATATTTCAACCAGCATCTTTAGACATTCTTATAACATTTAAAATGAAGTTAGTAAACCACTTTAGTAATTAAAATGAGATGGTATAAGAATTAATCTACCATTAAGAGAGAGAAGGAACAAAGAAATGAAATTAAGTTCACCATTTTCCTTAAAGTGCATTATTTTTAGAAGATGATGGCACATGTCATGCAAGGACCACCTTGAGAACTAAGCAATAGCTGGCAGCAGGTGAGACTCATACTTGGAAGAAAACAGTCTGATTTTGCAACCAGTATCAGCATAAACCAAGCTGCACGCTTCTGAATGTACAGGCTGCAGTATGTGAGGTCCAAGCCCTCATCATCACATCTCTCCACAAAGAAGCTGCATTTGCCTTTACATCTACTTGCTTCATGCTATTATATAGCTCTTCCAGACTCAACAATGTTTCTTTGTTATTTTAGTCATCCTGAGATGAAAATCTAGAGGCATTTTTATTCAGGAAATATTTAAATAAAAGGTAAAAAAATCAACTTCATTGAAAAAAGTTAATCTACTGACATCAATCTTGACACCAACTTCTTGACTCCAATTGTAGTTTTCATTACTGACTAATTTGGAAAGCAGAGCTCTAGAGCACAAATGAGCAGGTTGAGTCAAGTCTGATGTCAGAACGACATAAAGGGTCGTACCTGGGAAACAGGTCGCACCTCTGAAAATGTGAGCTACTGGCCTGGTTTTGTCTATTATTCTCCAGTAACAATTGCATATAACAGTCATGAGCTTCTTAATTGAAAATTTTTACTTAAACTCTGGAATGTTTGAAGGACCTATGTTCTTGGTTAATCAGGATCATTCAAGACAGAAAGAGACTTGTCTGCACCTATTTCTTTGAAGAAGGTATTTTTAATTAAATCTCATAGACTAATTAGCAAACATATGCAGTCTCTGAAAATCTGTTCTGAAATAATGCAGTACTTTGGAAGATGTTACTACATTCTACATGCATAGCAAGCACATTGAACGCTCCTCTAGGAAGAAAATTCAGAACAATGATATATATGCAGAAGCAGTCAAAATCATAATAACAAATCCACAATAGAGATTGCATGATATTTGATCAGACAAATGTGTGTTTTACAGTTCAACAACATTAGAACACAGCAAATCTATCACTTCATATTGATCTTTTGAAGACCTGGAGCTGGTGACTATCCATTTTTCTTTACCAGCTACCTTAAACTCCTGTCTCAATACTATATCAAAAAGGAAATCTCAAGTTTATCAAGGGCGCTAGTCAAAAGTAAGATTTATAAATTAGATTGTCATGCAGGCTGAAACATAGAAAGACATGTTATATAGCTTTAAGGAGTGCAACCTTTAAAGGAAACAAAAGAGATATTAAAGTCACCAGTGATGGTTCTTTGACATTATTGGCTCTGTGTGCAGCAGCAGCTGAATATGGTAACACAACAGGAGCATCATAAACAAATGACATTGAGAACAATACAGCATCATTTTGCTACTGTATAAAACTTGTGCAATATATCCTGAGTGGGAAGCAATTCTGGCTTCTGCATCTCAATAAATATATAGAGGGCTTATAGGAATTAGAGGGAATAGCACCTAAAATGATTAAGGGAGTGAGGCAGCTCCCTTTGAGGAGCTAAGACTCTAAGACTTCAGTTTGGTGAAAGAAGGGTTGGGAAGGGATAATATCAGAGTTTACAAAATCATGAATCATAAAATTACTTTGGTTAGAAAACTGACTATATGGAAGATGACCTCTACAGGTCATCTAGCTGAACCTCCTGCTCAAACAGGGCCAACTTCAAAGTAAGAAAATTGCAGATAAGGTGAGTGTGGAGCTATCGTTCATGAAATTCAGTAATATTAAAAATAGTAATATTACTGAAACAGATTAGAAATTAGTTTAAAATAGATAAAAGAAAGTTTGGGGGATCTTTTTAAACAGCACATAATAAACTTCTGAGATCTGTTGAACTGGTTTTGGAGGTTGATAATATTTGCACATTCAAAAATATTAGCCAATTAAAGACAGCAGATTCACACACAGACTCTGAAAGGAATGTGCAGAAATGCATCCCTCTAAAATCATTAAAGATTGTGGATACTAGGGATGTGCAAGAGCAGGCTTGCGGGCAGTGCCCAAGTTCATGATCTCTTCCTAAGCTGCATCTCCGACTGCTACTCCTGGAAAGAGGATCACATCTTGGAAACCAGACTGACATTATAGGTCATTTCTCGTGTTATACTCTTTTGAAAAGCTGCGCTGAGCTCAGAGCTTCTGAAACAGCTCTGCTGAGCATATGTGCAAAGCAGAGCCTGAACCATTTTTGTTTTTTTGTTTCTGTTTTTCTTTTTTCCTTTTTTTGCCTGCTGTGCCCCACATATGTCTAAAGAACTATTTATCCTAGAGCTTTAGAAACAGAACAGGCTTACACGGCACTGTGCAGGATCACAGGTCCGTGAACTTCCCTGTATTGTTCAGGGCACCAGAGATCATGAGGCAGAAGATGATGTAATTGTTTTCCAAATTGCAGGATCTGCAATATCTTCTCTGTCTTACATAAGTTGCGAGAGGGTGGCAGCTTCATCCTAGTCTCTCTGTTTCTGTACCTGGCAGATTCTAATCCTAAAAGAAAAGCAAATGAGCTGTCCTGCAAAATATGCCCTTTCTTGATATTTCCCACATTGCATCTTGAAAATGAGCTTGCAAGCAGATTTAATGAAGTATACTTCTTAATACTGTAATATCTGGTCCATTTACATGTATAAAACAGACTTACAGTCTAGTTCACACTTTAACTGCCTTTTGGATATGGACTGCCCTGTATCTTGATTGATAAGATTAAAAAAGCTGCTGCTTGATTTCTTGCAGGAAAATATTGTTCAGGCTGTGATGAATGTTCTCTGTCTCAAAATAAAAACGATATCTCTTCTGCATGTGGATAAGCAATTTCCTGAGCAGCTCACAAAAAAAAAAAAAAAAAAAATCCAAACAGAAATATTACTGAAAGCTTCTAATTTCTTTTAGACTTTAAATATTTCTCTCTTTCAAATAGTGAAAACTTATCTCAAGTAGTTTTGGAAAAATAACTAAAGAATAACATTACAGAAATTCTCAATACTGTCCACCGAATCCTTTATATAGTTTTTCCATCAGATTTTGTTACATGAGTTAATGTCCTTGGTACTCATGAGTGGCAGAATACTGTGTGGTATCTTATAAGTATTATCATTACAGTTATGATAGATATCTAATTACTAATAAATGTATTTTTATGTTGAGAAGATAAGTTGAATTACAGTGTTAGCGTTTTTACTAGAGGAATATACATATATTACTGTTTAGAAATCAATTGATGCCTATCTTCAAAGCACTGCTAGACATAAACCAGTCCTCAGAACACAAAATCCTCTGAATCTTAAGTCTCTCTTCTCCCCTTCTCTCTCCCTCTCCATCGGATCATCCACTCTTTCTGCCCGTCTTACTGGAATAAAGACGCCGTTCCCGTTGCTTACATTCTGGTTGCCATTGACCTACTTTCAACAGATGGAGAGAACAGCCCATCCTCATCCTGGTGGTTAGTGTACTCCTCTCTGAAATAAGCACTTTGCTTTTAAATCCTGCAAGTCCCCTGCCTCAGACTGGCCTAGAATAAAGGTCTCACATTTTGATAAGTACTTTAAATAGCATATTACACAACATCTAAATGGCTACCACCACTTTACAGGTAGGTATTTGTGGAAGTTCAAACTATTAATCCCACTCTCACATCAGATGCAAGGTTGCTGGTCCATGTCCAAGCCTGGCAGGCAGCTGGGCATCTGGCTGCAACCCTCTCTCCGATACTACCTGTTTTAGGAACAGTACCTCTATATATCAGCTGCATGAGTTCTGCTCCCGGAGCTCTTAGATGTCAGGTTGTTGAGTTTATGACAGTAGTGTCTGAAGCTCTCTGTGAACGCAGCACTTGGATTCTGTTGACCTAACTTGCCCTCTAAAACAGCAGAATAATGTTAAGTCCATGTCACTGAGGATAATTTCATTAAAGGCAATGGGAATTTCAGCTCTCCCGTGCTATTTTCACATGGTGATGTAAACCTCCAAACAACTGGGCCGTCTGTCCATTCCTGCTGTGCCCAAGAGATACATTACCAAAACAAAACCCCACTGCACCTAAGGAACCCAAGGCATAATCAGCCACTTCAGTGTCACAGATTCAGGGAGGGGGTAATCTTCTCTTGATGTTAAGCCAGTCTACTCCCAATAGGCCTGGGCTGCTCAAGGTGCCCTCTGAAATTTTGTTTAAATCCTATTTCAGGTGCTGCTTGGTGATAGGCTACTGGGTCAACATAATGCTGATTTTTTTTTCTGTTTTTCCTGTGGCATCCACGTTTTGAGTCCTCTTTTTACACTTTTGGTTCAGCCTTACAAAGCTATGATCTGCACTTTTATAGCTATTCAGATGTTACTTGATCTAATTTCCTCTTCTGTCTCCTGCATTGCAGTTTCTGCTTTGACCAACTGTTCACACTTCGTACTGTGTATCCAACAGCTCTATGGAGTGCAAGCTGAACCAAACCAAAGTACTGACAAAGACAGTGAAACTGTCCAGGCAGCGCTGCTTTGATGATGGTCTCCTGACCCTCTTTATAATCTGCCTGGGACTCGGAGAAGAATAAAAGAGATTGTTATGTGATACAACTCTCATCTGAGAATTGGTTGACATTTGTTTGCTTTCCTTTTTTAATATTATAGTGGAAAAAGAGGACATATTTTGGCCAACTCTGGCTGAGATCCCCTTTGATTTTTATTTACTTTGATCTCTGTCCCAACACAAAAGGTCACTCTTTAAATATCAGAACTACTAGAGATTTCACTTTTCTCAAGATAAGCAGAAGCACTTAGGAAGCACGAAGTGCCTTTTACCATATCACAAATGATTTTTCATCTAGAGGTACCTTCCTGGGCTCTTGGTATGTTTGGTCAGTAACTACTGATTCCACAAACATTTCTGTGAATTACAGTGGAAATAATTAGGGAGCTTGGTACTAACTATTGTAAGGGCAGAGAACTTAGTCCTCATTTTTTCAGCACAGCTTTTAGGGCACATTATGAGATAGCTTTGGTTTACTGGACCGCATAAAANGCCAATCCACCTCACCGTCCACTCATCAATCCCACACCTCCGGAGCTTGTGGAAATAATTAGGGAGCTTGGTACTAACTATTGTAAGGGCAGAGAACTTAGTCCTCATTTTTTCAGCACAGCTTTTAGGGCACATTATGAGATAGCTTTGGTTTACTGGACCGCATAAAAGTAGCTAGGGAAGCTGTGCGACAGGGTTAGCACCTTCCTCAGGTTTTAGCCAGCTCACATGACTGATGAAACAAAAACTAAAAGCAGCCTTTTCTCATCCCCTTACGTGCCACATTTATACTCTCCTGCACAGACACCCAGCTGAGGCGTCTCAGCTCTATATGGCCTAAAGGGAAACTGCAGGCTTTGCAAACTACAGGGATGTCCACCCCAAGGAGGCCGAGTCACTGAAGCAAAACCTTTCGTGCATTGTGCACTCTCATTGACTGTAAATGATGAGAAGATGACAAAACTTCAAAATGCCTAAAATTAAGTGAAGACGATCCAGGTCTTAAAGTGCAGGAAGATATTTTCAAAGATATCTCAAACAGCTTTGATTTGCAGTTCACCAATACATTCATTTGTCATTCATGTGACAAATTTACTTGGAAAATAGATCCTCTTGTATAACCTATAGGTCACAGCAGACCTAAATAAGTTTTTTTCTGCATAGTTTTTCTCTAGGAGGAAAAATATAAATAAATGAACTTCTTTTCAAAAGAGGTTTATAAAAAGACTTAAAAGTTTATTGATGTATGGCAAACTCAAGATCATTTGTTACATTAGCCACAAATGTGGTGGTAGAAATCATTCTAAGAAATAAGCTCAGAACAGATAATGAAAGCAAACCTGAAAAGTACAGTTAATTTAGCCCACTTGTCACTTGTGGATTGCTTCCTGAAGGCCCAGACATTAATTATCACTAGACATGAAACAGTCTCTGTAAATAGGTTTCTGCGTAATTTTTAAATGAATAATTTCTTCCTGAAGTAGGGGGTATGAATTCTGCTTATGAAAACTGCAGTTGATTTTAAAGCCTTTCTGAATTATCATTGGATTCTCTCTCATGATCAAGGCCACTTGTAAGAGTAAAGGAATAAAACCTACCTGGAATACTCTGTCCAAGGCTAAGCACAGGACACAGGTCTGGACCCCACTTGGCTATTCCAGTTCTCTGTTGTACTGAATTCCTGTCCTTCCGAGCTAGGGGGTTTCTTGCACACCTGCTGACATACCTGATGACACAAACTTCAGCAACCCAAGGGCTACGGTGAGTTACTTCTGGGTTCAGAGGTCATGTATAACCATCCAGAGGTCATGTATAACCATTCGGGGAGAAATATTTTTCTGCAGTACTAATACTGAGTACATGAGACCCAGCCTCCATCTGCTTCAGTATGAAAGTCTAGGAGAGAGGAGGGGAGCAAGGAGAGAATTAATTGACGCAAAATGAGTGGAAAACAAGAATCTTATTCTTTGTTCAGTGGAGTGGAATTTAGGAGCCCAGAGGCAAATAAGGAAGATAACACCTGGCTCCTTCAGAAGCTCAAATCTCTGTAACCAGGAGAGAGCATCGCGCAGAGCTCCAGCATGGAGAGACAGGACATACAAATCAGCCAGAGCTTTGAGTGATTTGCTGTTCTCTTCAAATGAACACGCCAAAAATACCAAGACAGCTTTGAACTGTTAGGTCATGATTTATGATTTTTTAAAGGAAAAAAGAACAAAGTGGGGCAAACTAAAAAACTAAAAAAAAAACTAAAAAGAAAAGAAGTTTGAAAATAAATCTCTCCTCTGTCTGCTTTGTCCTTGAAAGATGTGTCTATTTTTCCAGTCTTACTTTCAATCCAACGTTTTACGGAGGCTTCCCGAGCTGCTACAAATTCGACATAGTCCCTCTGCAAACCCTGTGCTTGTGCTTCAATCTATTTATTCTGTGGTCCATTCCACTCCCCGACTCACCAAAATTTATTTGCTCCCTGCAAACCCTTGTTCAGCAAAGATACCCCTGACTCTGCAAAGACTCGCAATCTGTTCCCTGTTTTTCTCACTTTCTCTGCCTCCTCACTTCATGCTCTAAAAGATTTTCCAAGCAGATGCCCAGTTTCTTCTGATCTAATCAAAACGCACACTCAGCAGGGGGAGGTTTCCAAAGGCCTCTTCACCTCTTATGTGGCATGAAACATTGTTTTGAATTGTCCTTTCCTTCTTAATGAGTACATACACAGATAAAGATACTTTTTAACCTAAATACTGCAGTTCTGTGCCTAACATTAGACAAAATTAATTGGACCCTATTGTTTAAATATGATAATATCAGCACTAGTTACATTCTGCACCACATCAGCTACCTATTCTTTAACCAGGTATTTTCAGAGTCCTCTGGACACTATTCATCCTCTCAGTGGTTTAACTACAGACAGGGCATAACGTATCTGTTCCTTCTTGAAGCATATGGCTATGATTTGCAAATCTTCTTACACATAACTTTGAGAAATCCTATCTAAGCTGGAATGTTGAAGTGTGAGGAATGTGATAATTTAAGGCTACATACACCAGAATAGCAAATGATGGTGGCACCTGTCAGTTCTCCTTTGGCCCATGGTTAGCACTGAGACCATGTAGAAGTAACACTGCATGAAGACCCACTGTGCAGATAACACTATAACTTCATCAGAAATACCAGTACTTACTTTGGTCTGATGATTGCTGTTAGTTAGAAACCGCGTCCAACTAGAATATACCTACCTCACTCCCTAAATTTACTTTCCTTCAGGAACAAGGTATCTTTTATCCCAATCCAATATTATTAGAGCTTTCTCCAGTACAGTCTGCTTTTCTAAGGTGGTAGAATTCACCTGTAGAATAATCATGATTATTCTACATAAAAAAATGTTAAGTACAAAAAAAAAAAAAACCCTTTTAGAACTACGCCAATATAGAACATATGTACTTCCAACATTTATGCCCCAGTGTAATCTTCCAAATGAAACTTCTCTCAAGCCCATCGTATGGTCCTGTATTTCTACACAGAAACAATTAATGTTTATTTGGGCTTTTTACTTTTCACTTATTTTCATATGAAGCCTGATTATTTCTCTTTTAAAACATTCCATGACATTTTCCAGAAAGACATCTGGGTCCATTTTATCTAGTTGCCAAAGCACAGACCTGGTAGGTGGGATTTGTTTCCTTCTCTCCTTGTTGGCTTCAAAACAGAGAATTCACCAAGCACGGAGGACAGGTCTCTAATTACCTAACTTCTTTTTTTGTTCATTTTTGGATTTGTTTTGAGAGACAGAAAAAATATATTCTGAATCTTTAGTATTTCTTTTCTATTCATTATTTACTGATGGAGCCAGAAATACAAGTTGACTTTCTAGGCTTTTGGCTGAAGTACTAGGACAAAAGACTGAGATTTAGGCTCCAGTTCCAAGGATTGATTAATTACCCAAAACGCAGCAATTTCAGAGGCATTTCTGAAAGCAGTGCTTCTCAGAACACCCACACTTAACAACCCTTCCTTTCATTTATGAAAGATGTTGGTTCATACCCTACTTCTCAGCTATCCTGAATGTCTGGTTAGATTATGTGTTGGTCTCTTGACATCCCTCTGAGTTTTCTAATCACTACCTGCTCTCTGCATACAGATTTTTTATTATTATTATTTTTGAAGAAGCTTGTTTTATTATTGTTTTCTTCTTCTTTTTCCTGCTTTGAATACTAAAATCCAGAATATTTTAAACAGCAGTACTGGTTAATCCTTACAAATTTTCACTCCATTTGAATGCCATTTCTGTGAGTTATTTGCTTAGATTTCTCTTTGTATATATTGGACATCAGACGTTATACATCAAGGTTTCCACAGAGCAGGGGAACATCTAAGAGTTAAGCATTTCAGCGCTAAGCTTTGTAAAGCTGAAGTTCCTTATCTTTTGGCAAACTATGAAATTGAGTCCCCCAAATCTTCCACAAACCATTTTTTATAAAAGTTTATAAAGAAAATGCAGTTTGTGGTAAACAGAGAGAACTTTGTACTAAAAACTGAGCCATACTGAAATGTGAACCTTTGGGAATACCATTAAAAGTAAAATTAAGACAAATATCAAACCATTCTTTAATGCTTTTACATCCTTTTAACACAAACAAAGCTCATTTTTAAAAGCTATGAAGGTGTTATTCTATCACTAATGGTCTTCTATAAATAACATCTCTGGGAGAAACACAAAATGGTGGTCTTTAATGAGCTAAAAACTTATATGTATTGTGCTCTGGTGTATACCGAATTGGCTTTAAATATGCCACCTTTAGTGACTCTTTAGAGATAACAGCACACAAAATAACTTTCCTGTAATCCCCACGATGAGATATAACAGATGGGACTGCCTAATGATTTTAGCTGATGCTACACAAAAAGCTCTGCTCTCTGCTTCTTCTAAGCCAAGAGTCCATCCTATGCTGCTGCGCAGCTTTGCTGATGCGGCTTCCAGGTGGAAGCAAGGAGATGTTCTTTCCTCAGAAGAAATCCCAACTGCTATCGTTTCAAAACAAAACAATCATTAGTAAGCAGGTCCCGAAAATCTCTTTGCACACTGTTCTGGTGATAGTCCAAAATAGATTCCCAGAATTTTGAGTATTTCCTTGTTTGCCCCTTCTGAACAAAGCAGCAAGACATTTCAGACAGCACAGGGCACTTACCGTGAATTATTCTTGGATTTTATCCATGATTTTTTATCCATTTTTGCAACATGGTTGCTAAAACAGTGTGTTTTGCCTTTTTAAGTTATTAGCAAAAAAAAAAAAAAAAAAAAAAAAAACTTCAGGTTCATTCTCTTCCCCAAGTAAATGTTATATTTTGCCATTTAATGGTAAGATATTGTTTGTAGTATCTATTACGAGGTAAAGCTTACTGGGAGAGGTAGGAACACAGGTATGTCTGTTAGTCCTCCGTTAACAAATGGATGCTGCTGAACATATAATGTAATGATAATACTGACCAGGCTGCGCATCTTCCTTGCTCACAACATGGGTTTATTTATCCCAGCCCAATGTGTCATCTTATTACTAAAGTATTAATGCTTATAAATAGCAATATTATTTTATTAACACTGGAAGCTAAAGTTATGGCCTCAAATTCCTTTGTGACAAGGCACAAGCAGCAGCCCAAGCAGCATAAACTGAAGGAAAATCAGTGTGACTGTTCAAAATGCTTCACTTCAGCATGGCTGCAGTTCTATGCAGAAATTCCTCTGATCCCACTTAACTTTCATCTGCATGATAGCTCATGGAGAATGCACTTAATATTTGAGATATCACTGCCAGGAAAAAAGAGGGGCCGTTCTCTGCAGGCTTCCCTCCACCCTGACTGTGCATTGATTTATCCCTGTACACTGTACAGAACTGGGTTCTGTCAAAAATATTTCCTGTACAAGAAATCATCAAATAAAAATCTTCCCAGATCGCTTGCCTTTAACCTCCCTCCCTCCAGTTTCTCAGATCAGAGATTTTTGCATTTGTGAAAGAAGTGCATCAAGAACGATCCTCCATTCAAGCTATACATCATCTTTTTATGCTCTGAGAATCACAGACTGCACTTTAAATCTTGGAAGAAATGTTGAATTAAATTTGAAGATTAAAAATGAGGATTCAATGCTTGCTTCTCCTCCCATTTCCTTTGATGTGATCCAGGAATAACTATATAGGAATGGAGTTGCACTATAATGAAGCCAGCATAAAAAAAAAAGGTTAGAATCGAAAGATCTGAAATGAGTATATTGGTGCCTAATGTAGCCAGCAGAAAATGTTCAGTGGATCCAAGCTATTAGAGCAGAAAGTCTTGTAATGACTGTAGATTGTCTGTAACAGAGAGGCTATCAGAAGTCTGTGTCATATGCTTTTAAAGTGTCAGTCCTTTTTTAGCCTCTATTCCAGTACAAACTGCTTCTCCAATCACAGAAGTGTCCTTCTGATCACAACGCACTTTGTAGTCAAATAGATACAATTATGTACTGTACACTCAGGGGCCGACTCTGGGCTGCAAGTAGAATGCGATGGTAACCGCATCCGATGAGAAACTGCAGCTCTTTACAGTTTAACCATAAACCCAAAGGAACACAGCTGGTTTCGAAACTCTTTGCAACACAATGAACTGTAATATTCTCATGAGCTCCACTCAGTAAAACTCCTCAGCGCAGGAATTATTCTTATGTATCTTCAGTATTTAAGCTGTCTTCTTTTCTTTATTTTTTTAAGTGGCTTTCCTCAGGTTTACTGCATTATACAAACAAGTATCTCAGGTGGAAGCTGACCTTTATATATCAGTTGAAATGAGAATGTAGGAATGGGCTGTGAAGAGACAATAATGGGGATCTCCATGATGTTCTCTGCTACAGAGGATAGGGAGGACAGGCAGAAATCGTTCCGCAAATTGCTCATTACTGATGACATTGAACCAGTTCATACAGGTACACCTCAAACCATAGGTAAAGTGTTTATTAATGATTGACAGGAAGACTTTGAGGGTTTTCTTTCTTTTCCAGATGGCTACTCTTGAAAGGGTAGTGTCAGTTACTTAGCTGGGCTTGAATTCTTATTTATAGCACAGTCTCTTTGTATTGCTGCAGTAAGTTTGGGTATCATACCAACCTTAGGATCTCTTTATACAGTAAGAGATATTAAAGGCAATGTGGAGTAAATGCATTTCCTTTAAGACTTTATTTTCAGTCAGCCTTTATTTTCAATCACCACATTCCTTCTCACAGAACCAACATATTTAAAATAACTGTCATACACTTTGCTATGCCTTCCTCTGCAAAAACACCCTCATCTTCCTTCCTCCTTCCATCTCTAAGCTTTCCAAATGCACTATGTATGTATATACCTCCTGCCTGGAGCCTTCCCTTTCACTTTCATCCTAATGTTTCTTCCATTCATCTTATTTCAATAACATTCAAATCAAATTATTCCTGTCAATAAAAGTTGCCTAAATATCGGTTTCTAAGGGGAGGTGTGAGCTAACTGTTTAACTTTGCACTACTAACAATGGAGACTGAATTAGTTCAGTCAGCAGAGCCTAGAGAGAAATTCAGTTGACAAGAAACCTAATTAATTCGGTTGCCCAAAACATAGGTACTGAGTGCTCTTTTAGATGCTCTAAGGCATTTATCTGAGACATTGCCACTAGACTCTCAGATATGGCAAAGTACCTGCAATGCACCTTTTTAATCCTAGGCAGCAGACGGAGACCAGTTGGGGTACCATAGAGCATCTCAGACAGCACTAGATAACAGCACCTAAGCAACTGAATCCTGAACTCGGTGTCCATTTTACAGTGAGGAGTGTTCTTCAGGGCCATATTTATTATTTTACTGCAGCCTTCATTATTTTTTAATCTTAGAAAAAAAATGTTGTATCTCTGTTAACTTAATTTCTGTCTTATAAATTTTGAAAATACAAGTTCTTCATTTCAGCAATGTCAAGTCTTGATGGCAGCGGCAGGAAGAAAAAGCCTAGATGATACCATTCTACAGCCAAGTGCCTTGTATAAATTATTTAAAGGAAGATGAAGGAGAAAAGCTTAATGTTAGAGATCAAATGTAAGCTCTGGAGAGATCTGTTCTAACCAACAAAGGACCATGGAGCACAGAATTAGCCTGCATCTCTTCTGCTAAACAAAACTGCACTAGGACACATTTCCTCATCTTTCAACTTGTGGGCATAACCTGATCAGATGTATACATTATCTCACTATTTAAAGCAGACAGGCCCATCCAAACTATGGAAAATGTTTCCTGTCCTGTGATGATTTCTGAATTTTGCCTGAACTTCAAAATCAGCAACAAAATAAAGATTCAAAAGAAACTGAGCCACAGACGTGAAAACAATATCATTACAGGCAGCATAGGAACACCATCATGGAAGCCCTCCACTACTGAGTGTCACCTATTAAGACAGTCTTGAAAAACAATATGGCTATCCAAAAAGTAAAAGAATTTTTTAGTAATAAGAAGAGTGGTGATGTATCTAAATGAGGGAGGGCTTATAAACAAACTCCAGCTGAAAAAATGTAAATCTTTCATTGGATAAGTCAAAAGAGAGTGTGAATCAGGAAGTCAATATCAGACTGAATTTTTATTCTGATTTTTTAGGAGTAAGAAAACTACCAGATAGTCTGCAGAGCCAACTGACAATCGAGGCATAAAAGGAGCACTCATCAGCAACAGGAGAGCTGCAAAGCAACTAAATGATCTGCATCAATTTTGGCCGCAGAAGAGCCTAGGTAGATTTGCACACCAGAATACTTGTAGAGGAGGGATAGACTGAGCAGGCAATTCCTCTGAAATTGAAGAAACACAGGTAGTAATTATGGTACAAATAAATGAACTTCAAGAAATCACCAGCAGCACACAGAGTTGGCAAAGTATTCAAAAAAATCTGATGGATAGAATAGCTAGCAGCAACATGCAAGACAAACAAATAAATAAAAGTTATAAGAAAGAATGGATGTGAAAAATAAGCTCTATTTGAGAAGAGTCACCTGTAAAAGAGAGATCTGCTTTGCAAACCCATAGTTCTTTGAATGAGACAGCTGGCACATGGATAAAGCTGAACTACCTAATTTCTAAAAGCACTTAAAACCTCTCAGCAAAAGCCTTCAAGCAGTCAGAGCAGAGGTGAAAATGTGGTAGTAGAAAAGAAAACCTGCCAACTATTTAGCATGACTAAATAATTGGCTAAAAGATAGGAAATAGTTAGTTTCCTAATACTGCGAGGAGGTCAACAGTAAATTTCATGCAGTTTGTGTAGTGGTCTGTGCTTTGTAATAGCGTAATAAGAAGCCTAGAAAAGCGAGTGAGTCATGTTGTGACAAAGTGTGATATAAAGTTATTCGTGCTAGGAAGGACAGGGACTGATTGTGACGAATTACATAGGACTTCACAAGATTCAGGGGCTGTCCAATAAAATGGCAGATGAAATTCAGTGTAAATAAATGTAAAGCAATTCACATGAGGAAAAACAACCCTAATTCACATAAAACAGAGCTGAGTGTTTCCAGTCAGGAGTGAGACCCGGGGATGATGATAGATAGCTCTATGAAAATGTCATTTCAGGGCTCAGTAACAGTCAGAATAAAATAAAATAAAATGTTAGAAATTATTAGTAGAAGAATAAAAAATAGGACAGAAAATGCCATTACACCACTATACAAATCCATTCTTCAGTCATGCCAGGAACATTATGTGCAGTTTTGGTGTGTTTATCTAAGGAAAGGCATATTCAAATAAAAAAGGTTTCGGAAAAAAAAAAAAAAAAAGATGATCAACAATATTGAACTATGGAATGACTGAGTATGTTAGGACTCTTCAAGGTTGAAAATGAGTTGATCTAGGAGGATATGATTCTGTGATATGACAGAGATGTACAAATCATATATGACCTGCAGATATATGAAGTCTATGAACCTCACTATCTCTTCCAATAAAAAATATAGGGATTACCAGCAGGAGACAGATTCAAGACAAGCAAAAGGGAGAGGTTTTTTTTCCATGAAATCAGTAATAGATCTGTGGATCTCTATAACCTCAAAGGAGAATGGTATAGATGTAAGAATTTTGCATAAACAGGATTATAAAATTGGAAAAGTATTTGGAAGATTATTCAGTAAACTCAAGTGGCATCTATTACTAAATTATTATATAAATGAAAAGACAGTCTGCAAATGGCTCAGGAAATAGCCTAAGCTGAAAGAAACTTGGAAACTGGAAGAGAAATACTTGTAAACTGTAAACCGGGAGAAAATAAAACACGAGATTTACATACAATTGCTCTTATCTAGATGTCAATTTATGATCATGCATAGAGAGAGAATAATGGCATGGATGGCACCTTGTCATGAACCAGTATGGTCACTGTTTTATTCTTTTATAAAATTAGAATCTAGTGGGAAAAAAACAGAATGGCAAAAGACTAAAAATTTAAGAACTATAAGGAAATGTTAAAACAGTGATGATTTTTTTTTAATCTCAAAGAACACATAAGTAATGCATGATAATAGTCTTCAGAGATGCATGCATTTGTTTTAAATGCCAGGAACCACTCTCCTTGGACACCAAGGACAGGACAAGAGAGCATCATTTTGATGTTAATGATGATAGGTTAAAAATACCCATTGAGGAAACATTTAAAGCTCTAAAGAGAGCTAAGCAATGAACAGAGAGTTTGTTGAAGCTCTTTCATAACAAGTTAGATTTTAAAAAGTCCATCACATATGGTCCCATTTGAGACTGTTTTACAGTGGAAAAAGGGGAAGGAGGAGCAGAGGAGAAAGGCAAGAGAAAAGGACAGGCAAGAACTTGTTATCTTCTGATACCCTTCCAGCTGTATCTTTCTGTGACCGTAGAACTGAGAACACCTTTATCATCTAGTGATTCAGTGCTCAGTTCAGTGCAGTTACAGTCTTGATCATTAAATAAAAGAGAGTAGACAGAGCTAGAAAGGAAAAAAAAAAAGAAGGGAGACATGAGAGGAACAAGGGGCAAGGAAACAAGTGGGCTGATTGTAGCACATTATGCTTTAAATCCTGAATGANGGCCCTGCGTGTGCAGGGGGGTTGGACTAGATGACCTCTAGAGGTCCCTTCCAACCTTAGGCATTCTATGATTCTATGATTCTATGATTCTATGAACCACTCTCCTTGGACACCAAGGACAGGACAAGAGAGCATCATTTTGATGTTAATGAAGATAGGTTAAAAATACCCATTGAGGAAACATTTAAAGCTCTAAAGAGAGCTAAGCAATGAACAGAGAGTTTGTTGAAGCTCTTTCATAACAGGTTAGATTTTAAAAAGTCCATCACATATGGTCCCATTTGAGACTGTTTTACAGTGGAAAAAGGGGAAGGAGGAGCAGAGGAGAAAGGCAAGAGAAAAGGACAGGCAAGAACTTGTTATCTTCTGATACCCTTCCAGCTGTATCTTTCCGTGACTGTAGAACTGAGAACACCTTTATCATCTAGTGATTCAGTGCTCAGTTCAGTGCAGTTACAGTCTTGATCATTAAATAAAAGAGAGTAGACAGAGCTAGAAAGGAAAAAAAAAAGAAGGGAGACATGGGAGGAACAAGGGGCAAGGAAACAAGTGGGCTGATTGTAGCACATTATGCTTTAAATCCTGAATGACTGAATTCATAAATTTCTGAGGTATGACATTTTTTAGACATGAATACTGAGAAGAGAATTCACAGTTCTCAGCAGTTTCAGCCAGTAGTGGTGGGAAGTTGGATCTAGAGATGAAGCAGGGCTAACTGCAAAGCTGACATCTAGTTTGGGTAAGCTCTGCCTCCCTGGCTCCTAGGCAGCAGGAGCAGCCAGTGTAGTGTTACTGCAGAATCAGAAATGTCCAGTTAGCAAGGGGGCTCTGGAAGTGTCCAGCCTCCTGCTCAGAGCAGGGACAACTGCACAGCTGGAGCTGGCTGCCCGAGGCTTTAATCAAGATTTGAAAATGGGGCACTCTGCAGCTCCTCTGAACAACCCGTCCCAGCACTTACCTACCTGCACTGTAAAGGTTTCTTTGACTTATATTTAACCAGAACTGCTCTTGCTGCAGCTTGTGCCTCTTGTTGCCTTTTGTTCTTTCGCTGCACGGTTCTTGGAGGTGTCTGGTTCTGTTTACTCTGCGACACTCTGAGGTAGCTGAAAATAACAATTAGAAGCTCCTTTAGCTTTCTCCTCTCCAGGCTGAGCAAACTCAATTCCTGGCTTCTCCTCACACATCAAGGGGTAGACGTGACCATCACCATGGCTTCCACTGAACTGAGATGTTTATCAGCATCTCTTCAATGCCAGTGTAAGATGCTCACACCTTGTAAAATTCTCCGAGTCTGTATTTTTTTTTTTTTTTTTTAACTGAGAAGCGGGACTGAAGACGCCTAACGAAGCCTCAACAACTTCAGGAAAGCTTCAGTTCTGATTTGAGAGAAAATCCAACATTCTTCTCCCCCTTGGGAGAAGAGTGGTCATATTCTTATATAAGGGCCTCATATAGGAATATATACAGGAATATGAGGTCCTCTCTTTGGTATCTTTCTCCAGTTGTGTAACAGAAGACAAGCACTTAGATTCTATTATCAGTTTGTGGTTATTCCTCTTTACATGCTTAATTCCAAAAGGAATACATTATAGTGCATGATACTGAAGAACCATTTAGATCTGACTAAAAGTTAAACAGCATGAAAAGGACCTTCTTTTGTCCCTGATTTATTATTTATTTCTTATGTTTTTCTTGGAGATTGATTTTGCAATATAGAGAGGATATCTCTTTAGCTTTGTGGAGAGACAAAATGGACTTATAGTTTCCTGTATATTTATTTAATATAAAATACAATATTTAGGTAATAGAATTATAAAATGCTACATTTAGTTTATATTATGCAACTTTTATGTAGTGAAGTCACACTGAATTATACAAGAAATTAGGAATGATTAAGCAATCTTACTAATAAATTATCATATCATTCTCCAACTTCCCATACTCCTGAAATAATGCTAAAAGTGTAAATAAATGATGGAAGAATACTAAGTTTCAGAAATTTAAAAAAGAAAAAAAGATGCATCAAAAGTAATGAGGAAATAATTTATTAGTGAGTGTGCATGCCTGTCTGTGGATTGTTATGTTTTAGATGTTCTGTCATTCTATTCATGGTACTCTAAAGACAAAAATAAATCTTATAGATAGGGCTAGTAATTATTATTAGACCAACAGATATGATCAGAAAACAAAAAAGCAGAAAACCTCTCAGGTGCACAAGCCCTTTTGGTGTGAAACAAGTAGACTGAAACTCTGATAACTCACTGAGTCTTTATACAAGCATTTCCTGCTAGAACATAGATCCAAGAGAGTTTCTGGAACTCACAAACATATGCAGATCATCAAGGTGAAAGATGGACAGTGTCGCTACCTCCAAAGCCAGGAGAAAATACAGAGATAAAAACAATGAAGATTTAAGAAAATGGATGGAGAACCTGAGGATAAGTTTTTGCTGGTCTTCTCATGCTAACCTCACCTCTTCCATACTTCTTGTTCTAGCAGAAGGCATGTTGCAGCTGACTGCTTTCCCATTAACCTCTCTAATATTGTCCCACCCCACTCTGATACTGAGTGAGGACACCTCCTTTCTGTTCTTTCAAACATGATTGTGCTGGAGAGAGCACAAGAAGCATGGATGGCATCATAAAGAAATTATAGGGGGAAAAAATGGCATGCAATGAAAAAAAGGTAAATATGCTCAAGAAGAGCCATACAGAAGCTGTGATTTTGTTAGAAAGAAGTCTGTGGCTGAGGATTTATCCTTCACGAACAGATCTATGTGATTTTTTTTTCAGAAAGGCGCATAATTTGGTCATTTTTATGCTCATATAACCTAATTTTGCCACAGAATATAACTCTTTACTACCAAGAGTAGCCATAATATTTACATTTCTGAAGCTAGCCCTTTGATTCAGCATAATACTTAGAAATTCAAATTGCACACAAGCATTGAAAGATAAAGAAAAATGTTCCAGTCAAATCTCATAAGAAATAAATAAGAACATTTTCATTTTAATACAGATTTTCAGCACTATTCTTTTTCATATTATTTCCAAGTGAGATGATGCTGCATGCCGTGCTGACAGAAGAGGAAAAGCATTACTCCTCACTTGAGGAACATACTATTAACACCATGTTTTTACTGTAGATAAGTTTTATACCTTTCAGAGCATTAAACTGTTCAAATTAAACTTTTCAGCTGCACTGCACATTCTTGTCCATAAGCTGTTTAAGCTGCTACAACACAGTGCAACACTAAAAAGTATAACCATGAACAAGTCCCCATCATCAGCATTTCTGATCCATCTAATCCTTTAGTTTTTTATTATCTTTCATGAATGTGAGTGACAAAGATTTAGCGATTTTAGAATAACACTATTTTGTATAGCAAAAACCTAATAATAATAACAACAACATAATAATGACAGGCATATCTATTAAGTTTGATTATTTTCATGTTTTCCTTAAAATGCAAGATTTTCATTGTTCCAGAGCGACAAATTCTGTGCCAAACTGTGAGTCTGAGCACCCTTTATATTTGTGCCATTCCTTCCCTCATGTAAAGATGAGCCTTCTCTATAAGCATTAGAGTACAACCCTTCTATAAAAATACAATAGATATGGGTAACTATATATTTGGGAAAATTCAATGTTTATTTTCGGCCCCAGTTAATCTAGACTCCATCTTATGCTGGAGTTAAATGGAAAGCGAATGCTATCAGACTTAACTGCCTGGTCTGCCACATCTGCCATGCAAGAATGATCTTCCAAGTTTCAGCAAGAGATCCTGTATTCTGTAATACAGCGTGGGGGACATTTTCCTATACTTTCCTTAGGTTGTAGTATGGCTCATAATATATAAGGGTGAAATATTCTGCTGGAAGCTGTTCCCCTTCCAGCTCCGCTGCTCACAATGGGTCTTGGGCATTAGCAGCAGTGGACGGGGAGGGCAGACTGACTTTTTCTTCTCCAGGCTGAGCAAACCGAGCCTGTTCACCTTCTGCTCACAGGACAAGCACTCAGACCAGACCGGGGGCCGTCTGCTGGATCCCCCACCCTTTGGAAACCTCTCAATGGGAGAGGAGTAGTAATAGCAGACATAGTAGCCCACATGCAGCCTCATGAGTGCAAGCAGAGGGAATTGCTTACCCAAATCTGCTGGGTTATGGTCTTATTTCTTTATTTTTCTCAGATCACTTAGGGTTATTCAGAAAGTTTATTTTTGTTAACTTCAACAGCACAGAGGAAAAGAGAAGTCATAGCTTCAGGCAGCGAACCTGAATAAATAAGTGAGAAAGAGTCAAGGCTATCAGACTGGGCAGCTTGTGTCTTTAGGATTTTGGACTCTGTAAGATTTGTTGAAAATGCATCATCTTATGATTTTTATAAATGCTATTAAAATAAGAACAAAAGAGAGAAATGATATATCTCAAAAATGTTTAAAGGTAATATAAATATTCAAAAAAAAAACTCCATCAAACTTGAATGTTTTAAACATTTTTTTAAATCAAATATGTTCATCTACTTGTATTTCAATAAGGAAAACAGAATTTTCTGAGAAGTGGGAGTTATAAATCTTTAATCTTTAATGATTTCCTGTATTCTTATAGAATAGGAATTGGACATGAGTTCTAGGACCAAAAGGTTACACTCCCCCAGATCACTTGTTTTCCTTTAACAAACATCATAGGCCAGACAGTGGGCAAAGTCTGTCATGGTCTGTCTACTAATCTTATGAGTTCCTTTTTTTAAAGTGGTAAGCTGCAAAATCCTTCAATATTGTTGTTGTTATTATTAATAGGGAAGCTTTTCAGATAGATTCTGCCCTAACATGTAGAGTTCAATAGGCTACTAATACTGTAAATGAGCGAACACATTGTTAGTCACAATGGGAATAAACACAAAATTTATGACAAAATTGAACCTCAACAGCTTCCACATGCTTTAGATAACTTGACTGAGGTCAGAATGAGCTGAACTATGAAATGAGGCTAGTGAAATGTCAACCCTAATTAGGAGGTGTCATTAAAATAATAGCATCACAGATGAAAAATGCATATTCAAAGAGTTCACTGATAAACCCTAAACAGGGGAACCATATTTGGGCACTATGATGTTTTGATGATGCTATTAAAAGATGAGTCATAGCTGAACTCACTAAAAATGTTTCAGACATTACATCCTTTTATGCTAGGAAGAGTCCATTTTCTGTTGGTTTACAGAAAATTCAAAAATCTTCTAGAAGAGCTACTTTCACAATAATTTTCTTGACAATTAATTTCATGTGAGTATCACTAATGCCACAACAAGAGATAATATCAAAGACAAAGGGTTTCATGCTATGAGAAATTTACAGGCTAAGTAATAAAATCAGTTTCTAAAGTTTCATTTTTTAATTACGAGATAAGCCCTATAGGAAAACTCAGTGAGTAAGGATAGGGTGCTGTGTTGCAGTAGCTAAAAACCATTTTGTTTCACTTGGATTTCAGAACTGGGTTGTCAATCGGTCTGAAAGTTCAGGAGAGATGGGCATGAAGTTTTACCCTTAATACTCCCAACCCACAGCTTCTCCTGTTCTTCACTATGTTCAGTCTCACCAGATGACACCTCACTGACAACATGCAAAGTTATTTTGCCTTTGACAAAGCTCTTATAGAGCTTTGACAAAGTTCTTATAGAGAGCTTTATCAAAGACAAAAGTAACAGCTCTTATAGAGAGCGAACTATTGACACTATCACTGAGCAGGGCTGGGGCGCAGGGAGAGATGCAGGAATTCCATCATCTCTGCTGTTAGACTTTCCTCTGAAAATTTTGGTCCAGACTAAGTAGCACTTGACCTGAACGGTGTCACCTGGGCACCATTCACAAGTTAGCACAGACCGTGAAGCATTTCCAACATGCAGCCTCCATGCAGGCACCCTGTTTTCAAGGGTAAAAGCATTGAAGAGCGCAGATATGGGGCATCTCATGCTACCGAAGGGCCTGATGTGCATTTCTGTATAAATGGCTGTGCAAGGGAACTTCATCATAAATAATAAAATAATAAATAAAAGGATAATAAAAGAAGAATAGCACTTAAGTGATCTAATATACTTTTAAATCCTTTAGAAAAACCTTACCCATTGCTTGTGATGGATAATCTAAGACTTAGTAGATGGTCCTTGTGTTTTTTTACAGATAACTTCTGTTAAAATGCACATACTAGTTCAAGTCTGAATTTTTCCAGCTAGAGCTTGAATGATAGAAGTTTGTTTTTCTTATGTTGTGTATATTCTACACAATATATTTAAAATTTATTAGTGATTAAATTAAAACATACTTGTGCAGTCTCTGAGGTGTAAATACAGAGACTAAAAATACAGTTTTGTGGATAGTCATTGATGCCAACAAGAACTATACCTACAACTTGGTATTGAAATGATGCTTTGTTCTGATGACAAGAAAGAAACTTTCATTTATAGCTCAGCTAAATTCCTTCACCTCCAGGGGCAGAGTGCACTCTGCACAGCGTATTCCTGCCATGCATAAGGCTGTAAAGTTCTAGGTTGTTCATCATATTTCTGATTTCACATCCATAACCTTTTGCTCACAGCATCAAAGGGAAGAACAAGAAGAGCAGGTCCTGGTTTATCCTTGTATACGAGTGGTGCAAAGCAGCTGTAATACAGTATTCAAAGCACTGCAAAATGCATTATTTCATAGATGTGCCAAAAGGATACCCTGCAATATTGACTCAAATTAATCAAGTTAATCAAACATGTCTGAAGCAGGCTACTGAACTGCTTAGGAAACAGAGAATAATAATAAATAAAAATATAGAGAAGGAAGGAAGGAAGGAAGGAAGGAAGGAAGGAAGGAAGGAAGGAAGGAAGGAAGGAAGGAAGGAAGGAAGGAAGGCAGTAAGAACAGAAGGAAGGAATNAATCAAGTTAATCAAACATGTCTGAAGCAGGCTACTGAACTGCTTAGAAAACAGAGAATAAAAATAAATAAAAATATAGAGAAGGAAGGAAGGAAGGAAGGAAGGAAGGAAGGAAGGAAGGAAGGAAGGAAGTTTTGATTTAGCTCAGACTCCTTGCAAGAGCATCCTATTAAGTTATATTTAATCAACCCTATGCAAAAGGTTCAGGGTCTTACTAGGCTTTGGAGGCCTCCAAGGCAGGGAACGAGGCACCATGAGAGCTGGGGAATGCAAGAGGCAGCATGCACCTAACCATGCAGCGTGCATTCAGGGTACAAACATAGGATTTAATTTTCTGGTGCCTGTCAATCTCAAGCCTTTCACAAATACAGAAATTGCATTTAAGTACAAAAACATTGAGTTATTTAAATATAGGAAACTGTTTGCCAGCCACACACTTTAATTGCTTATCAATTATAGTTTGATTTAAATATATTATATTTACAGGAGATAACTGGTAGCTAGCTTGCCATCACCAATACTGTCTCTGTCAATCCTCTATGAAGTTCGTTCTGCAGCTACAGATTTTCCAGGTGAGCAGAGAAACAGCTGAGAGTACACCAGCTGCACAGAGATTCCTGAGGCTTTCTCTTGTGCTAACTGTGTCAGAAGTCAATCCATAAGACTAAAGAATTCTTACAAGAAATGTGGGGGTTTTTTTGTGTTTTCTTCTGCTTATACAAAAATTTTGCTTAAACAAAAATTATATAAATTCTAGATGACAAGACTGAAACTAGGGTATGACCCAAGAGAGAGAAAAATCTTGCTGTTGATTGCATCTCTGAAATGGAAAGTGATAGGCATGGATTTTTGTCAGCTATACCCATAAATCAGTTCTAGACATCTGTTTCTTTCCTGATTCAGTTTCTTTTTAAAGAAAAAAAAATCTATACAATGCAAAGTGAAGATCTCCTTGCAAAGATGTACTGGAGTAAAAAGTTTGCAAAAGGTCACTATAAATGATGATCATTTTAAATATGTAGGAACAGAATGTTGTCATGGTCTCTCTTACATTTCTATGCCAATCTTGTGTGGTAAGTGTTTGAGTTTTTGTAATCTTAATAAAAAAAAAAAGAAGAAGAAACTGTTAAAAAGCCAAGAATCTCATGTTCTGCTGGCACAGAGAGGGCCATGCATTTTCCAATAAATAAGCAGAATTAGAGATGAACCAGGAAGGTAGCAGTGAGATTGGAGAGAGGATACAAAAGAGTTGCAGAAAAGAAACAAAAGGGTCTAAAAGAATTTATAAATGCTGAGCTGTTGGGTCTCTGACATACTAGGACTGAAAATAAGAAATATCTTGGCTCTTTTAAAAGCTTTGTAGACAGCAATTAGCAAAAAAATAGAAACAAACAGAAACTCTGAATGATGATATTCCTCATTTAGTGAAGCGGGACCAAAGGAAAACTAAGCTGAGGACTCTGACATTCTCAGTGTCTGCCCCAGCTGAAAGGGGAGGACTACTTGCAAAGGATGCGCTTGATGAGGCAGGATGGGTATGTGCTCCTTTGGTTTTACAGCACGGAAAAAGGAAGAATACACACTTTTTTTTTCCTGTTTTTTTTTTCTTTTTAGCAGTAGAATGATCAACACATCATTTCTGGGTGAGACTTTATGTAAATGCACATGTAGTGGCTATGGATTCAGGTTTCAGAGAAGGAATCTACTACTCCCTGCAAAATTGGCAGCCCTTTCTTATGGAGCAATGCATAAATGGTAACACTACAGAAGATAACAATGTATATAAAACATAACAGTTATTAAGTCTGACTGGTTGAGCATCTTTTCATGTGAATTTGGGTTGCCAAAAATCGTGAACAATAGCAGAGCTGAAGATAACAATCTTTCAGGAAAAAGTGTTCCTAAGTATTAAAATACATCTTTTCAACTTTTATCTTTTTACCTTTTTACCTTCCTTAAAAAAGGGAAATAATTAACACTTTTAACTTTAAATAAATTTTGTAGTTAATCTTGCATTTTAAGATACACTGGATTAAAAATCATCTTTGAAAGTTTTCTTCGGAAAATAATGGTTCACCAGAACCAAAACCTTTTTTGCCGATGTATGGTCCTTTTCCCTGATATTTCAATGTGACAATTTTCCCAGGCACAAGTTAAAATTTGAATGACAGCTCACAATATTAAAAACCTATCTATCACTAATAGTTTTAATTTTGGAACACTTTTTGGAGGTTTAAAAATCCACCTAAAGCCCTTAAAGTCAATGATGCTACTCTCGTGTGAAAGAGTACTCTCTTTCTCTTCTTTCCTATACCCAAGAATTAAAATAACCTTGATTCTATCACAGTTGAGGATTCTAATTCTATTTGAAATGTCAAATTCTAAGATTATTTTCTACTGAATCCAGTAAATCTATATAAGATATACGGATATATCATACATGTATATGGGAAACATGTATGTTTGCATAAACATCTCTTTCTTCTCATCCATACAATCTAAATTTATTGTCCGAGGACAATAAGCTGCTTGGGTGCTTTTCACTTTTGCTGACTCCACAGATATTTCTTCTCATTAGCAGGGATTTAAAATGTATCACTGGAACAAAATCTTCAGACTTGGGATCAAAGTTTACATATAACCACAGCAAAATGGATAATGTTGTTTACTTTCAGGTTGAAAAAAACAGCTTCTGAACAGGTATTATATATAGCTTGGTGGCAGAGAAGATTTCCCCTAATACAGTATGGATTTTGCTAGCATTAGGATTGTAGTTTCAGAATTTCACCACCCATTACATCTTTAGAAATATTTGCAAATTATCTTCAATGAAATATTCTTATTTTCCATATTTTGATTTCTGAAAATCAGATAGTGATTAAAATAGAAAGACAATTGAGTAATTATCTGACTGACTTTTAATTAAATTGTGTTGTGCCACTATACAATGTATAGATAAACCGAGTAGGGAAATAAGGGTTTATCCAGGCCTCAGTTTCCATTCTATCAGCTTAAGTTTACACCATTTGTGTGCATTCTGTGTTGTCTCTTTAAGTACTGAATTGGATGAACAATTCGATGCAATGGCCTTCTAGTTAAACCAAGAGAGACAATGATAGAGATGCTGCAAAGGATATTTAACATAACTGACAAATAACTGATGCTTCCTTAAACCAATTTTTATTTTGATTTCAGAGGTTAACATTCCATTGATGAGGTTATACATCAATAAATGTGAGGTTAAATCATACATGCGGTTTGCAACCCTCCAGGACCAATTCAACTAAAAATACAATTTAATATTATTGCTTCTCCAAAATTCTGAAGTAGAGTACTCAAGTTCATGGACTGAGTCCTTGAGCCCAAGAAAGACTGAAAAATACTTAAATTTAATCCCACTTCTCAACCTTTTCTAAGATCTTTGAAATTAACTCTGAACTGAAAGAAAATATCTAGTCATGTAGAATCATTTTCCTTGATTCTTATCCTTACAAATATTAAAAAGTGTCTTCTTTACTTGTAAACATTGCTGGGACCTGCTCCTTAGCCTGGAGTCTAAAAAATGGAGGAATTGTTCATACAATTTGAAGTACAGACAGCAGTACCCACATATCCAGGCTCTCTGGTTTGCTAGGATAGATGTAACCTAGGGATATAAATCATTCTAGAAATCTCTGTTGAGGATGAAAATAAAATCCCAGTGGGTAATGGATCCATGCCAGAGGGTGCTCTTTGACATTCAGATTCTTCCATCTATGCACACATTAATCCTACACTGTTGCTGCCCGGCTCACTGACATTTGAGGGCCTTTTTTTTTTTTTTTTCTAATTCTAATATTTCTCTTTAGGATGGAAATGGCTGTCACAGAACTTCTTGGAAATGCAGATTCAACAGAAACACTGGATTTTGTGTCTGTCACTTAAGGGCTTAATTCAGTGTCCATCTGCTTGTGATATATTAGACATTCGCACGTCCTTTCAGGTAAATGAGTATTTTGCCATTTATTGTTTATTGTTTGCCACCGAATTACATAGAACAAACTGTTCTTAGCCTCAAAAAAAGAAAAGGCTTCTATCTACTTAGATTTTTTACTACTTTTCACCCTTTCCACAAATTAGCAGATCAAAAAAAAAAATAGAATGATCGATATGCCTTTCGCCTTCTTGTCAGAAACCAAGCAAAGTAATGCTCATTCATCCCTTTCCAATTTTCCTGCAGTCAGAAGAGAACAGTACAAGAAAATGAAGGATAGCAGCATGAATCACAACTAATGTAATCCGGTAAAAAAGACAGCAGTGTATGCTGAGGAATTTTACTTTTGTTTTAAATATCTGAACTTCACTTACCCACAAAGACAAGTAGAAGACATTGTCATTTTCCTGTACTTCCAGGGGTAAAAGCAAAAGCAAGGGCTCCTTCCCTTAGGAGGAGGTTTAAATCATCACATACTTCTACAGTCTTGATAAGGAAATGCAACTTTGAATCCTGCTCGGGCAGGAAATGCCACCCTCATATTCCCTATTTTGACATCTTTCTCCTTTCTGTCCTCCGAGACACCAGGGTCTAAGTAATCAGGATTCATTCTGTGATTCTATGATTGTCGTGCTGTGTTTTCTTTGGTTATGTTTTTCAGAATGGGGATGTTTTTCAGAAAAGTTTAATTTACCTTTCCAGAAGATTATTTTGGATTTACAAACTAGTTTGTGTGTCTGAAAACACACGCACAATAAATAAATAAATAGAGTATTTATTTCATTAAAGGAAAAATATTTTTTTCCTTAGAGAAAGATCAAGTAAAGAATCCGCTCTTAAAGAAATTCCTTTACTATCTATCACATTTGGTACCAAATTCAAGATAAATATTTTATATACATTAAGAGGATTATGCAAAAGCAAAGGGCTTGTTGCAACTGCATGAAAGTGCATAGTGAAAAAGCATCGTGATTACAGAAGAATTCACTGTTCCTCTCAGCATTTAGATATTTCCCTGCCTTAAAAAATAATCCTTTGACCTATTTGCTATGATCTTTCTCTGAACAACTTCAAACTGATTTCAGCTGATCCCTTTGCATGTACTGCCTTTTCAAGGGACTGCAAAATGTTGCTTTCTATAGAAACTCCCTCTTGTTTGCTTCTCTCTGACCTTTTTTGATTCCTTGCTAATGGAAGTAGCCCTGCAGCTTTTGTTTTCTTGTTTCCTCCCTTCCCATGATTTCGTCTGTGCTGTGCTCTGTGTTTCTGGAAGAAATTATCAGTGGGAGCGAGACAGGCTCCCCACTCCCTCCCTATCAAAAGCTTTTCTAGTGCAAAGCTTGCAAACTCTAGTACATATAAATATCATATTATGATGAGAAAGTTTACAGTTAAGCACTTTAAATGTTCTCTCACTCTGAGAGGAGTCTAGCTATCCTCGTGGATCTCCAAAAGGCAATGGAGAAAGGTGGACATTACTGGAAGGGAATCAACCCATCTGCTTAAAGGGAATCTGGTGATGTTTATTTTAAGACGTAGGTATGTTCATAAGAAATCTCAATTTCTTTAGAAATCTCATTATTTTCTTATCTTCATAAGAAATTGAGATCTTTATTTATAAGCATAGGTGACTACATTCCTCATTTAATCCACCTTATTAAGATAGGATGAATCTGGATTTATGAGACCGGCTGAGGTACTATCTGTCTAATTTGCTGGTGAATAACTAAATCAGACATTGGAGTCCCTGTGTTTTAATTCTGGATCCTCCACACTGTATCTGAACTGGATGAGCAAATCCTGTGAGTCAGTCCCAGTGCCTCAACAGAAACTCTGTGCACTATCTATGCAAGAGACACAAATAAAAAAAGTTAACATGAATTAGCAGCTAATTGTGGTAACAAATAATCTGGAAGGACATAGCAACCATGGAAGTATTTCCATAAATAATAAATCTATATATGATTGCAGTACTAGCTTATTAAATTAAAGGCATTACTAGAAGACGTTGGACTACTAATTCCACAGATAGAAATAGCCTTTATGCCTACATTATTCAGTGGCAGAGCAATATTTCTAGGAGATTTTGTCTTCAAAGTAAATTATATTTAATTAAAATGTTTTATCAATTGTTCTTCAACTTCCATATCATATGCTGCGTGCAGAAATATTTTATAAGCAGGGAAAATACCATCCAAATAATTTATACTTGACAAAATATTAACTCTCATTTTATATTTACTTGGGACCATATTCTACTAATAACTTGTTAACTTTCCAGTTTAGTAGCATAATTACACTTTCATTACTATTTCAAAGTTTTTTTTCTTGATAGCCTGAAATTAACAAAGAAATGTCTTAGGCTCAAAAAGCAGAAACTTTAAGCCTAAAGGTGTACTTCCACTATACAGCTTTAAAATATTCTGTAACTATCGATTCATATTTTGTTAACAAATCTAGAGTAATTATCAACACATAGAACATAAAGTTACATGAAAAGACTAGCTGGTACTTTTAGTAATGTCCATATATAAAATTTTCTTCACCCTTTCAACCTGGCCTTATAGAACAAGTCAGGACCACGTAGACAAACACGATTCAGAACACATTTCCCCAGAACTATATCCTGCAGACTTTCCTCATTTTATCTGCTTACCTACTGTTTTTTCAAATTTTTCCTAAATTATCCTTGGTCACTCCATAAAGGGATTTGATTCTCATAGAATATCTGTATTACTCATTTCCCTCCCTTGTTTTATCAAAGTATCATGCCTGTTACGTTTAGCTTCTAGACCACACCACTATGAACAAGAGCTTGGACCAAACTGAGAGCATGTAGGCAGCCGTACGACAGCACTCATAACACAGACTGGGACTTGGCTCAGAGCCCGAATTAGGATACATTTCTCAAGTGAGCTCCTCATTTCCCAGCTGACACTAATGAGTTCTTTTTTCTGCTCTGTTAAAGTGTAATCAGTTTAATTTAAAATCACCGTGGTTTCAGCAGAGAGGCAGCACCAGTAGCTGTCCTTCTCAACACAGCCTGCACTGCAAACATGTTTTTATTGCAGTAATGGAAAGTCAAATAGGTTTCAGCTGCAGAACAGAGGAAATGAGAAAAAAAAAATCAACCCTAGGCAAGTGTCTAGTGAGAAGCAAAAGAGCTCACCTCTGCTGCCAGCTCAGACTGGTCTCTGGCAGTATCAACACTTCCTTTGCTTCAGCTTAAGTTAAACTGATTACTACAAAGCATTTATGCAGTATAATTCAAAAAAAAAAAAAAAAAAAGGAAAGAAAAAAAGAAAAAATAACAACTATTACAACTATACAACTATAAAACCCAGAAATCCAGCATTGGTTCTAACTATAAATGTCTCAATTAGGATTCCAACACCCTACGTACACCCTTGAGGGCACAGCACGAACACAGGAAAATGTGCATTGTAAGCACAGCTTAAGACTCCAGCCTGACAGCTACTGACTAGGACGTTGCGCTACGTGCTCAGGAAAACATGTGCATAGTTTATGTATGTCAATAGAAATAGAAATTGTCCTGAGGCAACAAAACTCTGTGTTCTGTCCCAAGCAGCACTTTTAATATCTGATGAAGTCTGATGGCGAGACTCAATTCAGACCAGAAAGTTTAATAGATAAAATCGCAGTTTGGAACTATAGTTTCCCTAATGTGGAAGAACTGAGCACACTTGAGAGCAATTAATCCTTCAGAACCTACTTTAATTAACGTCAGGATGGATGCATACCTTGATATTTACGATGCCAACACTTATAACAAGTCCCAGATGGTAAGACAGCATTTCCAGGCATCATAAAATGAAACTTAATGATTCTAAATACTTTAAGGAAGTTGACTCAGTCAGCTAAAAATGAATCTACCTGTGATACATATCACTATAAGGCATAAGAATTTTTTACTGTCTCTTTATGAGCCATCTATAAGAAAGATGGGAAACAAATCAAGCTTTTCTTTTGCTTTCAAAGCAAGATAGAGAGCAACTGGCAGCGTATCCTACTTCCTCACATCTTCATTAATCTTCAGTTATCGGAACTTCCTGTATGAGAGAGAACAGGTATCTTCTTGGATGATGGAAAACTACTATCCTTAGCATAATTTTTGTCTATGAATTATTATCTTCTGCTCCACAGAACAGCCCTGGATTAACAATCACTGACACTGATAGGTTAAACTTTGGTTTTAGTAAGTAGTAAGCTTGATATGAAGCTTGTCTTGAAATGCATCGTTGTCCTCCCGCAGAGACAGATATACTGCCAATACTCTCCCTCAAACATCCTCCTTTATGCTTGCTACAGGTAGGACTTCTAAGCTCACAGGATAAGATACACTTCTTTAATCACTAGAGTCTGTTCTTTGCTCCTCACCTTTGCACAATTAAGGATATGAAGGAAGGTCAAGACACAGTGCCTATGGATCTACTGTCTTGTATCCTCTATCTCAGAAAAACTGCCTCAAGGGCTGTCAACAATGCTCATCGGAATATCTTTCAAAACTTGACTACGTGGAGGGACAAAGGCACTGTTAAATGTTAGATGTGGCAGTGAGCTTTGGGTCCAGTTGCTCTCTCGTTTACAAGGAATACCTTTTTCTCCCAATACCCAGCTTACACCTCTAATAAATTTCCATCTCTAATTGCTTTAGTCCTTCTTTAGTGACTTACACTTGGTTGGAATTTGACATGTGCTAACAGCTTCTTTGTGCATCAGGCAGTGAGCTGTGCAGCTCTCTGGAGACCCGCGTTAGAAGCTCTGCACGCTCAGCCTGCCCACGGGCTGTGACAGCTCCAGCCTCCGTCACGCTCCTGCCACTAAGGGAAAGGTGCTGCTGCCTCCCCGAGAGGAATTTTTCAGATTCACCCGTGGAAATCCTTCAAACAAAAGTAAAGGAGCAGCTGTCATATTTATCTAATCTTTTGTATTTTCAAAGGGGCAGAGGTATTTCCGCTGTCTTAACTAAATTTATGCGTCCTTCCTGTGTTCGGTTGAGGAAAGTGAGGCACTAACATGATTCAGCTTTCAGACCTGCACCAAACAGGAATAATGTAATTCAATTGATCTTTTGGGCATCAAAACAGCAGTGATACAAACACTGGTTCAATGAAGTCAGCAGTGATCCCAGCAGCCATTCCATCTATTGATTTAAAATAGACTTAAAATATCTTTTTAAAAGGGCCTTCTGGGTCACCTATTAAGCAAAGCCAAACCAGAGATGCCAGCCTGTAATATTATTTACAACAGTCTGAGGTCTAATGCCAGACATTTCAAGTCCACCAGTTAAATAACATAACGTGCCTGAAATATGTCACTGGACATAAGCAGGACCCCAAATGAATTGTACTCTTCAACATTAGTTTCTTTTGGGCATGGTATCACTTTCCATACATTCACCTGAAAGCAACAGCTCCAAAGTGCTACCTCAATTAATTACAAAATCAATCTGAAGTTCTACGGGGCAGAAGCACTGAATCCACAAATCTATAGAAATTCACTTAGCAAAATGGAAATAGTTTTTGCATGCTTGTCTCTACTCATCAGATGGT
Source organism: Crypturellus undulatus (assembly GCA_013389825.1). NCBI lineage: Eukaryota > Metazoa > Chordata > Aves > Tinamiformes > Tinamidae > Crypturellus > Crypturellus undulatus. Next base: position 156,112 of record VWPW01014219.1, read on the forward strand.
TATGTCCGAGTTGCTTTATATTTCCATAAGGGCATTTGCATTTGTTCTTGCTTTAGACTTGAAGCCAGAATCAAGCCCCATCTCAAGAATCTAGCTGGAAATGTTCATTTAAGTTGTCTGCACTAAACTTAACTTTGCTACTACATGTTTTCCCTTCTTTCCCATTATTTTGGGGTAATGAAAATCTAGGAATATAGTAATAGTTTGAGGGAGAGGGAAGATAGACTAATTTTTTTCTGCACGATGTTATAACAACATGTTATAAATTATGAGGATCCCAGCAAATGTTCAGTGAAAGCACACAATAATAAGGAATTTAGATGTTCTTAGATGCTCTTGATGTCTTGATGTCACTGTCTTCTAGGTGTTCTTGACAGACACGAAAATGTTCTTTGCCTGGCCCGAGAAATAAAGTTGCTGACTAATTTAGAGACAATGAGCAAAATTTAGATTTTACTTAATTAGATAACAAATCTTAGTCATGCTAGAAATAATGTTGGATTTCTGAAGAAGCACTCTGATTGTGTGTAGTTCTTAGCTTCATCTGGAGGTCTCCAGCACATAAGCAAACACCGGAAGCCTTAATGATAAATAAGAAAATAATAATTTTGCTGGGGAAGGTAAGAGCTATCATCCATGACTCATGAGTAAGTAAGGAGTTGTAGACCAAGCCTGACTTTTAACTGTTTTTACTTTAAGACTTGTTAGTAGTGACATCCTCTTGAATGAAAACAGGTAAGAAGCTTTTATCAGAGTTCCATAGTACCTAGAAAAGCCACCCACTCTATCACATCTCAGTCTGATTTTCCTGACCACTGTCACTTTACCATTTCCTTGCTATCGTTACCTTACTTAGAAGTTTCTTTGAGCCAGGACTCCACCTCTCTGACACAATTCCTGACACTTGAGTGCCTATGGATTCCTAGACAACATGGATACTTAATAACAGCACTCTTAAGTACTGTGACCATATCATAAGTCCAAAGGATATCATAACCCAACGTTGAGTCTCTCTTTTTTTTCATGGCAGAAGAAAGATGTTGCAGAAGTCTGTAGATTGCATACAAATAATGTAACCCTTAAATTTCACATATCATAACATTTGTTCATGCCCTCCAAATGAATTCATTTAGGATGATTTAAATACTAACCATGTTACCGTTTCCAAAATATATAGATGTTCTATTTTGAATTCTGAGATCGATAAAAATTAATTGTTTGATGTCACTACAGCCCAGAAACATAGTATTCATTAAAAAAGGAAGTCTTTGGTTTACTGAAACTGTCATTATCTGACTAATGTAATTTGCCTGACACCTTTTCAGTTAGCTTTTAATTTTCAGACCAAACAAAAATATATCAGATAGATCAACTTAGTTTTGACCATTTAAAATGGCAATATTAAAAAAGTCTCAGATGATAGAAATAATTTGTAACTTTAACCACAGAAAGTATGTATAGTTAGACTATCCTCTAGGCAAGAGTCTGTCTTATGTCATCATGATGTATGACACTAAATTGTTGGATTTCAGTCTGCCGGGGAATGAATATTCTCACCACAGTGATAGGCCCTAAGACAAATGTGAGTTTCGGATGTGTTTCATTTTTAATTCTGCCTGGTAAGAATGTGAAACACACAAAATAAAACTCTGTTATGATTGGCAGAGTGTGATTGCCATTTTAAATGACCCCTTAACATGGTAACTGGTGCAGAAACAAGATAATTTGATGAGTTTATGTAGAATTACCTGTTGGTGTCCAAAGCTTGTCTAATAACCGTTCATTCTCCTGTCACCATTGCTTCTGTAATGACATTAAGGTCACTGCTATCTGCTGCAAGTTACAAAATGCTTAGGCTCTGAGGGTAGCTTTAACCTGTGTGTGTGTGTGTGTCTTTTACAAATCACGGTAACATGTTCCTTATTGCCAGTTTGTTCACACTCCTCTGCCTTTTTTTTTTTTTTTACTGTCTTCGAACGTCTGCCCTGAATCCTCTGCACTGCAGAGAGTTGCTGCGGATTGTATTGATTTTAGCTGATGCTGTTGGATTTGTTTTTCTGAGTTTCCAGTATAAATTATAGAAATGTCATTCATGCTCTGTGAAATGTTTGGCATAACACCTCTCCACACACAGAATCCAGAAAGAGCAGCTTTTATATTCGTGCCAATAACAGATTTTTTTTTTTTCATTTTGCCCACTGTACATATTGTAGTTCCTTAGGATTCAACATAATTCTTACCTGCTCTCACATTAATCAATTTTTAATGAAAAATATAAGTTAATTAGGAAAACATAATTCAATGATAAGTCATGTCTAGTGATAAAAAAACTTGCATTTAAAGGGGCTTGTTGCTCAGACTGTTAACACTGCCAGCTTTCTGTATTGATTTGGCTTGTTTTAATGATTTCCTTAGGGTCTTCTGAAATTGGTCATATCTTCTATGAGGTAACACATCAGTAACAGATATAAGCAAGATGTTTTTAAAACACAGGGAAATTCTTTTATGTGTTAGAGGTATCATGTGTATCTGCATATTTACAAGACATTTGCTTTACTTTGAACTAGGCTTGAAAAGAACAGGTTCATTTATTGATGGACAGTGTTCATTTTAGATTATGTTTATCCTTGAAGAAATGAGCGACAGAGAAAAGGTGATACCTCTCAATATGCAAGACCGTATCTGACCAATCAGCCTAATTTCTCAATATGCAAGACCATATCTGACCAGCCTAATTTTATATTTCCTTCCTTAAGAGCAGACGCATACATTTTAATTTACTTTTCCAATAGACCATGTAAAATGCATTATTTTTTCTCAGATATCTCTAACTTTCAAGAGACAGTAAAATCTCTGCTGAACTCAATGTGAGTAGTATACAGTTCTTGTTAGATATATGTGGTAGCATGGAGATACCAAAATCCCCTTATCCTCTTTAGGTGCCTAATTTTAAGCTAGAACTTATTTTATTTTATTTAGCTTAAAGTGATTAAAAGTACCTCTGTGCACGTCAGGTCATCCCAATGATCCCAATGCAAGTCGGTGGATAGCAATACCTCATTAGTCCCTGTGGGATTTGCTCCTCACAGCTTCTAGACCATATCTAATGCTGACAGAGGAGGGTTCCTTACATTTGGGATGGCTTTATCCACCTTTTACCCTGCCATTTTTGAAGAAAGTGGGATGTTTCTTGGACTTACAAGGTCAAATCTCCATCCCCCTAGTCACAAGGGTAGAGCGATTCTGGAAGGCGGAATGAAGATGGATGTCTTTCTCCTCCCCACTGAAATTGTCTCACCATGAGAAACCAGTTCAAATTCCTTTGGACCACAGCGTCAGCAACACTCAGTAAATAATGGTTAGTGGATACCCACCTGCAAGCAGCGAATGCTGTACCGGTCCACTTCCAGAATATTGTTTACCCATTTTGCTAAATGATATTCTTATTAAATGCAAAAGTAATTCTCTAAGGCAGGAACTAGACCCAAAATCACAGATATCATCTAGTCCAGCCCCCTGCTCCAGCAGGGACACCTAGAGCACGGGGCACAGGGTGGCATCCAGGCGGGTTTGGAAGATCTCCAGAGAAGGAGACTCCACAACCTCTCTGGGCAGCCTGTGCCAGGGCTCTGTCACCCTCACAGGAAAGTTCTTCCTCACATGGAGGTGGAACTTCCAGTGTTTTAGCTTGTACCCATTACCCCTTGTCTGTCACTGGCCACCACTGAGAAGAGCCTGGCTCCATCCTCCCTGCATTTTCCCCTCAGGTATTTATACATATTGATCAGAACTCCTCTCAGTCTTCTCTTCTCCACACTTAACAGGCCCAGCTCGCTCAGTCTTTGTGGCTCTCCGGTGAACCCTCTCTAGAAGCTCAATGTCCTTGTCCTGGGGAGCCCAGAACTGTACCCAGTACTACAGGTGCGACCTCACCAGAGCTGAGTGGAGGGGCAGGNCGCGACCAGCTGAGTGGAGGGGCAGGATCACTATCTGTCCCCTTCAGCTTAGAGCCTCCTCATAGGCATACCATAAGGTAATANATCTGTCCCCTTCAGCTTAGAGGCTCCTCATAGGCATACCATAAGGTAATAAGTCTTTATAAAACTTTCTTTTATGGCTCATTGAATTTTGTAAGGACATTACAACATATAAACATATAAAAATGGCCTGCTGAAGTGCTGAACAGCACTTACTGTTAAGGTACTTCCTAGTGAGGTAGGGATTTTTTTTTTAATTATAAGGTAGAGGAAGGAACTGGAATGTTCTCATTACTTGTGTTTTGATTTAAATAAGTACATATGTAAAGATATGGATCATCATTTTCACGTATAAACTTTCTGACTAGCAAGGAAGGTAAGATTTGGTATTTGTGATCCTATTAATGCATGATGTCAGCAGTTATGAACTGTGCCATTCCCATTCCAGCCCTGCTCACCGTCTTCTTGTGCATAAAACATTCCCTGTGCAGTTTCTTCCAAAAAGACCCAGGGGAGATATTTGAGACCTGAAAAGGACCAAGATTTAAGACATGTCTCTTTCAATCAGTGTTTACTCTCTAATTGGAAGTGGTTTTGCTGAACATGATTATTGCTTGGGGTCTTTTCTGAAGTACCTTTTTACAGGGAATGAGAAAGGGATTTTATCTGAAGCAAACATGAAATCACTACTTTGGGGGTTATTTGGGAAGCCTCAAAACAGTTCTGACGATAAAATGTGACAGTGCTCTGTAACTGCAAAGTTGTAAAAAGTTTGATTTACAGGGGAAGAATAGCCACATCCAGTGTCACTGTGACACAGCGAGATTTCAGGAATTTAAGCAAGCTCTACCAGGTTGGCTCCTGGTAGGAAAAAAATCGTTAATATTTTAACAACAGTAAGAGAAAAGAGATAATTCTGAACTCGGGGAGCTAAGTTTACATGTTTACAAAATATGTTTGTATGAGTGAGCTTCAGGTCAGCGAGACTTCTGGAGTTGCTTTACATTTTCCTTGAAGTGAGCACCAAAAAGAACCAGCGGGCTCTGAATCTCAGATGCTGTTCTGTCTCTGTGAAAATAATGCAAAATCACTTTTAGGCCACTGCTCTGCTCAGTGAGAAAGATCAAAATAAAAATATTTAGAAAGAGTTTTTGTTTTTCCTCTGCTTTCAGAGAGTCTTTCCTACCCCTGTTCTCAGCATATTTAGTCTAAAGAAATGCTCTGTGCCGTCCCCTCAGGTTTCCTAGGCAAGTCTCCTTGCTGTCACCTTGAAGCTGGATCGTGTGCCTGCTTTTCTAAGGAATCTCCCGTGTTTTTCCTCTGGCTGCAGCATCGCTTGCGCTGTGCCAGCCTCTCTCTCTCGCTGAGTTCCAGAAATTTCTCCATTTAATTATGCTGTTTCTCGCCTCCGAGGCAGGTCCCCCTGACCCGAGCACAACAGCCAGGTGAGTTGTGGCTTCCCTGCTGCCCAGGCACTGGGCACTGCCAGGCGCTGCCCTGAGACCAAACCAGATCGTGAACTGTGTCTGTAATAAAATGTGAGCAATAATTGAAATACTGCCCGGAGCTCTTGGGTAGAAATAGTGATGATACACCAGCCTGAGCGAGCAGCATAAATTCAATCTGTAGTTTCCCCTAGGCTTAAACTTGAGCCATTAAGGCAAGATTCAAACGAGCTAACTATTCATATTAAATAATACTTTATTATTCTATCGAGCCCACACTGAGGCCATTCCTTGTTATATAATGCTGATAAGCTCTTTATGCTTGCAGGTTCTGGGGCTGGGCTGAAATGTTAAGTCAGCACACTTCCATTCCTTAATGCTGTTCTGTTCCCTAATGGGCATTCCTTAATGCTCAAATACTACTCCTTTAAAAATAAGGGTTTTGCTGCAGCATCCTGGCCAAACACCAACCTGGTGCTTAGAAAATTTTGCCTAGCTAAACCAAAGCTTTTGCTTAATATGATGTTATTTCCTTGCTGTCTTAAATGGCTGTGTAACTCTCTGCTGCCCTTCCAAACTCACTGCTCTTCAGCTATGCTGATAATTCCCCACATTAGTGTATTTCTGCATGGGTGAGGGCTCTATGACATGAGTGTGTGTGTTTTCCTGTTACATACAAGTTCTAAAAGGTTGCTGTGGAATAGGAGAGATCTGAGAGTCAGTAAGGCTCTTTCAAATTTGTGTGGTAAGTAGAAAGAAAAAAAAATCTGTTCTAAAATGTACAGAAAGTTCAAAAAAAAAGGTATCCGGTCCTTCTCATAAAATTACCTTTTGGCTGACCTTTGCTAGATTTTAGTGAATTAATATTAATGAATCTCTAGCAGAAAAGTAATTTGGTGGGGGAACAAAAAGAAAAAAACAACTTAACACAGGATTTTGGCTATTTTCCAATATCCTAATAAAACTACTTGCTAAATCTTCCACTAAAAAGGTGTGTGCAAATTTAAGGTCTACATATTATATATATATATGTTTTGTGTAGTTAATACAAAACTGGGTGCTTCAAGCTGAAACATGTCTTTTGGAAGACAGAAGAAGCTGACCCATAGATAGGACAAATGCCTGAAAGATAGTTCAAAGTTACTATAACTTTGCTACTGATTGAATCTTAGCCTAGAAATGTGGATCTGGTGGAATTCTCAGTGAAATGCATCTGCAAAACCAAAAACATTTTAGTTTCATCAAATTGTTTAAGAGAAGCCTGAAAAAAATCAAGGATTTCAAAATGATTTATTACATTGAAAGACTTGTGATTTTTATTTCTACTTTTTGAAAGTTTCAGAAGCTGTTCAAAGTATTTCATGTAAACAACAATTAGTCTTCATTTGTTTTATTTCGTTTCCTGAAATTTTGCAGTTTCTAATGTTGGGTTTTGTTTTGTTTTCTAATTGCCAACACACCAAAGCATTAATGTCTCATAAAAGCAAGCCACTGAGAGTCATTTTGGGAGAGTAAAATTGACATTCTTAAGTAGGGATTTATAATTGTTAAGTACTGACTTCCCAAGGAGCTGAAGGAGAGCGGTTTCTGCTGAAAAAAGTGGCAGAATTCTCGACGTGACTCACAAATCACAGAATGGTTGAGGTTGGAAGGGACCTCTACAGATCATCTAGTCCAACCCCCCTGCTCCAGCAGGGACACCCAGAGCACGTGGCAAAGAACCACGTCCAAGCAGGTTTTGAAGCTCTCCAGAGACAAAGATTCAACAGCCTCTCTGGGCAATCGGTTCCAGTGCTCTGTCACCCTCACTGTTAAGAAATAATGAACTTCAATTGTTTTCTCTATGCATCTATTAATGTTCCTTCTCCCACTACTGTTATATCAGTATTAATATTCTTGGGTTTTTTTTGTTATTCATCATCTTTTGATTTCAGGAAGGTCTAAGAGATTACACTTTAGTCCCATCTGATGCTGGTTTCACCCCAATACAAAATCAGTGGCAGTGAGAAGCTGTCTACAAAAAAAATCACTTACAACATCTGATTACAAATAGGGTCAGATCCAAAGTACACAGAAAGAAATGTTTGATGTTCTGCTGATTTCAGCAGGCTTTTCATCAGAGCCTGTGAACAGCTACCTGTAAGAAGGAAGCAGTAGTCTCAGTGACATTGGGAATGAAAAGCCAGATCAGTTGGTTAAACAGATTAACCAGACAGAGCATTTCACAAATTCAGGTGGTTATACCAAGTTGAACAATTCCAAAGAATCCAGTAAATTAACATTTTGATGAGTCATATTCCTGTGCTGACAAATTGATTCTGATTTTTTATTTTAAAAAAAGAGAGAGAGAGAGAATTAATTTCTTCGATACAGAGAAAGCAGAAAGCATGGGCTTTTGAAGTCTTCTTACAAAAAAAAAAAAGTGTTGAAGTGCTCTGGGCAAAGAAATAGTGGAAACACTGGAGTCACAGATTTTTTTTTGACAGAGAAAATAATAATGATTTTGTATGCAGTCATCCTGGTCCTTACAATGGTAGGTAACATTTTCCATGGCATTTCATTCCTCTATTCTCTCATAACAATTTGAAGTTTACAACCTCCATATCACTTTAGAAGAACAAATCCAAACTTATTCATATTAAGTACAGTTTTTTTAGAGTAGTATAACTAAAAGATAAAAGTAATTTTAATTTACCATAAAATACTATATATGCTATCCATGAATTTACATGAAATTAAAAAAAAATACTTTCATCTTAAATTCAAGAATAGTTTATTAAAGGTGACAAGTGATACATCTCAGGTGCAACTTTTTTGATAAATAAAAGATAAATTTCTGATGATACCAGTTACTTTCATTTGCTAAAGATTGTTTATTTTTGACTGTAAGGACATGGGTTCATTTTTATAATGGAAATTCTTGGGTATCTGTGGACTGGTGAATAGTTACAAACCATTTCTCAGTTTTGGGAGATTTCAGTATTATGCAAAAAAGGCTCCAAATACAGAACCATTCATATCTACCCACCCCCAGAATGTATAGAAAAATCCTTCACTGTTATTTGTCCAAATAGTTCACTCACAAGAACTATTTTTCAGAAGTTTATGCAATTGTATGGAGTTTTACTTTTTATGAAATATTAATATGCACCAGTCCTGTAACATCTTATTTACTTCATATTTATTTGGGCCCCATTCCTTCTTTTCATATTGTCTGTGTGACTTCTAGATCTCCTTTTTATAATGTTATGATTTCAGTACTCATAAATTTTACATGGTGCCATTATTCATGGCACTAATTCTTTAGCTGACATAGGCAAAAGATAATAAAACAAGGAATGAAGCAGCCTGAGAAAATACATTCTAGAGTGCTCTTTCTGCAAGTGCATTTTGAGGTGGGTTTCTAAGATAATGCTAAGTAAAGGTTATCAGTGAAAAGTAAGGTTTGAAATCCTATTTGCTTATGTTTCTCCTCAAAGAAAGATGATGTTCGTTCAGAATGGACATCAGAAGTTGCCAAGTACTGGCAGTGCAAGAGCATTTTCCGCCGCAGCCCTCTTCAAGGGAGAGATTGAGCAGATTTATACCCTGGGAACTGTTGTCCTGACTCTTCGGGAAGAGTCCCTAGACTGTTTTTCTCCAAGGACGATTAAGTGCAGAATACAAAATGTTAACTTTGTTTTCAGAAATGCATTTTAGTTAACATTTTTCAAGGTGCTATGACACTAAGTCCTTGTTCTCAAATTTGAATTGTTTGGGTGAAAAAATAATGGACAAGTTGGAAACAACTTTGTAGTTAGTATAGATAGAGACTAGAGGTATACTGATTCTGTGAAGCTTGTCTGGGATTGTATGGGTGAGTAACCTGAACACTGAGAAAACAAAGATTAATTACCAAAGATAAATGAAACAGCTAAGATATGATGTTCTTGTCGAAGTTTACATATGCTGCTGGATCTACAAAATTTAACGCTTCAGGGAAATTCTGAAAAAAGTCAGCACTAGCATCTTTTAAATTATTTTGTTTTCTATTTGTGTTCTGAATCATATATTGAATTCAACCTTTGGGCTGAGGAGTGCAAAGGAAGACATGTTCATCTTGTTTTAGTCAGCCTAATTTCATGCCTATTTTAATGAAAAAAAAAAGTTTTGTGATGACCTCAGTACGGATATATGCTATCAATGAATTTGAGAATCATTAAATGGGCTTTCATAAGGTTCTTGTCTTTCACATTTCATATATACATCACTGCTGAAGTGTCTTAGATTCTGCCAAGATAACCAGGAAAATTGGCACTAGTATTTGGTCTATATGAGAAATGGCCAAGAAAACGAATAAATGAAGGCAGTCACCTTGCTCACTTTCCAAGGAAGTTTGGAAAAGATCTAGATTTATAAAGTGCTTACACAAGAGAGCATGGGTACCAAATAAGTGCTGCAGAGAACCTGCAGTTGCTGCCCCTTCCACCTAAGATCATAAACTGGCAGCTGTCCTAGAACTGGATTCTTCAACAGCCAGAGATAGGGACGGTTACCAGTGGTTGATAAGGCTGACAACAGGGTGCTTGAACACCAAATTGCCTTAATCACAGTCTTCGTAATACAGGGGAGCCTCTGAGGCCTGATGTTCTAGGTGATAACAGACAAACTTTAACACTGCCAACTGTTTCCAAAGGACCAGTCAAATTCAGTGGAGTATTCCCCAAATTAGTTGTTGATATACAAGCAATTGATATGAGAGGGGAATAAAAATTTTGTTATAAGAGTGAAATAAAAAAACACATCCCTATGGGCAAAGATGATAATATGAAGTAGAAAATATGACAGGAGAAAAGAAGGTGAAGGCATTTTTCTAAATTAATTAAATGTGAATTAAGTGTGAAGGGAGGAATAGACTCCATTTGTATGGTTCCATAGACAGATGTAATACCACATGCTGCAGTTTATCACCTGATGATGCTGGATCAAATATGTTCATATGGAAGACCTTTACTACTTTAAAAGGACCTGCAGCAACAATTCAGTCAATGAATTCAATTTCTTCAGGAATCACAGCCCACTATTAAAGTCATCATCTGAGAGATTAATCCCTCCTCAAGAACTGAAACTAACTGAAGTTTCTGAGATTGAGAACAAACTGTCTTGCTATATGCATAGTTTCTTCTCCAAGAATCACTGCTGCCTCTGCAGAGTCCGGGGAGACATATGAATATGAAAATGTCTTTATGTACAAGTAAAATCATTTGGAATTATGTTCAGGAATGCCACCTGGAGATAACAACAGTATAATTCTGTGCATTTAAGGACTGGGATCTCAGAGCAGTATATCTCAGACCAAAGTATATGGCTGCTGCAGGGACTGTAAGGCATCCGAGGATAAACTGTTTCAGGTTTCTCCTGAAGCTCTTCCATTTTGTATAAGTAGTTAAATATTCATGGAAGAGAACATCACAATGATTCAGTAGGTTAAATGTTCATGTACTTACTGAAAAGGCTGAGATAAGCAGCTATATTTTTATTTTTTTTTAAGAATTTTATACAAACATCTGCAATTGAGTGAGTAAAGCTACAGCCCTACAGCATGACACCTAGAATATCCAGCAGGCAAACAGAAGGTGAGGAAGCAATGCTTATCAGGGACTTGAACTTAAATTCACATACCCACATACCATATCAGTGTCCTAATTACTGGCTGAGGGCAATGCTGCTGGGTGGTGTTGTAACTTGTGTCTGAATTTTAGTGCTGCATTTCAACTGTTTACTTCTGTTAGAAAGCATTAAGAGGAGCGTCGCCAGTAGGTCGAGGGAGATGATCCTGCCTCTCTGCTCAGCCCTGGTGAGGCCACATCTGGAGCACTGTGTCCAGTTCTGGGCCCCAAAGTACAAGAGGGATGTGGAGCTGCTGGAGAGAGTCCAGCGCAGGGCCACGAGGATGATCAGGGGCCTGGAACATCTGCCCTGTGAGGAGAGGCGGAGGGAGCTGGGCCTGTTCAGCCTGGAGAAGAGAAGGCTGAGAGGGGACCTGATCAGTGCCTCAAGGGAGGCAGTGAGGAGGATGGGGCTGGCCTCTTTTCAGTGGTGGCCACCGACAGAACAAGAGGAAATGGCCACAAACTGAAGCATCAAAAGTTCCACAGGAACTTAAGGAAAAATTTCCTGACAATGAGGGTGACAGAGCCCTGGCACAGGCTGCCCAGAGAGGCTGTGGAGTCTCCTTCTCTGGAGATCTTCAAGACCCGCTTGGATGCAGCCCTGTGCCATGTGCTGTAGGTGGTCCTGCGTGTGCAGGAGGGTTGGACTAGATGACCTCTAGAGGTCCCTTCCAAGCTTAGGATTCTATGATTCTATGAAATATCTACACTGGAAACAAAATGCTGTGTTTGAGATCAATATATATTTTCCCTTTGATCCTGAATGAACATTGTTCAGTCTTTGCTTTCAAGGAAACAAAATTTAAAAAAAAAATCTTTTTAATCTTTGACAAAAACATTTCTTAATGTCTGGATCAGACACCAAACAAAATATCCGCTATTGCACAGTCAAAGAGAGCTCATTCTTCAGAAAAACAACATGATGTAAAACATTGGCAGTTTGCAGGAGCACAGTGAGAACTGCCACAGAACAGTGTGGGACCAGGACAGCAAAAGCGGCCCTTGCTGTCTTGCTGGGGACACTAGACAGTGTCAACAGGTTCAGGCAGGGTCAGCTTGAACCCAACAGCAACCCAACATCAGCACCAGGAAGCAGCACAATGGCAGATGGGTGAGGAGGAGGCAGGAAAAAATGGCAGTTAACACTTTCAAAAGAGCAGTTTTCTCAACAGTAAAGCCAGGAGGTGGAGCAGTTGCATGTCAACATGGGCATCCAGCATCAGCATGGGCATATCTTCAAGTTCATAATTCCCTGAAAACTGAAATTGACTCAGGGCCACCAGTATCATTTGGTGTCAGAGCAGCTAGCTCAGCATCACCTCCTTGTAACAGGACAATATCAAACAGGAAGTGAATTTGGAAGTCCAGAATAATTGATGATGACAGGAATTCTTTGATATCACATTTTAAGATCATCACAAAGTTGTTAGTCATTCTGACAGGTTTCTTTCAGTGTCATCAGAAAGGACATTTCTCTCATTTTCCCCTCTTATTCCCTAGAAGTTAGAAGCAGCAGCCTTAATAAGATAAGTAAGATTGAGTGAAATATACTGCTGTAGTTTGGATTATATTGTGATAATGATTTATATTGTGATTAATGATTTGGATTGTATTGTGATTCATGATATTTTTCATGCAGGTAAAGATTTATTTTCTAAATAAAAAATAATTTAAATTACAATTCCATGTTTAGTACTAATGGTTGTTTTTTTAGAGAACATTAAGATTTCCATAATGAGTCCTAACACTGAACCATTTGTATTACCTATCAGTTCTAAATCATTAACTTATCCAGAAAATGAAATTATTCCTTAGTGATTACATGTGAAAATATGTTCAGTATTGTGCAGCTGAAAACTTGCTTGTACATATTCCTAGGGCAAAATGAGATGTAGGTGGAAAAGGACTATAATGAAAGACTCGATACAAACTTGGACAGCTGATTTTTTTAATGGAAATTTTTTTAATAGAAGAGCACAAACATGTATTTTTAAAAGCTGGATGAAAAATAAGAATAGCTCTGGGCAGATCTAATCTGCACAGCTAGCACTTACAGTATGTTTTAAGGAATTCAAGCTGACATTGACCTTGGCAGCACTTACAAAGGACTTACTTTCACAAGGATGAACACATCCTACGCTGTGTCTTCAATTTTGTGAACAGCCGTGAATTTTTTTCGTTTTTAACTACACTTATTCTTCATACTGCTATTCTTTGTACTATATAATTAGTTTCAAGCAATAACTTAGTAAATTCATGGGATAGAAGAACAATAGTATAGTGTGGTATAATGAATCATAATTCAAACTTTCATCATATTTTTAAAAAGATCCTCTTCTGAAAATATGTCAAAACATTTTTTCTATGGCTTTTCTCCAGCCAAAAAATAAAATTCAGATATATTGCTAATGACTTTAAAATAATAATAATAATAAATATATATGTAAAATAGCAAGATACCCAGAATATGAGTATAGGATCATCCACAAATATTTATGTCTTAGGGAGCAGAAAAGGACTCTGATGGCCCTTTCTTGATGGCCCTGGCTCCAAAGTCAATGCCATGTCCAAGTTCCCTGACGTTCCCACTCCCTAAGTACCTGGAAACTGAAGATTTCTAACACCACTTTTCCAAAGATCTTTCCCACTAGAAAGCTGGGCCACTCAGAACTGCCAGAATTAACAGAGGCTTATAGAAAAATTCAGCACCTATTTCTTAGGAACTTTTCCTAGGGAGAGAGTGTACAAGAGCAGTAGCAGTTCATCCTACTTGGTGAGTTACGTCACACACCTAGAATGTAAGGAAGAGGTGAATTCTAGCAATAGCCCAAGATAAGTCCTGCAGGAACTAGGATGATCACGGGCAAGGCCAACTCTAGTTGTTTTACATCATGCTGCAAGAACCATTGGCAAATTCAAGGATAAAAGCAGCTATGGAGAAGGAAGAAAGGCAAGAAGAAGAATTAGTTGGTGCCTATAGTAAGGTGCACAAAGAGTACCAACTCTTTGTTGAGTGTCACACAAAACACTATTGGTTTTCTCAAGTGAGAGTCCACTAGAGAAAGGTTGGGAATGTTTGGAATATATGAGAAGAGCAAAACTCAAGATCTGTCTTCAGACTAATCTGTATGCCTTTATCTTTCTTACGGTGAGTTCTCTCTCTGCACACATTTTCACCTATTCCTCCAATCCTGCATTCATGAACACGCATCTCCAAATATATTAAATATTTGCAAAACTTAAAAGATTGATTTATCTATAGCATAGAAGTAAACTGAAGATTTCTTTCTTTGAACAGCTTGTCTTTTTGTCATTTTTCCTTAATTAAATATCATAGCCAAAAACAATCGATAAATTAAGGGAACACTGATAGACTGAAAACATGAATTGTGAGATCTTTGGTACAGAAACCATATCTTTATTTCATTATTTGACAGTAAACAGGTTATGTGACTGCCTCTCTTGGATGCTGTTGAAATGTAAATCATCAAATGATAGGATTTCAAATGCTGGCAAAGAGGTTTTTTTAACCACAAATAATAAATAATATTTTAACTTTCACAGTCAATAGAAGTACTTCTGGAACCGAATCCACAGAGAGACAGTTGTGTCCAAAAAGCAATTCAGGTCTTCTTAGAGCCTATCTTTCTCTATTAATGGGGTGTCCCAAGTCAGTTCAACCTGTTTTGCATCTATTAATATGCAAAGACAAGGTAGTTGCCTTTGAAATCATTAGTCAAAATATGAAATGCATTTCCCCTTTCTTGAACTTCCTGATGTTTCTGTCCACCCATTCCTTCACCCTCGCCAGATCTCTCTGACTGACAGCACAACCATCTGGTAAATCAGCCACTCCTCCTAGTTTTTCATCACATGAAAACTTGCTGAGGGTGTATTCAGTCCCTTCATATAGGTCACCAACCTGATCTCCTTCTATGAGCAGGTGACCCATATAGTGGATGAGGGGAACGCTGTGGATGGGGTCTACTTAGACTTCAGTAAGGCCTTTGACACAGTCTCCCATTGCATTATCTTGGAGGAGCTGGAGCTCATGGCTTAGATAGGTGGACTCTTCAATAGTTGAAAAACTGGTTGGATGGCCGGGCCCAGAGAGTGGTGGTGAATGGAGTTAAATCCAGTTGGCGACGGGTCACAAAAGGTGTTCCCCAGGGGTCAGTGTTAGGGCCCGTGCCCTTTCAAATCTTTATCAACAATCTGCATGGGGGAATTGAGTGCACCCTAGCAAATTTACAGACAACACCAAGCTGGGAAGAAGAGTTGCTCTGCTTGAGGGTAGGAAGGCTCTACAGAGGGATCGGGACAGGCTGGATCGATGAGCTGAGACCAACCGTAGGAGGTTCAACAAGGCCAAGTGCCGGGTCCTGCACTTTGGTCACAACAACTCCATGCAACACTACAGGCTTGGGGTAGAGTGGGAGTGTTGGCCAACAGACGGCTGAACATGAGCCAGCAGTGTGCCCAGGTGGTCAATGGCCTCTGTATCAGGAACAGTGCAGGCAGAAGGACCAGGGGAGTGATCATGATCATCCCCCTGTACTTGATGCTGGTGAGGCCGCACCTCAAATACTGTGTTCAGTTTTGGCCCCTCACTACAAGAAGGACATTGAGGCACTGGAGGATGTCCAAAGAAGGGCAACAAAGCTGGTGAAAGGGCTGAAGCACAGATCTTATGAGGAGCAGCTGAGGGAGCTGGGGTTACTTAGTCTGGAGAAGACTCAGGGGAGACCTTATTGCTCTCTATAACTACCTAACTACCTGAAAGGAAGTTGTAGTGAGGTGGGGGGTCAGTCTCTTCTCCAGAGTAGCTACCAACTGGACAAGAGGACATGGCCTCAAGTTGTACCAGGGGAGGTTCAGGTTAGATATTAGGAAAATTTTCTACATAGATAAGAGTGGTCAGGCATTGAAACAGGCTGCCCAGGGAAGTGGTGGAGTCCTTGACAGTGTTCAAGAAACATGTAGATGAGGCACTTTGAGACATGGTCACCCATGTATTTGTCTTGTTGTGTTCTAATTCATTTGAAAATGTCACTATTCTTTATTAGAAACATAGATTGTCAATATATTATTATCAAGTATTAACAGGTATTCCTATCCCATATTTGTAGGCCTCAGTTCAGTCCATGTTTTTCCCAATATTTGAATATCCAGAATGTATGTACTGGTACCTCCATTTTACATGGAATGGAACCAGTCCCCTCAGAATAAGATATTTGTGCAATTATACTTCTTTTTCTCTGCGCTGAAATTTGGAAGTGTCCTTTGTCTAGCTGGACAAGTGTATAGAACTGGAAGTATGTCAGAGGAAACTTCCTCTTAAGACTAAAACATAATATTACTATTTAGAAATCATATCAGTTTAGCTTCCTGATTTTTTCTCCTATACCTCCCTAAACGTTTTTAAGGACTCATTTAAAAAAAAAAACAATATTTAAGTTTTAAATACTATATACAAATGCAGAAGATTTTAATAATGTTTAAGACAGAAAGTGTCAATTGCATATTTTAATGTGAGAATTTATTAATATTACAGATTTTATTAATATTACATAAACTTTAACATGGCCTATTTTTTCCTTAAAGTTCTACTAATGAACACACATTATAATTTCTTTTCCTATCAAATATTCACAAGATTTTTTTTAAATAGATCACTAGCAAGTACTGCAATATTAATATCTAATGTACCACACGTACTACATGTACCACAAACATCAAAACATCAACATAAAATATCTTAACATAAAAATATTTCAACGGTTTTCAGGCAGAATGATACTTTCTGAAGACTGGTAGAAAAACAAACAAGCGAAAAAAGAAACAGTAAGTCATTTCAGATACGGATGAAGCTGTTTGGGCCTAGCTTTTCTTGATAGCCCAATCCTGATTGGGCCCCTGCATGTTTTTAGAGGCTGCACTTTTATAACTTCATGTGACAAAAAGTATCCTGTATGTAAAAGAAATAAAAAAGTGTAACTAGAATTCTGTATAACATACACCAGAATTACACATTGATAAGACATGCCAATAAATGAAACTGGAACTTCTCAGTCCTTGATTACATCTAATCCTACCTCCATTTTTTCAAATTGTAGAATGTCCATCCCATTATTTTTAGTTGAAATTTTAACACTAACATTGTCACACTTAAAATTCCATCTAGTTAGAAAGGATCCTCTGCATTATATAGTTCTAATATCACTCATGCAGGGTTTGCCCTGGAGAAGGCTCAGGGCAAATTTTAACAATGTCTTTAAATATCTGACAGGAAAGCATCAAGAGGATAAGGCTTTTCTCAGCAGTGCCCAGTGACAGGACAAGAGGCAACAGGCACAAACAGAAACACTGAAAATTCCCCTTGAACGTCCTGCACTGAGAGCATGGCTGAACCCCTGGCACAGGTTGCCCAAGGAGGTTGCGGAGCCTCTACCCTTGAAGCTATTCTGGGGACAACCGTCTGCAGCTGTCCCTGCTTGATCAGGGAGTTTGACCCCTCTGTAGTCTCTAGAGGTCCCTTCCAACCCCAACTATCCTGTGAGTCTGTGAAATTAGAGTTCTGGGCAAGAAAGGACATACTGAAGAGAACAGTATGTTGTAATATCATTATCCTGAGGAGTTTAAGCATGTAACTCCCTATCATGTAATCCTCCTGGGCATATCTTCACAGTTGATAATAATCCTGACATCCATCCTACTGCCACTCATTTTTAAGAAAGTATTAACGAGGATGTGGTAGCATCCATTCTCTGTTCCATACTGTGCTCACTGAAGTATACACCATGTGGGAAATGGGAGCATGATTCACTCATCCTTTAGAAGCTGTTCTGTTTT
Source organism: Crypturellus undulatus (assembly GCA_013389825.1). Taxonomy (NCBI): domain Eukaryota; kingdom Metazoa; phylum Chordata; class Aves; order Tinamiformes; family Tinamidae; genus Crypturellus; species Crypturellus undulatus. The sequence goes on from VWPW01014219.1 coordinate 174,037, forward strand.
GCATAATAACTCACTGGGAAGAATGAAAGACCACGACCTTGCAAACTAGAAATTAGGACAATGAGTCATGTGGAAGAACTAATAAGTACCCAAGAAGGAAAGGGTTTAAATTTCTCAAGACCCTTTCCAGCACTCAGCAATTAGCCAGAATATTAAATAATGAGTCCATCAAAACCTGAGACACTCAACTAGGAGCCTAGAAAAACTTCTCTAAACCTTTCACCAAAATCTTAAGTGACAGAGTGAGAAAAAAAGCTCCATCCATAAGTGAATGATAATACAGCTACTACGGCTTTCAAAAGACTCCCAAAGGACAGTTGAAAGAGAAACCGCATGTTCTTTTGGAGATTCCATAACTGTTTGATCGAAATTCAGAAATATATTTTCTTTTTTTCTTGTTGTTGTTTTTTAATTAAAGTTGTCTTTTAGTTTAGTAAGAATTTTACATGTGTTAAACTTTAAGGAATAGATCCTAATGAGTTAAGATGATACAGAAAAAATCTGCAATTGTCTCCTTGACATTCAAAAAATGGAAAATCTGTGAGAAAACATAATACTTTTTAAAAATGCAGTAGGAAATGATGCAGGAAGGAGGATTTACTGGTGGCTATGGGAGTAGAGAGGAAAAAGAAGTAAGCATCATATTGCTCTTATAATTTTTTTTGGTATAGTGGTAGTCTGTAATATTTTTACATTTGATATATAAATTACTATCAGAAGGTGATACATTTTAGATCAAAAGAAGAAAAAAGATCTCCAGAGGTCATCAATTTAAATTTAAGATTTTGAATCTTATTTTAATGCATGAAGCAACTTTCTGAATTTTGAGATTAGCAAAGTGTGCATCAGTGTAAGGGGAACAATGGGGAATAAAAGTGGAAGTATGATTAGACTTATTGAGACATAAGTTGTCTCTAATCTTTCCCTTAAAGTATTTTAGCATTTCATTTCAGAATAGAATAATAGGCTTAATTATTTTACAACATGTTTCCCAAGTGTGGGAAAAGTCACAAAAGCACAAAACATGCTTCTGAAATTCTAGCAAATCTACTGGCTAGTTCCTTCTGAATTTCCTTTTATAATGTTTCCAAGACATGCTTGGAATTCCAAGACAATGTTTCCAATGCTTCAAAGACAAGTATATCAAATTATGATTTACTTGAAGTATATTTTGGATATACAAAAAGACTGAAGGCCCAAAGAACTTTCTTCCAAAAGGCTCCAAAACAGATAGAAAAGGAAAAGCCATATTGTTAAAGTTCTTATCCTCCACCCATAAAATAAAAAAGGCTTAATGTCATAACTTTCCCTATGATAAATGGACGGTGTCTTTCTAATAACTTTTACATAAAATGCAATTGCTACAATGCAGAAAATTAAATAAGGAAAAAAATAAGAATGTTTCAAAAATAAGTTTATTAGCACAGGTATTTGTTGTACAAGTAACAGAGAAATGTTATTCTTACCTCCTTCCTTCTGTAAATAATAACTCTGTTCCTTCAGAAGTGTACAAGATAAAAAAGCAGGGTCCCATGTATATGACTTCCTACTAAGTGAGTCCAAGTAGCCTTGAAAGAGAAGCACAGATATAGTATTTATGTTTTTAACTAATTTGTATAAACTAATCATTAGATTTGATTGATCTACTTTTTTTTTAATTTGTGGTTCTTGTTGATGTGCATAAAATATGTATCAGTATATTACAGTGAATAAAGATACAAAGTTTCACTTGCAGAGATACTTTTCCTAAGCTATCTATACATGCCATGAAGTTCTTTTCTATATGGATATGATGATGCCACCTTTTAACATCTGATGATATATTTTCTCCATTTGGACCTTATTCCAGACTAAGGCAGGACTCACTGATCACTCAGTGAACAATTTATCCGCTATCTAGTAAGTTTTCATTCTTCAGTGCACAGCATTCAGGAGTAACTTGGAGCACATTATACAGTTAAACATCTATGAACAGAATTCCCTCATGGGATTTTCCGTGACACTTTTCTAATTGCTCCACAAACATTAATTACCTTCACAAAACCCATGTAACATTTAATTTATAGAGATAGAGCCAAGTTCCTGAGAAATTACATGCAGATGCCAAATGCAAGATAGCTGCACAATACACCAAATATGTAAAGTATATCTCCTAGTGATCTCATCTGCAGCTCTGAGAACTCAGCACTTTTGCAAACTGGATTTCAGATAAAAAGTCCGAAAACACACTATTTGAGAAGTGTCTGGATAATCGACCTGTTATGGGAACATGGGTAGGATGATTTGGCATTCAACTGGTTTTCTTCTTGGTACCCTTTCCTTACTCACTAGATGCCTCTGGCCTTTGGGACAAATTAAATAGAGGACTTAGAGATTATAAAGCAGATTTCTTACATATTACTTGAAGAGGGGATTTTCTTTTAACAGCATTTAAAATTTAAATAGATATAATTATAGTACTGGCTAGCCTTTGTGGGTGCCAGGCTTATGGCCTGGAAGCAAGAGTCATGTGTGAGCTATGCATACTCCCCTGGGTGGAAGAAGTTGGGTTCTTCAAAACAGGATGCTATACAAGCAACAGGAGCTGGACAAGGAGCTGCTCAGAGCCACCCCATGGAAAAGACTAGTGCAGAGAGTGTTTAAAAAACGACTGTCTGTTTCTGAGCTTCCTTAGTGCTGCAAACTGCTTTCCTATATTTAAGTCTTATGTTCCAGAATGAACTTCTGAGGACAGGTAACCAGTATGTGTTTTACAGAAATAAGCAAGAATCACACATGACTAGTTAGTAGTGCCTACATGGTACATATATGCTACATACATATATGTACATACACATACATATCTTTGTTAAGGCATTACTTGAACTTGTGATAAACTGCATATTTTCTAAATGCAATATTCTTTAAGTATAACATACTAATAACAGATGCAAGATATAAATACAGGTTGTGTGTTATTTTCAAGTTTAAAATCATTTAAATCATGTAGAATTCTACCCCTCACTTCTCTGTCTCTCAATGCAAGCCTAGAAAAAAACAAACAAACAAACAAAAACCCCGGCCTTCTGATTACTGTGCAAAACTGCTATTAGAAGGTGATATTGATTTTTCTAACACTATAAAAGTTTCCTCTAGAATATATTGGTTGTAGGGAAACAGTGATGCCCTTGGTGAGCTTTTTTTATTTTCATTCTATATTAATTGACTCTGTTCTCTCTGTAAATATGAATATCTTCCTGTATCTTACTGAGTTTGTGACTACTGTAGGGATTTCAGGGCTTTTACAGTGAGGTCCAAGACAAAAGAAAAAGAAATCTATAATGCAGTTTATTACTGAGAACACTCTGAGTAGTCCTGAGATTAATTGAATTTCAAGATACAACTGCTGTTGTCATAGTGTATTGATTCTAGCAGCAGCAGCAGCAGTAGTAGCAGTAGTAACAGCAGTAGTGCAATCTTTTGCATTCAGCTGCTCATAGGGAAGCAGTTTTTGTCACACAGACCTTGCACAATTCAACAGATAAAACCTATCATCTGCAATGCTTAGACCATCACAAAGTAGCAAAAAGTCCTTCTAACTTGGCTACTGTTCTGGAACTATTTGAATTCAGAAGTGCACCTTTAAAGCAAACCAAAGGAAAAAAAAAAAAAAGTATTTCTTTATTGTATTAGGTAGCAACTCTCTGTGCTTACCTTCTGCAGTAGGTGAATGGCAACTGTCACTTGACTGTCTTGAAATACAATATTTGTTAGATACTTTCTTCTCTTCATATCCATTTGCTATTTTTTCTTTTAATGAACTTTGGCTAGTGGCAGTTATATTTTGCCCTTCTATAGTATCACAAATTGGGAAGGAAATACATATTTTCTTTTGAGAAACATTTTTCACATTTTCATCTATCCCCTCAGAACTATTTAATTCACAGTAGCTGTTGCATGAATTTGTTTCTACACTAGATAAATTGTTTTCATTTCTCTTGCTAATTTCATGAAACAGACGTAGCTCTTCTAATACTAAATAAAATTTTCTCTTCAATTCAAATTCGTATTTTACTTTGCTTTCTGAAGGTAAGCACTCATCTTTTACATCTTCAAGGCATCCATTGTTCTTTGTGGATAAATTCGTTTTTAATTTATCATCTTCAGCAATGCATGTTTTAGACTCATCTTCTGAATATGGCATAACCAAGTCATTCATTAAAGTCTCATATTGATTTTCATTAGTTACATGCATTTGCTCATCACTTATCCCTTCTTGTTCTTTTCCATATTCAAGATTTTGTTTCAAAGTTGCTGGTTCTAAACTGAATGTGTTAGTTGTCTGAGTATGTCCGTGTAATGACAAATGGACCGCTTCCTCCTGCCCTCTTTGCAAATATCTATCTGTCAGGGTAGGGCTTCCTGCAGCTGGAAATTGTAAGATGGAGTGACTTTTTTCATACTGTTTTTGTTTCTCTGCACTTAAGAAACTCCTGCAGTGTCCATCTCCACTTATTACTGCATCTTTGCTGACAACAGGATTTCTATCTAAAGGTGAAATGACATACTGATAACTACTCACGAGGCTTGGAAAGGTATTTCCAGAATTTAAATAAGTAGTTGGATAGTAAACACATTCTTTTTCATTTTCTAGATGTGGGCTACTTGTGGATCCATCCATTTTTTGGCAATATTCAAGTTGGTTTGTTTGGCTGTTATGTAATTGGAGAGAATTACGTTTTTCCACAGCTGTTTTTGACTGCTCAGATAGAATTAAAACACCTGATTTATTCGACCAATTACAAACATTTCCTAAAGTAGTTACTGTGTTTTCTTCACTATATTTTTCTTTGACCAAATTATCTTGTTTTACAAGTGGGATCCGGTCTAGGTCTTCAGAATCAGTGTTAAGGGGGATTTTTTTGTGTGTGTCAAAAATAGAAAAAGAATTTTTAGAAAGAAAATCTTGGGATTTTCTTTGCAAGTCTCTAGACTTAACATACTCATTTCTATCAGGATTTATATAATCAGAAGAACTCAAACATTCTTTCAGGGTACATGTAACATCATTTGCAGACTTTATAGAATTTCTCCATCCAGTAGCTTTATGCTTCTTATTTTCATTTAAAACAAAAGATAAAGCTTTAGCTCTTTCTCTTTGCAATAGACTATTGCACAATTTTCTCGGCTTCTTTTCCTGTTTTATTGTGGTTAGTAATATTTGCAGATTTGAACATTTACTATTTAATTTTTCAAAATTAATTTGTGAACTGGTAGGCAAATAATTAAAATATCTAAGATTTGCTCCTGTCAGATGCTGTATTTTTCTGATATTGATATAATACATCTTCTCTAGTAAGGAATATTCAGAACTCTCCTCCAGCAAAATTAGGCATTTAGCCACTAAAAGTTGCCTTTTCATGTTCTTTTTGTCACTTACAGACGCAGCACAGGTGCTAAGAAATCCTTTGATCCCTCTACATAAGAGGCGGTGCTTTCTGAAACATCTTCCGAAAGGTAATACACTTTTTTGGTTACAAAAGACGGTTTCTTTGTTTAAGAAATAGCATTTCTTTTCTTTGCCTAATACTTTAGGAAAATCTGTTTTCTGGCACTCATTATGTAAATCAAAATTAGTATTTTCTAGCAGTTTAGGACTTATGATACATGGGCAATTATCACATTTTTTATGAAATTCTATGTTTTGCCTCAAACTATTATTTATGCACAAATTTAAGTGAATTGGCTTTCTGCTGCAAATAGGAGGTCTCCTCACTAGCAGATACTCTCCTGCAGTTGGTAATGAAGCTTTCTTGTTGTTAAAAAAGGAAGTAAAATATGTCTCCAGAGTGTACATCTTCTGATGCTTTGAAATACCTAGCAAAAAAATGTACATATTGTTGGGACTCTTACTACTATTGCTATTTACTAACTCTTGAGTATCATATTGCTCTTTTAATATTTCACAGAAATGAAGACAGCAGAAAAGACCATCTTCCTGATAAATGGATGTATCTTTATATAAAGATTCAGTCCATGACCTGGAGCTTCCAAATAAGACATTTTGAAATGAGAATTTTGATTTAAACTGTTCCTTTCTCTTCAATATAGTGAAACTCACTTTTACAGCTGGAAAACTCTGTACAATAATGTGAGGACAATTACTTTCAAATGTAATGCTTTTAGTTAAAAATCTTTTGAAATCAAATATTTCTGTTGTCAAGAGTTTTGATTCTGCTTCATGCAAACAAATACTACTGCTGGAATTATAAACACCATTGTATATGTTTAGATTATTTTTCTGTAAAGGTTCTGATATTACCGGAATTATCTCCTGTATATGAAATACTGTCACGTCCTCATTACTCCTGTTCCTCTCTATTCTTTTTGATATATCAGTACAGCGTACATGTTTCTCATTGTGAAGTATTTTGGCACTAATATGAAAGGGAACCCTTGACTTGTGGTTTTCATCCCCATCTGAATTTTCCAGCATTTTATCCTTGCAGCGATTTCCAGAAAATGTTTGGTTACCTTCAGAATGAGTGCTGTTGCTGCTGGGGTAAGTTAGAGATACTTGTGCTCTTTCTGCCAAAGCAGCGCACTCCTGTTTGCTAACTGGTTGATTACTCGTTTCTTTAAATTCACAACCAATAGGTGAGACTTCTGCAGTATTTTTATCACTTTGCAATTGTTCCTTTATCCCAGATATTTTGAGTACGCAGCTTATCTGTTCAGATTGCATCAAACATGGCTGACTTTTAAAATTCTTCCACTGTATCGCCTCCAAACATGTTGATGGCATTTTCTCACTTAATTTATCTGACATACCAGAAAATTGAAGTGTGTTCTCTTTCATTAAAAAATCAGGAATTTCTAGTGATTGTATACTTTTGAAAGGTTTTAATGTAGGGATTCGATATGATGAATTATTTTTTTCTGTATTATCTCTTTTTGTTTCACTATCATTACTGGAACAATCTTTATCTTCTCTAGTAGATACTTTGTTCAGAAAATTATTTTTCTCATTTTCTACATGTGAGAACATAGAATTACTGTCACATAAAAACGGCACTTGTAAAAGCTGGTATTGTCTCCACTTTTTATCAGAGATGGACTTATAGCTTAACATTTCCAGCTGAAACAAATCTCTGCTTAAGGGTGTAACTGAAGAAATGTTTTTAAGTTCATTATCACAATTGCTTTCATTACTTGGTTCTATATTGTTGGTCTCTTGCAGCTGGCTTTGGTTTGCTACATGGACATTTTTACCTGTTTTAGTAACATTCCACACATCCAGTAGTTCTGTTGCAAAAGACCGTCCACGTACATTCAGGGGAGTGCCATCTATTACAGTATTTCCATCTTCATTTTCAGGACCCAATTTTTTAGAGGGCAATTTGTCTTCTAATACTCTACACTGTAAATTTTCATTATTCCAAGTTGGAATATGGAAACATTCTCTCATGTATTTTTTTCTTTTTCTATCACAGATATCCTTTTCTAATACCCAATCTTTTTGTCTTTCTGCCAAACACATAGGCTCATTTAGGGATGTTTTATATCTGTTCACGGGATGCAAGCCTTGTTCTGACTTTTGCTGATCCTTTTCCTCTATGTTTTTATGATTACTTTCTATTTTAACTCGTTTTGGATTTGAGTAGAATTCAGTTTCATCTGATGTTGATAAAAACGTTTCAGAACACACACTTTCCATGCTGACAAAAATAAATCCTATACTTGCTGTGATAGTTCTGAAAGTAAAATAAATATTAAAGTATTAGACATAAATGGAGTTTTGATGATTTCTAAACTGCTTCAGAACACAATATTAGCAACAGTACCATATATACTCTCATATCAATATGCTCCCATATTGATATTCTATACTTACAAAAGGCCTGGGATGAAGATAGAAATATCGAGCAACATTTAAAAATCAAGACCTAAAATTTAAGATAAGACTTTACTTACTGAAGTTGCAGACATATGTAAAATTAAAATGGCTGGTGACTGTGTTAACAGGAAGCAAACTAAAGAGATTAACTATACTATTCATGCATTTATCACATGGTATTTTTGCCAAGAATGAGTGGTGGGAATAAATATCAAGGATTTAATGACCACTGATCAAGTCATCTGAATTTGGGGAGTGGTTGTTAAAAAGATTAATAATAGGCAAAACAAACAAACAAACAAAAAAGTGGAAAAACCTCTATACGATAATTTGTATCACAGAAGTGTAACAAGTGCCTCAGAAGAAAATAAGGTATTATGAAACACTCTATGTGATTGTATCTTTAGCTACAGAGAAACAAACTGTGGTAGAGGCACAAATGTAGAATAACAACTAGTTTGGTGCACTTTATGTCTAAATGACTCCTCCAGGAAAAAAAAAAAAAAAAAAAAGGAGCCCAGTATCTTCATTTCACTACTGACCTAATGTGTGCGTTGCTATTTGCACAAAATGAAGTTTTACACCATCATCGAGTCATTTTACCATTTCATGAGGCACAAACGACCTACCCTTCAGTGAAAAGCAGCTGCGCTTCAAATGTAACTTTCTGGGGGCACCACGCAAGCTCCCCGCAGCGCACTGGGTCTGCAGCACCCCCGAGCTACCACGCAGCAGCGGGAGCTGCGCTCGAAACTTGCTTCGTGGGCATAAACCTGGGGCTGCGAGGGCGCCTTGGCCCTGAGGCGCCGGCAGCTCCCTCTGCCTCCCCGCGGGGCCGGACACCCCCTGCTCCCTACCCGCCCTTTTCCTCCGCTGTCTTCCCCGTTTCTCCCCGCTCCGAGGGGTGTCCTCGCGGGCGCTGCCGGCCGGGGATGACGGACCGCCCTCGGCAGCCCGCGCGCCCTCTCCCTGAGGCGCCGCCCGCGCACGCCCGGCCCGGGACACAGCGGCGAGAGGCGGGAAAGATCCCTCCGCCCCCACAGGGCCGCCTCACGCCGTGGGGCCTCCTCACACCCCTTCTCTGCGGGCGCGGAGCTGCGCCGCGTGTCCCTCCGCCCGCAAGAGAAATAGTCCGCGTGCTCCTCCGCGGACCCCGCGGCCCCCGGAACTGCTTACCCACGGGAAAGAGAAGTCGCGATTCATGACCAAAAGGTGGGCTGCAAAGCCCCGTGGTTTGATGGATCCTGTCGGTAAGTCTTCTCTGCATGCTGAATTTGCAGAGGAGCTTCAGGGACATGAAATCTGCCCCTCCGCTGGGGAGGAAATCACGAGGGGTCAAACACTGGCAACATTAAAATTACCCGGTGGCTCCTCACTGATCTCCTCTTGCTTTGTCAAGCGCTAATATTCCTGTTTCTGAAGCATCAGAATCATTACTGGGCTCTTAGCACAAGTGTTGTTGTGCTACTGAAGTGCCTGCTATCCGTAACTGAGAGCTTAAAAACTGTCATAACTATTACACAATAGTACAACAATATTACACAGTAGTACAACTATTACTATTTTGTTATTAAACAGACCCAGGTCTGTAGTGACAACTTGCATGGAGATGTGACACAATGCTGGTAACGTCATGTGGGCCTGGGGTCTCACCTGTTATGGCCATTATGTTATCATTGTGGGTAGACTTATAGGCTTGATTTGGGCAAATAAAGACCAAGCTGTGAAACAATTTCACTTCTAAATGAGAAAAGAAAACCAGCCAACCAAGCAAAAAATTCTTTTAATCTATTTAATCTCTTTAATTTATTTTTAATCTGNGTTATTAAATAGACTCAGGTCTGTCTCACAACGTGCCATAGTCACAACTTGCAAGGAGATGTGACACAATGCTGGTAACGTCATGTGGGCCTGGGGTCTCACCTGTTATGGCCATTATGTTATCATTGTGGGTAGACTTATAGGCTTGATTTGGGCAAATAAAGACCAAGCTGTGAAACAATTTCACTTCTAAATGAGAAAAGAAAACCAGCCAACCAAGCAAAAAATTCTTTTAATCTATTTAATCTCTTTAATTTATTTTTAATCTGTAAAATCAGAGGCAATTTTTTAAAAGGAGCAAAATATCATTCAGAAGGCAATAGACTATTGATTATTTTGCTTAAGACCCTCAAACACTTAAAAATTTCCACCACTTCTTGTGGATATCAGTATACAAATTTTTAAGTTATACAACGCAGCATTGCCCACAGCTCCTTCTGGTTTCACCTGGAATTATTTATGTGCCACTTGAGAGGAGATCAGTTCATTATATCTTAGTCCAAAAAGTCCCAAAATAACAGTTTCTTTGGAGAAAAAAAAAAAAAAAAGTATTGAAATGTTGTTTACTGAAGTTAAGCAACAAGCAGGCAATTATTTTTGTAAATTGGATGTATTTTTCTAAATTGCATAATTCCAAAAGAAAAGTATAAGAACTTATATATTTATTGTCATGTTCATGGCCTTTTTTTCACAGTTCTTTTCTTGATGAATCCACATCAGAAAAGACATTCTTCCCTTATCTTTTTTTTTTCCCCCACAGTAGAAAGCATTGATTCAGCCAAGGACATTATTCCAAAAATAACAAGTATTCACACAGCTTTGTTCTTTAGAAATAGGTGTTTCCTATTCTACTGCTGAAATTTCATTTCAAAAAGGTTACCTTTTAAAGTTTACTCTAAGCCAGCTGGTTGCTTCAAGTCCATTAAGGGCTGGCAGTAAATATAGATACATCCATAGCGCCTGTTATTGCACTGTTGTTGCAAATACTTTTTTTTTTTTTTTTTAATGTTCATACTGCATAGTGCAGTGAACAGACCTATTGAAGCTCAGCAGATCTGTTGTTCCTGGCAGTGAACATTCACACTCAGGAATTATACAGAGCTGGACCTTAAAATAGCTTTTTATTGAATCTTTCTTCATTTATAAATAAATGCACCTAATATCTGTTTTCTAGTATTTAATAAATACTGAATCTGTTTTTAGTTAGCAAGATATTTTATTCCTTTCCAAAAGGAACATTTTCTCCAGAAGGAGTATTTTCTCACTTGCCCATCAACTTACAGTTCCTTAACATGCATTGTGGGCTGCAAGTAAACAGGAATCAGCTGCAGTGGAAAAAAAAAAGAAATTTTATAATAGGCTTTGAATATTTTTGTTGTTGTTTACACTGTATAAAACTAAAGAAAAAAAAAAAGGCAAAACATCACAAAATATAAAGAAAGATCAGGAACAAATATCAGCAAATTATGTTAAATTTCAAGAGAGATAGTACCAAAAATAATAGGATACTATTAAGGATCAGTAAGACCTACAATTTTGACAGCCTGGATTTGCCAGGTGAAGCAGTAATTCTGCTCAGATCCTTTATTTCAGCTTAGCTGTGCTAATGTGATGATTTCAGTCAAAAACTTATCCTCAATACAACTTGGATTTTTCTTTAAAATATCTTTTTTTCCAAGTAAAAACTGCTTCTTTAATTTTGAAATTTCAAGACGGAAGGACTTTTGAAGACGATCATGTTTCTTTCATGAACTATAATGCTATAAATTTCCACTCTGAAAGTAGCTCACTTTCTCACATTGAATCATCAAGGGTAGTAATTAAGATTCTAAAGGTAATTTCAAATTGAACTGCTTTATTAGGAAATTCTTTTATTCAGGAGACAATCTCCTGAATAACATATTTGCATATAAAAGTACCCAGGTTTTTCATCATAATAAAGGTACATATTGATACTGGTCTTATGAGCAGAATCTTGGTATTTAATATTTCTTAGAACTTGATTTTACAAGTTACCTGTTTTTTTGTCAGTATTTCCCTGTGACACATCACTTTGTCATTAGAGACAAGTGTCAATAAAATGAAAAGTCAGATTATGAAAATATTACATAGTGCTTTATATCAAAACTGCTGTGTCTGCACTTCTAAGTTCCAGAAATCTGTTATTCCCTCCAAGATGAGCCTAGATTAAAAGTTGCCCAAACCACAGGTTTCTTGAGAAGTTATTTAGTAAGTGATTGCTAAATGCTTAGCAACATTTCTTGAAATAGCATTATTTTTACATTGCCTCTCATTTTTTGTACTATATTTTTGATTTTCATTTTTGTTTCTGGCCTTACAGATGATGGCAGCTCTTTGTGGACCAACAAAAAGCAGTCCTCAAAAAGTAAAAAAAAAATAAAAAAACATAACCATTTCAAAAATGAATTGTTTTCTCTTGTAGCCTCCTACACAGTTAAATTCAAAGAAAAAAAGGTGATGTAAAGAAGGGGAACAAAGCAAGTGAAGATCCATGGGGAGAGATCCTCTAGGCATTGCATCCTTACCTTCCGTAAAGCTGCGAGCAATAGGGAAGTGCAGGACAAAGACCCCCTGTTCCACCTCTGAAAAGGCATTGTACAGACCTGACACAGATCCTCTTCTCCTGCACTAGCCCATCACTGTCACCTGGCTTCCACAACAGCGACTTGAACTCTTTGAAGATGGTTTGATGATCTGATGTCCACTGATAATAGGCAGCTTCTGCTGCTTTCCAAGGGAGTTCTTTTACATCTTTAGGGATAGAAAATAAAGGGGAAAAAAAGGACACATACTGACACATGCTTAAGACACGTTTAAGAATTTAAGCCAGCCCTATTTAACCTCAGGGTGAACCATACTCCTCTGCAACCATTTTGTGTCCACTATAATGAAGTCACTGCTCTACTGCCTCATGTCCTTTGCCCTATGCCCTATGTCCTATATTTGACAGCTGTCACTTTGAATAAATACTGTTGTTTATTTGACTTGATATTTTTGACACAGTGTGTTTCTATCACCTGATACATGGTATGACCATAGTGCTCTGCTGCTGCAATCTTATCACTGTTATATTAACTCCTTGTACATTGCCACAGATCTTCTGATTTTCCTGCCAAAGTACCTTTTTGGGGGCTTGATTCCAAAACAGAGTAGCAAGAAAGGTATTCTGTATACTAAGCACTGAATAAGAAGATATAAAGGCTCTTCATCCAATTTTATCTGCCACTATCCATCTTTTTCATAAAGAGTGATGAAAATAGTTCTGCCTGCCAGACAGTTCAAAACCTCTGTTGTAAGTCTGCAGTGCTGCTGAATTCAGGTCATATACATCCAAAGGCACTCCAAATGCAGTTTTATTCTTTTCATCATAACAAGGCAATTAACTCCATCCATAGGATCTGTGAAATGGACTCTTGCATAAGACAAGGTATGGAACATAGTATCCTTTCCATAGAACCATCAAACAGTTTAGACTGGTAGGGATCACCAGCGATGATCTGGACTAACAACTTTCAAGCTGCATCTAATATGTAGTTGCTCAGGGCTTTGTCCAGTCAAGCTCTGAATGGCAGTTTGCTATGTCTTTCAGTAATGAACCTGGTCAACCACCACTACAGCTCCACTTCTGCTTTTGCTACATGGGTGCAACTACTGGGCTTAGCTGCCCAGGCAGCTCCTCAGGGAGATGAAGCCACCTGGGAGGTGGTAAAGTACTTCAAAATGTCATGGAAAGAACAGTTCGTGTTGGTAAGTCCACAGTGCAGAAGTTAAGTTTGAGCTGTATATATGTAACATTCTGCAAAAGCCTAAATCCAAGTACAAAACATTCATGTGGCAAATTAAAAGTTTCATAAGTTGATTTTCTCCACATTCATGGGACCTCAGTGCCTCTATATAAAAAAAGGTGGGGGGTGGAAAAAGGCAATTAGAGCAGATACTCTACTGTCTTAAGGTAGTACAAGTAGTGCAGTTAGTGATATAGAATTTCTGAATCATTTAAGGATGTTTCAGAGGCATAAAAATAATAAGATCTTCCAGTTCTCCCACCAACAGAATTACGAAGATTGTGAAGCCCTGCTCAGCCTCTTCTCCTCTAGCCTCTCATCTTACCTGGATTAAAATGTCTTTTTCTTTGGCAGGAGCAGATGACAATTAAGCGTGCAAGATTAAAGTGCCTTTTGAAGTGGAAATCACAAAGTGATGTGCACCTTCAAGAAATGTGGATTTAGCCTCTACCCAAGGTCATCACACCTCATATGAAAATAAACTTAACGCTTTGACAGGGCCTTTATTTGTTTTTCCTTTATTTCTGAACAGTCTGTGCTGGGAACTATGCTGTTCAACACATTCATAAATGGTCTGTAAAAGTACATAGGACAGTCAATCAACAATTATTTTGGGTAGTCAAAATTAGAGTTGGTTGTGCAGAATCCCAGAATCAACCTTCAATTTTAAGTGACTGCATAATAAAAACATAGATAAGTTTAATTATTGATAAATATACAGGAAAAATATCTCTAACTGTACATAGGCATTTGGGATAATGGTTTCTATCATCCTACCTGTTTCCAGGTTGCAACATCAGAAAACAGTTATTCAATGTTAACCAGCAATCAAAAGAAAAAACAAAGAAATCATTGAATAATGAAAACACTACCATGCCTTCCTATAAATCCCTAGTATGTCCAAGTCTTGAATAATGAGAGCTATTCTGGTCAACCTATCTGAAGTATTGATATAATAGAATGAAAAGGTCCAGGAAAAAAGCAACAAAGATAATCAGTGACATGAAACAGGTTTTGTATTAGAAAAAAGAAACATTGGGACTTTCAGCTGAGGAAAGTGGATGATTAATGGGGAATGAGAAAAAGGTCTGTAAAACCATGAGTAGCATAAAACAAGCAAAAGGAAATGACTATTCATAGAAACTTAATAGTGGCCACACTGGATAAGACCCAGGTCAATTTAGCCAAGCATCCTATTTGATAGCAACCAAGAGTCCAGACATTTTGTAAAGAGACTAAGAATTAGATAAAGTATGTATGATGCATATCCAAAATTAATAGAATTTTCCAGTCCTCCTTTAAACCACAGAAACTTTAGTACCCAAAAATTCTTGAAAAAGAAATTTCACAGCTTAACAACACATGATGCTCAGAGCTGTCCCTTTCTGTTCATTTTGAATCCATGTTGTGCTAGCTTCATTTGATGCCTCCCTTTCTTGTGTGAGATGACACAGGGAACTCTCAATTGCTATCTGCCTTGACCCTGAAACTCATGTTTTTCAGACCTCTATCACATCCTGATCAGGGAGCTATGCCCCAGATTGAAGAAAAAATCTAATACAGAAGCAATTCCAAATCTTTGATCATTCTTCCTGCCCTTCTCTGAAACTTTTTTAATTCTATAATATCCCTCATAAAATAGAGTTCAAGTTGAAGGTGTTTCACTTATTTATGCTTTGGTATACTAATATTCTCTGGTTTTCTTTCTATTTCTTTTATAATAATTCTTAATGTTCAGCTTGCTCTTTGATTGTTATTGAACATTGACATTTCCATTGAACTGTCTGTTGTAATTGAAAAGCTTGCTCTTCTGCCATATCGGTACTTTCAGATAGCATAATTTTAAATGTGGAGCTAAGATTATTTTTTAGTTATGTGCATCAGTTTACATTTCTGTGAATTGAATTTCAGCTGCCAGTTTACTGCCTCATCTCATAAGGTAGACACTTGTTCACATGTGGTTCTCATTTATACTGCTCTAAATAAGTCAGCATCATCAGTAAACATTGTCATCTTGCTATGCATTCCCTTTTCCACATACCTTTTTGATATTTGGAAAAAGGTAGGTCTTGGTCAGACTTGTTTCAGGAATTTCCTTAAGGGCAAGAACTGGGAAATATCACTAAAATTATTGCTCAGAAAGTTTAACACAACAATATGTAATACTTTTCTTCTATAATTAAATTGTGGAAGTCATAGTAGCATGTTGCTATTAAGTTCAAAAGTATAAGAGATTTTGAAATTAATTGGATAAATTCACAGAAGATACATCCATAAACTTTTAAGCACAATTACTTGATTGCAAATGAGATTCAGAAGGCTGCGAAATGTTGGTTACTAGAAGCTAAAGCATACTAGGTTAAGGATCCTTTTATATTTGCACCATTTCCTACAGACATTCACTAAGCACTGGCTACTGCTCAACATACTGTGTTATCTATATACAGATCAGATGTACACATCTTATCCAGTATGCCTGGTTTTACATTAATAGGTTTTTATTTCAAATTACTAATGTTTCAGAAACATGCTGCATTTTCAGCAAACACAACAATCATTACACTGTAACTGTGGACAATCCCAGAGCTAGAATATCCACTCCGCAAAACTCAGTTCTGTCTGTCCTGTTGAATGGGCAGGATGGGAGCATATTTTCCTGTGCTGCAAGGCTTTCCTGACACTGCTGCAAGTTGCAAGAGCATTGTATGTGCCCTCAGCAAGCCCCAGGAACCAGGCAGCACATACAGGTACGTGGGCTATTTCTCTCCACTACTGCACAGCATGAAGAGAACTGAAATAGCTGAAGGTCAACATTATAAATGAGACATCCTAGCAACTGGTAAATGCTTCCCAGACTGACTGCTTCCTAAAACAACTGCTAGACCATGCTGATTTAACAAGCAGCTTGCTTTTAAATTAAGCAATTACTCTTCATAATCTATTCTCATATATTCAGGTATTGCTAGTTTGAAAAAGAATTGGAATTTCAGTAATACTCATGGTATGAATAGAAATCAGTTAATCATTTTGATTAAAACCTCCCTTTAAATGTTTTTCACACAGTCATAGAAAAAAAAAGGAAATTATGGGGGAGGAAAAAAGAAACTGAACAAGGTCTATTGAGTCCATAAATCCAGGAAGAATTTAATGTTCGTTTTTCAAGAATATGAATCAGACATGCATGTTCAATAAAAACCCTAAGGAAAAATAATCTTTAAGTACATGGAGTATTTTCTTAAAGTTCATGCTTCAAAATTTCAAAATTAGACTTGTTTTAAATCCTCCTTGATCCAGATAGACATAGTCAATTATCAGGATAAAACACGGGAAAGATGGAAGGCATTTCCTTCATGTAAAGTATCTGGTAAACTGATCAACATCCTTCTCACATGAAAGATTTACCAAATGTATGCTTCTAGCTTTTACTTACTCATATAAAAATATTAAATACATTACTATATATTATAGTTATTTACATTCATATAAGTATATAAAATATACAAATATATATAAAAATTACACTTATGTAGGTTTTCATAAAACTCATACATTTTTGTGTATATTTTCAACTACAGATTGGAAGACTCAAGATGAGGAAAGAAAACTGATTAAAATCTATGAAATAGCTCAGATGCTCTGTTAAACATCAGATGTCCTGTTAAACATCAACAATTTGGTAAAAGGGACCACCCTGTAGAACACAGTTAGTTTTCCTAAAAAAACAGCTAAGAGGCAAGTCAGTTACAGGCCAAGCATACTGTAAACCAAATTTTGCAAAGAAGACAACTAATCATTTAAATAAGCATATAAGAATGAGCAGTAATACATGAAATTGAGCAGAAAATAATGTAGATTTAACATTGTGTGTATTTGTACACTGCGTGTATTTATGCCACTGCACACACACACAAATTACAAACACATGCACCTACATTTAAACAACTCTGATAGAGCCTAAGATAATTTTAAGAAAAAATGTAGAATCTTAGTTATGCTATGATTCAAAATTAAATTAAATAGGATAAAATACTTACTAGCATTCTGTTACAGAGTATAAATCAGTGAAGAACCGTGATTTACTAGCTGTTTTACAAAGATTCTAGGACAAAATATAACTCTAAAACCTAAAAGAGCGCTGCCTTAAGAAATTACGCCTAAAGGGACGTTTTTGGTAACAAATAGAACAGCTCTAAACTCTGGCTAACTTTTCATGTAAAAGTTAGATGCCCACTGCGGGAAACCCTCATCCAGATGCCAAATCTTTTAAGTCTCGAAGACACAAAGGATGTGTTGTCATGTGGTGATGGCATCCATCTACACATGGAGTATAAAATGACTTACAGAACTCATGACTCCTTTTAATAAAGGTGAAATTAGGTATGATGACTTCCTTTAAAATTGTTTGAAAGATCAACACGTTTTAGGTCCAAGAGGTAACTCTATAATTGACCTAATGCTTATTGCTTGCTGAAGATTAAAAATAGACTATTGACAACAGATTTCAAACACAAATGATGGCAAATGGACTTAATTTTATATTTTAGAAAATATATCTGCAAAAGAAGAAATATAATCTAAATCAGTCTAAATTCAACAGTGAAACAACTGGGTTAGTGGCTTCACTAGCGCAGATTTGAATACCAGGACTGCCATTTCTGCAATTAGCAGTATTTCTTAGCAGCCTGAGAACTACAGTGTGCATTTCAGGTAACCTAATTGAGGAAATCTGCATTTCAGCTTCCCACCAGGCATTTTTGAGCTGGCATTAAATCTCAAGTATTTTAGGTGTTTAGAAAGAGAAAAATCAAACCATAAAAATGCTTCTTTCTACTCTACTTTAGTGGCAACACAGTGTGCTGAACTCAGATAGAGAGGGCTACTCTGAAGAAGTCTAAATTCAATCAAGTGAATACTAGCCCACACCTCTGCAGGTAGATGCGAATCACTTAAGAAGAAGTTAGAAAAGCATGGCCTCAGACAAGGTTGGAGAGACAAAAACGTGACAAAAGACTTGGGATGTGTCTACACAGCAGAATGGAATGTCACANTGCATTTCACGTAACCTATTTGAGGAAATCTGCATCTCAGCTTCCCACCAGGCATTTTTGGGCTGGCATTAAATCTCAAGTATTTTACGTGTTTAGAAAGAGAAAAGTCAAACCATAAAAATGCTTGTTTCTTTCTACTCTACTCTAGTGGCAACACAGTGTGCTGAACTCAGATAGAGAGGGCTACTCTGAAGAAGTCTAAATTCAATCAAGTGAATACTAGCCCACACCTCTGCAGGTAGATGCGAATCACTTAAGAAGAAGTTAGAAAAGCATGGCCTCAGACAAGGTTGGAGAGACAATAACATGACAAAAGATTTGGGATGTGTCTATGCAGCAGAATGGAATGTCACAAAAGATTGAACTGTGGAGTAAATAAATCTGGACTCAGTGATGCACTAGTGTGACTCTTCTACTATCTGAGCTCATTCAGAATTAGGTGTCTCTATCTGCCAAGGCTGGATGAACCACAGAACATCTTGTGACCAACACTGATCTTCTATTCACTGTTAATCAGTGACTAACAGTCAAGCTATCACTTTTCCTGTAGGCAAGCTCAGTGGGATCAGAGGAGGGAAATGTTCTCCTCAGTGAGACTGATATTAAGGCTGAGTTATGTAGACTTCCCCCTGAGTTTCTGGGTTGTGCATCCCAGAGTCATTGCTCTACTTGGAAAAGAGAGGGCATGAACACACTTTACTTGTGTTAGTGGACAGCTCTTCAGAGCAGTCCAAAGGAATGAGGAAACACTTCCTCCTCGTTCTGCCCTTTATAGGAACAGAGGAAATATAATTGAAATCGGTTTCTGGACAGTTCATGGTAAAGCAACTAAAGAAATCCGAAGAAAGGAGCTATCTTGGCCAACTAGATTAGCTGGCTTTTTCTGTGCAGAAGGTTTGCAGAATCTTTGCCAATGTATCACAAAGTACAGTACAATAAAGCGACCAGACCGGAATAAGTGCTCATAGACATACTCAGTTTTGGTTTAACAATTTGAACAAATTTAAACTGAGAAGATACTAACATTTTAGACTTCAGAACGGCTTTCAGAAAGAAACATTTTCCTTAAAAAATCACATTTTTTCCTTATAAAGTTCTTCTTAAAATCGTTAATGATATATCTAAGGCAATGGCTGACAGGTATATTAGAGACGCACTTTAGCTACTCATCTAATACTTCTGATTTGGAGAGACAGAAATTACTGCTCAAAAACTCAAAGATTGTTGGATCTAATAACATTACATAAAGTATAATATAGTCAACATTTCCCTAAACCTTGTTAAATCTGATAATAAAATATAATAAATAGTAGTAAATTGTAGTAAGTTTTTTTTTTTTAAAAAAAAAAACTAATCTAAGGCCTATATTCATTTCTGGGGTTTATTAAAACGCATCAAATTCAATAATGCTTTGATATATTTGTTGTTCATGCTGAGGTACAGTGTTATATAAGTCATATTTTATGTATATATGTATATAACACACATATATATAAATATATAACCTTTTATATATGTCATATTCATCATTACATGATAATGAGCTAGGGTAGGTTTTTCTTTGCAGTGGGTAGTTTTTCAATTCATTTCAACCAAGTTTGTGATTTTTGGTTCACCTGGTTATAGACAGTAATGGTCTCATTACTGAATGAAACAGAAGCTAGGAATGACTTGAAATGACTTGCTGACCAGATGTTTAGACATCATGTAGAAAATACTTCTGAGTGCAAAAATGATAATCAATAAAAAAATCTGAAAATTGGGTTAAAAACAATTGGGTTAAAAACAATTGTTTGGTGGACTGTCCTTTGTGCTACACTACATAATATGAAATTGGCTTCAAGGTAGTTTGCATTGCTACAGTATCACTTATAAACGACAATCACACCGGACCTTTTCCCTGTTGGTTTAGTTTACATCTATTTGTGCTAAACAAAACACAAGAGCAAGTAAAAACAGTAAAATTCTCTTATGTAAGGTACTTTTGAACTTTAAAATTCAGTACATAGCAAACAGTCACTCTTGAGGAGGGCTTGTGCACCAGACATAAGCTATAATGTTTGGATTGCCCTGTGCAATGTGCTCTGGGTGTCCCTNCATTGCCCTGTGTAACGTGCTCTGGAGGTCCCTGCTGGAGCAGGGGGGTTGGACTAGATGATCTCTAGAGGGTCCTTCCAGCCTCAACCATTCTGTGATTCCGTGATTCAGTTTAGCCAAGAACACAATCGATCCAATGGCAGAGATGGAGCAGTGAACAGGGATGTGGGATGGCCCAACAGGCATATGAGAAGGAAGATGGAATTAACTGAAATTTAACAAAAAGGGCATAAAGGGCCTTTATGGGAAAGTGGATGTTCATCAGGAAGTCTCAGGGAAGCAGCAGTACTTGATAATGGTGTTTGGCTTAAAAACCTAAGTAATGAGCTGTAGATCTCTTAGCACTCTTTAGAAGCACCTTTTTGGCAGCTGTACTGAGAGCACTAGCCCTCTTCATCCTCCCTCATGACATACATTTGTCTATTGCCTCAGGCATACCCTAGTTTCTCCTCAAGATCTCCTTTCAGGGGTAGGACCAGGAATTATCCAGGAAACACACATAGTGATGGTATTCAGAACATATACAGAATATCTGGCAAGATATTAATAGAACTTTTCATTCTTATCAAATACAGAGGAATGAAAATAAAGAGTTAGCTTGGTATTAGTTATTTTAAGCTTATGTATATTTTATATTATATATTTTAATATATATTTATAAATTTATATTTTAAAAATTATTTAGAATTTATCCTCTGATGTTGCATGCTTTGTTTTCAGAGACGCACTTTTTTTTCTCTGCTGAATTTGCTGCATGACGTATTTTGGGGAGAGGACAAGCAGCATGAGTTGGACAAATACAAATTTTGACAATCGGAAAGATAAGTGTAGAGATCTGGGATTTATGTGAGGGAGTATATAGTTATAGCAAAGTGATTTAATATTACAGATTACGCATTTTTCATTACAAATCAAATATGAAATAATTTTTCAACATTTTATTCAGCTTAGCTTTTCTCTGATCAGCATTTCTGTCCTTTGTTTTTGAATATACTTTATGCCCAGTAGCCTACTTTCTGAAATGTATCTCTACTCTTAGCAGTACATCCTGCTTTTGTGATTACGGTCCAAGAGCGCTGATTCACTGCTGTTGTCTAGGACCAAATTACATTAAAAAGTATTAGTTCTGAAATAAAGACTATTATGAGAAGTCACCGTGTCTCACAGTGTAGTTTAATTACAAAAAGACAACTACCAAAATGACCATCGAGATCTAAGTACATTTTGTCTGTGCACAAGTAAACAGTCCTGCTGAAATCTTTATTCTCTATATACCATCTCCGTCATTTTTAAAAGAAAATATATTGTATTCATATCAGTTAGAAGGACTGTATGGCAAATAGCAATAATAAAACAAAATTAAAAAAGCAAATAAACTGATTGATGTAACCTGGTGTCAAAAAAAGGCTAAGTGGCATTTTGTTCATTTTCATGTGTGTTGATAAATCTCAGTATTTATTTATACATAAAACTGCTAACCTACATGTGCTTTTGTTTTATTGCTTGCTATAATTCCATAACTGCACTCCCTATTTTTACATGGAATAATTATATTTTAGCTAAGAAAAATCATTGGTGAACCATACAGGCAAACAAAGCCCTCATGAAACACCTTAGGGCTTTCAGCTTCAGCTTCCCAGGAGTTATTTTGTATGTGTAAGAGTTCTGCCCAGAGCTAAAAGGCAGAGGAAAGCATGATACTATGTCTAGGACATTTGTAGAAAATAAAATGCTTCTCAGTTTTGTAATTTCTAACCTCCTAAAGAACCTTTATTTACTTGAAACTTACATTTCTCACATGCAGCATATGAACCTTTTACTTCCATGTGAGCAAATGCCTCAAATACGTAAGGACAGGACTACTTTTTTGTGGGAAACAGCTCTCTGGGCTCCTGCCATTTAGCTTTAGACACTTTATTTAGGTGCCTTACTAAAAAAACACCTTTTGTGGACTCTCTGACCAGTTTTGTGCTCTGATTGACCCTGTCAGGGCTGCTTTTTCTCTTCACTGGCACCAGAGGCAATGCAAGGCAATAGACAAGACACTCAGCTATGAATTTAGGTATCTAAAGTTAGGCCTTTCAAGTACTTTCCAGTTGTGACTGTATTATGTAACATTAGAGACAATGTTACATAAATGATTTTTTCTTTACATTCTATTCCACAAGCCTGAGAAATTGTAGGCTAATAAATAATCTCATTAATAAAAAGAAAGATAAATTATTTGATTTGACACAAAAGCACTCTGTATACATAAAAGCATTCATTACATATCATAAGGAAGAAATACTGGAATTACATTTGTTTTATCTATGTTCTTAGGGGCACTATTTAAAAACTGAATCCGTAGGAGAGATATGAATGTGAAGATAATGTAATACAAATATGTAAGAATCTAATTTTCCCATAATTATATGTAGCATGCTAAGGAAGCAAGACAATCTAGAGTCATTTTGAAAAAGATAATCTTGGTCACACTCTTTGTGCTCTGCTGAGTATCGCGGATCTCACCCTTTTACAACTGCAGTGTGTTGCAGCAGCTTCATTTAACCAGAAAGCCTCGAAGCAGCTCCCTTCTGCCAATCCTTGCAGCCGCACTGCTGCTTGCAGTTCCCTCCGTAAGAGGAAAGTACATTTCAGCATGCAGAAACTGCATGAAGGGGGCAGAGGGGACAAAGCTAAATTACATCCTTGGAAAGGCCTGCTAGAACTTAAATGATGTAGTTAGAGATGTTGATATACACTTAAATTTCTTCTCAATATATTTACTCTGCTGTTGAGTCTCATACAGCCCGTATAAAAGGGCCAGAGGGAAATGCAACCACTGAAATGGAATTCTGCAAACAAACTGGTGTGTGCAAAACAGGAGGTCATGCTAAAAAATATGGCCCCCTCGCCAGTAAGTCACCTCTGAGATACTGCCTCTTCTCAGAGACTATTTGGTCTTTTAGTCGCTAAATTCTCCACTCTGGCACAAAGGAAGGGAGGAAAAAAAAGAGACAGGAAAGGTCCTTGATTGCATTAGATTTTGAATTTCCCTCCAGAGCTGCCTATTTATCTCCGCTGACAAGATCAGGAGCTTAGGGCAAGGAAGCAACCACACTGGGTGCATCACTTGGCATCTTTCAAAGGTATTTGGGATTCTGCATCCAAAGCCGAGTGGAGACTGTAGCCGTGGAAGACTGTAAGAGGAGCCCTTCTAAGATAAATATTCGCTCATACTACTCATTCTTATGCTAAAATTAAATCTGATACGCACTAAATGGAAAACTTTGGGTCAGATTTTGACTTTGTTTAACTTGCTGCAGCTCCATTATCAGCAAACTATTCTTTAGTTTCAAAAACCCATTTAAAGTTGCTAAATGACAACAATTAGTTTCATTTGCAAAATCCAAAGAACTGAATAGAAAGAAAATGAAAAATCCTACAATTATCCATATGATAAACAAGCATGCTGGATCTAATTCTCTGTGAGCTATAATACAATATTAGCATTTACATAGATTTAAAAAAAGAATATAAAGTGGCTGAAAATGTCAACATTCTTAGGTGGTAAAACTTTACATGCAGTTTACAAAAGCTTTGAGTAACTGTACCAGAGTCTAAGACATGTGACAATAGCAAAATTGTTGATTATGTCATTGCTACCTTTCCACTAATAACTGTATACATGGTTGATTACATAATATTTATTGAATTGTTGACTTAGGGCAAAATGAAGCTTCTTCACAGGCATTTTAGGTTGAGCAGTAATACTATCAACAGGGTGTTTTTACACATATATACTTTTAAAACAGGATTTTGCATTGCATTGTTGTGGTATGAAAGAATAGGTCTGAGTTTTCTGGGATGATTAGTAGCTTAGAGAACTTCTGGTTTTGAATAAGCACCATGTTTTCAAATGCATCTGCAAACACGAGCTAAGCAACCTTATTTTATACAGAATTCTCCAAGTGTACTCAAGGAAAGAGAGACATGAAAACACACTGCTTAATCTACCTCTCTTATAGATGGGCATTCTTCCACTAAATTCAATGAAAACAAAATTTTACCGAATATGAAAAGTACTATTTAAATGTGCACTAGCCAAAATGTTTTAAAACACAGTCTACACTGTTTTGTTCCATTGCGCAATGCCCAGTACCTTTTTGAAAAACATACCCTCAGTGACACAGAAGGTCATGTCATCTATACGTGACTCATTCATGAGACAACCCTAAATTACTGGCTTTCATCTAAGTGCAATATTGCTAATTCTGTAGCTGCGAAGTAACAAAAAAGGCAGCAAAACCCACCCAAGAAAGTGACAACTACCAGGTCTCGTAGCCAACAGAGTTCTCCACTCCCATGGGTGCACTGCTGTCCCCGGGTGGACTACCCAGATGGAGTCGTGTAGCACCTGCACCGTGGGCACCATCAAAGCAGGTCAAGGAGAAGTAATGTTGCAGAGCGATGATGAGAAGCAAACTTACACAGAACTGAATGAGAGACAGAAAATAGGAGGGAACAAAGTTTTTAAAACTTATCAAGCAGATGCCACAACACCCTGTCTCTGGTTTGGTTGAAGATTATTACTAATCAGGTAAACTGGGCAAGCAGTCAAGTGGCAAAGTATGAAGATGACACAAAATCAAATTAATCAAGGCCAAATTAAACAGGACTTTCAGAGATACTCAGTGAAGCAAATTACCTCTGCACTGTTTGCTTAAATCTGGAATTAATCTAAATTATTAGCATTTTCAGACTGCATTCTTGCACATGCAGAAAGGTGGAGAAGATGAATGTTTTGGGATACTTCATAAAATTATTGTCTTAGTGCACAAAAAAAAAGAGCATCTGGATATAGGAGTGGTTTGGGTTTATTGCACAGGGATAATATTGCAGTTGTCTGTATTAGCTAAATGAAAGTATCTCCACTGTATGGATGCACAATGTCTATTTGTTCTGATTATGACTGAATTCTTTGGGTATTTCAACAACAGAATTATTCTAAAAAATACAATCTATTGTGCATTATATAATCTTAACATTTTCTTCTGAAAAAATGAGTAACAAATTAAAACAGTGTTTGTTTTGCCTGCTCTTTCTTATATGTATACCTTTTTTTCTGCCCTCTGTTCATCTCCTTGCTGTATTCATCTGCTTTCTCTGCTGTTACATTTAGGATATATTCAATATGCCTCATTTATGCGTTGAAATCTGTCAATAATGCAACTCACTAGGCATAGAAGGAAATACTTACGTAAATCTTTGCCACAAAACGTTTTATCTGAGCCAGGGCCTAACAAATAATTATATGTTATACAACATCTAGTTCTACAATTAAGAATGATAACAAGGAAGGAAGGACATGATCACTTGGGTTTTATATCAAAGTGTGAACAGTGTCATGTAAGCTAAAATATCCACAGGGAATGCCCACAGTATGGTAGGAGGTAAGTGGAAAGGCACCCGCAATGGAAATGCAGCTTGTAACATCAGGTGATGTCCTTGTATCGACGTTGTGGTTACAGACACCTCCAAAGTACTTGAGGGCAAAGCCAGCAGTGAAAGTAGAGCTTGTCACGAGGTGATGTCCCCACATACGTGTGACCCTCACAGATACCTTCCAGCACTGGGGGGTAAAAGCCATGGGCGAAAGCACAGCCTGTGACATGAGGTCATGTCCCACTTGCAATTCAGGTTGATGTCCCACCTGTGACGTGCAGTGATGTCCCCATACATGTGATGATCGTGAATGGCTTCCAGAAATGAGGAAGGAGTCACCGGGGAAAGCGCAACCTGCAGCATGAGGTGGCATTGCACCTGCAGTGCAAGCTGTTGTGCAACCTGTGGCATGAGGTGATGTCCCCATATAAGTGGGGGTAGTAATGGATGGCTCCTAGCACGGGGAAAAGAAGTAATCAGTGAAAGTGCAGCCTGTGATGTGAGGGGATGTCCCACACGCAACAGGAGTGACATCCCCACACATGTGTGCTGGTCATGGATGGTTTCCAGCACTGGGGAGAAAAAAAAAACTGGGTGAAAGCTCAACCTGTGACATGTGGTTATGTCTCACTTGCAACACAGGGTGATGCTCCACACATGTGTGATGGTCACGGATGGCTTCCAAAAATGGGAAAAGAAACTACCGGGGAAAGTGCAACTTGTGACACGAGGTGATACTCAAAGTGCAATGTGAGGTGATGTCCCTGTATATGTGTGACAGTCACGGATGGGTTCCAGCACCGGGGGAAAGAAGCCATGGGTGAAAGCAGGGCCTGCAGTGCAAGGTGATGTCCCACCTGTGACACGGGCTGATGTCCCCCCCCACACGCGGTGCTCACGGATGGCTCCCAGCACTGGGCAATGA
>VWPW01014220.1:0-12168 GCA_013389825.1 Crypturellus undulatus
TTCTTGCTTCTCCACTCTACCAGCTTCCAAGAACACCTTCCTCTGGTTTGGCTGGACCTGTATTTTGGCAGTGTCTGAAGACTTGCATGGCCTTTGAAGAGAGACGCTACTTGTTCTGAACTGTTCCACCCTTCTCCCTTATTTAAAGCACACTGGAAAATTAATTTCTTTAATGACACTTAAAAAAGAAAAGAGTCGACTTCATTGCCTAGATATTGGTTTTATTTAAAATATAAATGGAAAATGGGGTGAAATGTTGGAGGGAAAAAGTGTAAAACTCCGGAAGTGACTGCGGAGATCGATATGGGGGAGAAAAGGGGAAGGTAGAGGATACAATTTATCTTACAGAAACCCATGCAAGGAAAAGGCCTGCAATTAATACATTACACATCAGTTGAAGTGTGTGGCTAAGACCTTACATTGAAGTGTATTGAAATGTCTTACTCAGTGCAGAGTAGGTAGGCAGTCCCTTTGCCCTGCAGGACTGGAAAGGGGTTCGCCTTTGGTTCTCCCTTCTTTCCAACCCAAAAGTAATGATGAGGTAGAAGGAAACATGGATAATGTAAGTTTGCATGCTGACTTGCAGTCATCACAGCTGAACAGAAAAACTGATGACAAAATTTTCATTACAGGTTTGGAGCTTTAATTTTTTTTCTGTGACTCCATGTATATAATACATGAATCATCATGCCCTCTCTCTCTGCCTCTCTCTCCCAAGGATTGCTTTTTTTTTCTCCTCTTACTTTCAACACACTTTCAAGTGTATTTCTACAAGTGAATAAATAGAGACACATGTGGTTTTGGGCAAAATGAGTTTGGTTTAATATCTTTTTCCATGTGTCACCTTTAATAGTTCTCTGTTCCTAAGAGCAGAGATGCTAGCTTTCACATCCTTCACTGATTTCAGGTTAGATAATAACATTCTGACTATAGCTTAAAGTGGATACGATCTGCCTGAAAATTTCACAGCAGTTCTCCTTCTGCCTTAATCTTCTATACTAGAACACCATTACAAAGTGATTCTGCACTGTTAAGAAACTACTGGGCTCTATTATACAGGTGGCAGTGTTTCAGTAATTGGCTAAGTGACCGTATCTGTATGTGTCTATGTCTGTGTGAGTATCTATGTATATTTGTACAAACAGAGCATATGAAAAATTCTTTCCTTGCTTTGTACAAAGATTCAGGAAGATTTTAATGGACTTATTTCTGTAAAATTTTGGAAAAGTTTGAACAAGTCATGATTGTAAAGAAGTGAAAACTGCATTTGTAATCTCCAGGTATAGTGGTACTAAATATTTGTTTAGTATCAATCCTTCCCAGCTAGTTCAGCATTTCCAGGGATTGCTGAAAGATGACAGCAACGTGCAGAGCAGCAGAGCAATGCTGTGGGAGTGGATAAATCTGCATGACCCTGGACACGTTCCAAGCATTATTCTATAATGCTCTCTGGCAGCTGCTGGCAGATATCAGCTGCTCCTTGAAAGTCACCTACGGGAATTCGGAACCCGCAGTACCACGTCGTACAGCTGGTTGCTGGAGCAGCCCGTGTGTTGGCCATTGGGATTGTCAGTGCAGGTCCCGCACTTCAGTGTCTGTTTGCGTGGCAGGCAGAGCATGTGCAAGTCATATCCCGCAAACAGAGCATTTGGAAACACGTCAGAAAGTTCAGAGCAGAGAGGATAAAAATAAAGACAAAGTAGGGTAGCTTTTAATATGGGAAGAGTGAAAAGAAGGGATGGGGGGACAAAAAGAGATGAAGAGAAAAAAAGGAAACAGTATTTTTTTTTTCAAGGAGAAGTCAGCTGACTGTAGGTCAGCTGGCAATTTTTAGGAGCCTCAAAAGAGGCTGTAAGATGGATTCCTTTGTGACCCTTACCACAGGGCACTGTTTGTTAATTTAAATTAAACTTCCCTAAAATTAGTAAAATCTCCTGTTCTGCTGACAAGTTGTCTCTGCAAAATTTGCCCTTCCATATGGGCAAATCCTCTCAGACTCTCCCTTCCTAATATCACCTGTCAACTGGTTCCTTCCCAGCTTGTAGTCAAATGGGTCTGCCTAGTTGTAAAGGGCCACAAACCATCTGCTTACAATCCATCAATGTGGTCCTCAAGCAATATGATTAATTTTGAGATATGGCAAAGGAATGTTAGGAACTATGTGGTGACCAAAAAAAGTTAATTGGTAGGGCTTGATCTACATGCATCACTGAGATCTTTTTTGTGTGTGTGGGTTTTTTTGTTTGTTTTTAATTTTGTATTGTTTTCCCCCTTTTTCAGTGTAATTTTAAGTGTTTTAAGAAGAAGAATAAAAAGTACTTCATCCTAACAAAAGCTGGCATACATATATATATAAAAACAAAAACAAACGGCAGTATATCTGTACATAAACATAAAGCTTAAGTATCTATGTCATATCTATAAATTTTATCTTTGTGTATTTTTTTTTCTGAGGGTGGTAGTGGTTTCCTTTGTTTTGTGTTTTAAAACCTCCAACACTCTGCATTGCCAGTAAATAAGGAAAAAAAAGATGGACAGAATTGCCAAGGTACTAACGGGAAGAAACTTGAGCCTCCTGAAGGGAGGAGGGAGGTGACCTTGAAATGTAACTGCTGCTTATGATGAGTGGATTTCAACGAGGAAATGTTCTATGCTGTAACAGAATATGCATCTGTCTTTCAAGGTTTCTTTCTTAAAAAGTAATGTGTTTAGATACTTCTTCACTCATTTCTTTTTTCTTATAAATCACAAAAATACAGTGAAACCAGTATACACTGCACTGCAATTTTATATTCATATTGGGTGCCAATTCATTCATCTGGGTGCTTTCCTGAGAATGAATCGAACAGGACTTTTGCATATGTGTAGGACTTGTAGGATTTGATCTTCTCATGTAACATGAAAGGAATTATCACAAATAATATACAAATCGTTTATGCTGTGAAATAAGAACTGCTTTGCTCAACTGCACTTCATTCATTCTTTCCTTCCTTCCTCTCTTCCTCCCTTCCTTTCTTCCTTCCTTTTTTTGCACAGCAATTGGCCATTTTTTGAAAGGGATTTTTATCTCTTTCTTCAGGATTATTCTCACCCGCAATGATCACCAAACAAGGAACATGTCAGTCAGTTCCCACACAGTGACTAAATATTACTGAAAAAAAAAGGAATGGTAGTGATGGTAGTGCTTGAGAAGTAGGTATGTATCCCATAGTAAGGGGAATTAATATGGGCAGTTATAAGCTTTGGGAGCAGAAAGCATTAATAATTTAGTTCTCTGCTTTTGTAACAACATTCAGGATAGAAGAGGTGACATATTTTTACGCTCCATGGAAATATATTGTCTATGTCCAGGCAGTGAAGGATTGTAAAAGATGTTTCAAAGTAGTTGTACATAATTTATGTGGCAACCACTATCCTGAAACAGCTGGACATCATTTTTCAACCAAGTCTATTTAAGGCAGCATTTTACGTTTAAGGACTATTAAGTAAGTAGGCTAAAATGAGTGTGTATCAAACTGGTACAAACTTCTCTTGAAAGATGTAGGATCTGCTCCAATGTAACAAGCAAACCATGGTAATCTATTTAGCAGATTAAACAGCTGTAAACTCATTTAAAACGGTCTCTTAAGGAGAAAAAATATATTTGCTTGCCTTTGTACACTTCTTAATATATCACATATTAACATATAAACGCATTTAAACATTTTCCCAAAGTGATAATGAATAGAATGATAGAATTGCAGATACAAGTTTATCTTTGTATTCAATGAGGCCTGATTCACATCGCCTTGATCTGACAGCTAATTTAAGGCATGCTGTGTCTCTTCATAGTGTGTTTCCCTTCAGAAATGTGAGGAGGACCAAGCCTCTCCTGTAAAGCGTGGTGGTGCAAGATGTTCACATGATGAAGATGATTTTTTTCCTCTCTTCCCTTCCTTTAGTCATCTTAGCCAAAGACTACCATTGTACCAAGATATCATGCTGTCTTTCTTAAGTGCCTGTTTTCATGCTGTCCTTAATAATCCTCTAGAAAAAATAATTTATTTTCAATAGTTACTAGAGATTTTTCCTTTAAAAACTTTAAATGATTTTAACTAGTTTCTTAGTTAAGACTTGCACTGTATGTCCAAGTATAAGGAATTCTCCAGGTATACAAGATGCCAACAGGAAATACAGATGAAAACTTTTGTCTACTGTATGCTTAAACATTAGGGATTTTCAGAGTTTTTTTGCTTTATCATAGATTACCAACATCCAAGACTAGATTTTTATTCCTTGTGCCTTCAGGCAAAGAGGATAATGCCACAGATTACATTTAAAGTGCACTGTAAACCCTAATTTGATAATATATACTCAGGGATAGATGGATAGTAATTTTCAATATTAGTAGATTCATCCTATTGCTTGTCATTATGTTATTTGGGAATATTTTTCCTGTTCACAATTACAGAGTAGACATTTTAGAAGCAAAACATTTCATGCTTCAGCTCAGGTAGTTAGCTTCATGTAGCAGTCTTCATCAGAAGTATACATTATCTGCAGTTTGGATCCACAAGGATGAGACTGAATTAAGCTTTACATCCCTTACGAGTCAAACAATGGTCCAAAATATGGGGCAACTGGGCAAAATCTAGCTTTTTGCAATATTCAAGAAGTCACACTGGATGATCAAAGAAGTTCCTCCTGGTCACCTCCCCCACAAACATACACCACCAGGAAGGCTGAGCACCATCCTTTCCCTTTTGGAAAGTCAGTTGCAGGGGGTTCTGCTTGTTATCAGTGACTTGTAAGTCAACTAGGGTCCAGCAAGCCTGAAATATTTTATTATTGGTGAATTATGCTCAGCAAAGGGAAGGCAAAGGAATTTTGTATCTCTGCAGAGAAAGGGACAAATATTGAGTGAGAGATGGCAAGGAAACGGGATGGCAGTAAGTGTTTTTTGCAGTCATGCCCTTTGTGCTTCTAGAGCTTAGGCAGGTCAAGTTAGATATGATTTTGTCTAGAACAAAAAGAACTCTTAGGCCACCCCTTTTCTGTTGTGGAACCACCTACTGTTCAGCAGATATGAAATGATTCACTCTTCAACTCCAGCTTTAAATTTACAGGCACCGCACACTTGTAAACCCTCATCGGCCCTGTGGAAACCCTTTCTCTGTAGAAAACAGCCCTTTCTCTGTAGAAAGCAGAGATTCTCTCTGTAAACATCCCTACATAACCACAGTTCCCCAAGTGGTGGGCCCCTTCCCACACGACACTCCAGCTCACTTTTATGCTGTTTCAGTTATTGTTTCGGCATTTTGTTCAGCATTTGTTCACCTGTTATTTAATTCATTTCAGCATCTGTACTTGATTCACATCAAATAGAGACTTGAGTAGTCTTCTTGGATATCTTTAGGTATATGTACTCTGTTGATACTTTATAATAAAATGGACAGTTGTGAGTAGAAAAAAAGGTAGAGGGAGCCATCTTTCCCAAAAGACTTCTATATATGTAGAGGAGAAATAATAGATAATTAAAAATAGTGTCATGTCATGCCTAACAACAGTTTTGAGTAAAATATTCCAGTTGGGAACTATCTTCCCATATCTCTTACTCAAATAGAGACCGACAAATTATAGCATACACTCAATCAATAATGATTTTCCTGTGATATTTTAAGATGATTCCAGACAATGGTGTTCAAGACATTTACATTAATTTAAATGAGAAATACATAAGTATTCAAAATATCTTGAGATTTCCATTCCAGTTGAAATGTTGAAAAGGCTTGGTTTCTTGTTTGACCGCTGCTAAAATATGTTATAAAGTCAAACCTTGATATTTGATAGGACTTCATGTTCCATCTCACAGCTGAGGTCTGTGACCCCTTTTCACTGGGCTGTAGGTTGAGTTCGGTGATCATGCTCCAGTCCTATGAAATTATTACTCGAGAAGACAGTGGTGAAGTGACATCTTTATACATACAGCCACCAGACAGATATTTGGCTTGAAGTTGGAACCGAGAAGTGAACAGTTACAAAAGAGAGAAGTTTCATCTTTTCCATGGAGTACATGAAAGCAATGTTTGACAGAGCACAGAAAGGGAGCAAGACTGGTTTGACAGAACAATGCGAATCCCCTTCTTTTAAGGGGAAGTCGCAGCACCCACTATTCACTTGGGAACAAACTACTGCAAAAACACATCAGAGAGCACTCGGCAATTTTTCTTCACTTCTTTGTATAAAACAGGCCAAACACAAACATACTACAGTGAATAGAATCTACTCTCTTCGGTTAAAACTTTGAAAGCTTTGGGGTCTTTTAGTTTAACAAGCTTTATTCATTATTGGTGAATAGCTTCCAAGTCTTCATTAGCTTTGACAGAAGAATTCCTCATAGTTAAATCATACAAGGAGAACCTGTCCCCCTGCTTTTAGGGATAAAATAATGTGAACAGGAGTAGGATCGGTTCAGTTAGGAACATTGGCAACTTATTCAGAATGACAGCATTTCCTAGAAGCAAAGAGCCTGCTGGCACTGAAATGTCTTTTGCAAGGGAGAAATGTAAGGCTCTTTATACAGTCTTGTAAAAAAACATGAAAAGGGAAAAAAATGGTAACCAAGTTAGGAGTCTGGAAGCACAGCACAAAGGTCTTCCTTAATATAGAACTGTGCTGAAAGATTTTTCCCCTCATGAACAGCAAGAGCTTGCTACACAATCAATATATATACCATTTGTTGTTGTGTCAATATATTCTTTTAAGTAAAAGTCTATCTTTTTTCCCCAATGTTCCTTCTAATGTTCCTCTATTTCTATTTTTTTTAAGAGTAGCAAATTTCTTGATTTTCTTGTCATTTCTTTCCCTGTTGAAAGTATGAGTGAATTATGTTGCTGGAGCAAATGGGCAACAATACTTTATAGATAGAGAATAAACTTCTAATGCATGTTTTCTTAGGAAAATACTGCTGAAGGCTAGGGTCATGAAACAGAATTTATGTGGAGACATCCTCATAAATACTTCCAAACTATGCCTATTCCATAAGCAATATGGAAGCATTCTAGAGGAGTTTTAATGCAGTGTACCTTACCTCCTTAAAGGATTAAAATTGAGTGAAGAGCCAGTTCCTCCAGATACGATAAATATATCTGAATTCTACACTCAGTTCTGAAGAAAGGATGTAAAATGTAATTTGTATCAGCTAGGCCTCAAAGAGGAGTTTCTGCAGGCTGTATGCTTTGCTTCCCTAGGAAGATGTGCTGTAGGAAGGAAGGCCATATGAATGGGAAAAGTTGTTGCTTTGGGGCAGTATAAAATCTTAATCATAAGTTGAGACTTCTTAAAAAGCATTTAAAATGCTTTTTACAAATGCTAATTAGCCTTCTTTGTTGTAATTAACACTATTTTCATATTTCAGCAGGGGATTTAACTCTGTCAAATAAATCATTATTTATTTCTAGTTAGAAGTATTACCTAAGACAACACATTAACTAAGTGAAAGCATATTTGAGACAGAACATGGTGGGCTATTTTATGCAGATTCTATATGGTATATAAGCTAGTCAGAAATGGAAGTTTAATGATTAAAATAATATTTACTCTAGAAATTCATACTTTACAAGTGTAAAGTGTATTTACTTTTGAAAATTGCTTTTAGGCAAGATTTACCTCATTGCAAACTATACTGTAACAAAAATAGTAGTAAATAGTAAATAGTAAAACATGCAATACATTTATGATTGATTCTTTCAATATACAATAGAGCTTAACCAACCAAATTTTACAGTTCAATGTTTCTCAAACATGAAAGACAGGGCATAAATTCTACAATGAAAACATCCATGTTTATCAGCAGTTATCACAAAAAAGGGAATTGAGGTACCTTTATTTTCACAAGCAGTTTCAAAACTTATCAGTGTGTCTCGGACAACTATATGGTGTAATTGTGGGCTACAGCATCTCTTTCATTAAGTACTTTCAGGCACTTATAGGGTTAAAAAAATTTAAGAGAAAATGAGAAAATGGAAAAAAAAAAACATTGCTCTATAGGAGTCTTTGTTCATTCCTTCTGATTATGGGACTGTTGCACATAGAGTTTTTGAAATGATCAATACTTTAAAAACTCTGGTATACTTTTTATCATCTGTGCTGAGTCGCATAAAAAATGAATGCTCCTTTTTTTACCAGCATCTGAACCAAATCAATAGTTAAGGTAATAAGATCTTACTGTTTGACGGATCATGTTATTACACAGGTAAAATCTG
This sequence comes from Crypturellus undulatus, assembly GCA_013389825.1. NCBI lineage: Eukaryota > Metazoa > Chordata > Aves > Tinamiformes > Tinamidae > Crypturellus > Crypturellus undulatus. Next base: position 8,244 of record VWPW01014220.1, read on the forward strand.
GAGGCTTTCATGGGTTGTAAGAGCTTATTCTTGGTGAAGTTAGAATTGTAGGCAATAAGATATTTGTAGTGGAGGGATTTAGAGTACACACTTGTTCCAGGATAGATTGAGTTGAGATGTTCGCAGTAACCTTTTGTGACTTAATTCACTCTGTGGTAGAGCAAAGCTATCTATCTCAAGCAGGTCATGTCTTTAATATAAATTTAATATAACTTTAAGCAAATATAGACCTACCTGGAAAGCAAGACTCCACCTTTAAAAAGACAGTGATTAAGAGAATGAGGGATGATTGCTAGGGCAGAAATATACATAATAGAAAGGGGAAAAATACATGAATGAGAGAAGTTGGACCATAAAAACAGAATTTTGGCTTTAAGCACTCTTTATAGACTTAACATTTTATTTCATCTTCTATAAAATGGTGCTATGAAGGCTTCTTTCACATTCTTCCATAATGGAAGAATTTTACTTGTCATCTAGCACTGCAGGGCTTCGATCGGTGTTAGGTCTGATATATGTTACTAAAATAATAATTGTTTTCTGCTATCTCCCTGACTTTCAAAAGAGGTTAAGTAGTTTACTGTGTGTGTATTTCTCCCAAAGAGTTACCTCCCAAACAAGCTTGAGTACAGGATGTTGTGCCATACTCACCTCCGATCTATAGCACAGCCTCAACTCCCAGGGGTTAACAAACCGCCCACCATGCTCATGTGGCATCCGTGCTCCTGAGGGTGCCTTTCAACAGGTCTGTCGGGACATACCCTGGCAGCCCGGCTCAGGACGCAGCGCTGATGCTTCCCATGTGGAACAGAACTCTTACGTACATACAGAGCATATCCAGCTGGGTACCCAGATCATGTTGCCCATTTGCACAATGTCTACAGCTGACTTCCTGCAGTGATCATGGCACCACGATAATCAAAGGCAAGAAAAGAGTTTGAATGAAATACATTTTGTTCTATAATTTGAGCGTTTACAAAATTGTGGAAAAAGGAGCTTTGGCCACTTTTTGGAACTCTTCTTCCACAGACTTTTTAGTAATGTCTTTGTCTTGCTTGCCCATTGTCTTCTTTTTGTTTTATCTAATATTTTAGAATCAGAGAAATCAGGGAAAATAGGGTAGTTACAACGCTGTCAGTAAAAAATTGCAAATTTGTAAAAAATTGTATATGATGTGAGCTGAAGCAAGAATCTTGACAGTAGTAGTAAAAATATGTATATTAAAGATTGGAGAAGATATGAGACTTTTTATCTCAAGTATTAGTGAAAGGGAAACGAATGCAAGAAATTACAGAGAAAATGTTTTAAACATACCAATGAGATGTGAGCTGACTTAAAAGCACAAATACAACCACTGAGGCAGTCATTTCCTAATTCTAAATTGCATTTTAAGATAAAGACAGGAGGGAGTAAAGGTAATAGGCTCATTCCTTTCAAAGGCATGAACCAAGATGTTATGGTCAGGTTCACATGCAATGCATATCTTAGCAGTCTGCAGTCACTTGTGATGTTTCTAATAGCTTTAAAATACACAGCCTAGTTTTCACTTAATAATTTTGCTAGGCTGACAAAGAAGAATCACTTTCATTATACAAAGAGGTTGCAATTTATTTTAAATGCACCTATCCTCCTTAATCATAATCAGTTGGATTTCTCTGCAAAAAAGCAAAATTCCTAGCAGTCAGGGAAGCATGGGAATGAGTTTCAGCAAACTTGGGATCTACTCTAAAAGTAGTGCCCCTAGCTTGCTAAGTGTCTTTAGGGAAATCACCTTAGAGTCATTTTCTTCATGTATAAAGTGCTTTCTGAGCTACTGCTGAAAAGTTTTACAGGAGATAAGTAACACTGCATTAATGCACACTTTGATCCAATCAGAATGTCAAAAAAGTTTGAAGATAAGTCAAATTGTTTTCTGCACTAACAAATTATTCTAATACTGGCAAAGCAAAAGAATTGGTCAAGATAAAACTATGCAGGCAAAACACACCACCACAATGTCACTATGCATTATGAAATACGTCCCTTCATTACTTTACCGTTAAAAAAAGGGGAAGGCTGTAAAGATCACTCAATCCTTTATTTAATTTTCAAGCTTCGTATTTTGAAAATATGCAAAAAAGCTAACCTCTTTTTAGTCCTTTTGCCAATCCAATAGGTTGGCTGGCTGAACTCTCTCTGCTAACTGCAATATATTGCTTTGTAAAATAATTATGCATTAAAATGAGTCATTACTAATATCTACAATGCTGAAGAATTAGCTTACTTAAAGAAAATATTCAGAAGCTAGTTTCTTGCCTCATTGATTCGCAAGCAATGGAATGTATGTATAGAAGAAAAAGATGCTAAATATAACTGATTATGTAAAGGCAGAAAAGACTATACAATAAACTTGAATTACACAAAAAAATGCAGTAAATCTCAGTCAGGTTTTGTAATTAGCAGAAGTTCACAGGGAGACTGATAATGAAAGTATGACAGTATTATTTATCTTTTTAAATGTTTTTTAGAGATGGACAATATTAGTTTGCAGTGATGCTTCCCGTTAGGTTTCACTGATATATGTTTTTTTCCTGAAATTTTAATTTTCCCTAACCATTAAGAATTATGTTCATATTTCAGTTCTGCAATACGTGTCTGCCAGTTTCTACTTGAGTCAATAAGGAATTAATTCTATCTTCCCCTCATATCATACTTAGTCATGTACTGCATAGCAACACCTTATTATGTTGATTCTGAAGTATACGGATAAAATCCTATCAGGGAGACTTGTTTCATGGACAATCTGGCAAAAATTTGAACCCTTAAAATATCAGTACAAATTTTAGTCAATTTAAATATCGTGAAATTACACATCTCTTGTGTGAATTTGTATGAGTAGAGAGATAATCCTCTAAATAGTGCATGAAAAATAATTAAAGTCAAAATGCGGTTGTACTCTGAGCCAATGACCAGTGTATCATCTGATATGCATGTGAATGTTGCTTCAAAAAACAACAGTCCAAACCTAAACAGTTTCTGAATTATTTTATGTAACTGCATAAGTGTACATCTGAAATATCACACTATTACTGCAAAAGTCACTGGTGATACTATCTATGTTTGGGAAGAATAATACAGAAATGTTGTTGAACACAAAGACTACAGTGACCATTAATGGTACTGCAGTACTTGCCAGAAATTTTTACTAGGAAATCCAGCAGCTGTTGTAATATGTTACAGATAGATGCGCGGACAAGCTGATAATAAAAGATGGGGGGATGCAAAAACAACACCCCATCACTGAATTTTTACAAGAAGTTGAATTACATTGTCTGGTAAACATATAATTTACCTCTCTGTTTTTACCACACACAACTGTCTCTGTCTGACTCTGGAATTTTCATTGCATACTGAAATCCATAGCTTCTAAGTATGCTTCTTACCATAACTTCTTAGTATGCTTCAAAATATTAATGAAGAATGACTTTGAGTACTACTAACAATGCATGTCTTTATGTTGTGCTGTACTAGTACAAGGGTTCAGGTAAAGATATTCAAAGACAGGCATGTGAGTCATCAAGTTTCAGCTTACAGGGGCATGACTGCCACTGGAGCACTGAGTAAAATCATGCTTATTTTACAATATCTCAATGTTTGTTCTCTAACCCTAACCTTTTCAGCTCTGCTGAGAAGGACCTGGGCGTCATGGTGGACAACAGGTTGACCATGAGGCAGCAGTGTGCCCTCGTGGCCAAGAAGACCAATGGCATCCTGGGGTGCATTAAGAGGAGCGTCTCCAGCAGGTCGAGGGAGGTGATCCTGCCCCTCTACTCAGCCCTGGTGAGGCCACATCTGGAGTACTGTGTCCAGTTCTGGGCCCCCCAGTACAAGAGGGATGTGGAGCTGCTGGAGAGAGTCCAGCGCAGGGCCACGAGGATGGTCAGGG
>VWPW01014220.1:12260-110647 GCA_013389825.1 Crypturellus undulatus
ACGGGAACTTAAGGAAGAACTTCTTGACGGTGAGGGTGACAGAGCCCTGGAACAGGCTGCCCAGAGAGGTTGTGGAGTCTCCTTCTCTGGAGATCTTCAAGACCCGCTTGGATGCAGCCCTGTGCCACGTGCTCTAGGTGGCCCTGCGTGTGCAGGGGGGTTGGACTAGATGACCTCTAGAGGTCCCTTCCAACCTTAGGCATTCTGTGATTCTGTGATTCTGTGATCATCCAATAGGGAACAGACATTCAATTCACCTCAGTTCCTTGTTCTCTTGTCACTTTCTATTTCTGGCAGGACTCCAACAGTTTTGAAAAAATACTATATATTTATTTAAATCCCAATTTCTGTGATGAGGTAATAAGGTTTTAATGAGGAACTTCATTATGTGTGCTAGAGAGAACTCTCACTGATTTTGCCAGAAGAAAAAAGAGGAATCTTCCCCTCATTACTGGTGTCTTTCATGTAAAAATAACATGAACCTCACAGACTTGTGATAGAAAGGCAGTCAGTTAGACACAGTTTTATTACCTCTTACCTGTTATTTTTAGAACCCACAAATCGGCTTTTAACATGAGTGGTGGAATAGCAAAGACAGAAGAAATTGTTCATAAGTTGGAATTTCTCCAAGGAGAACATCTACAGAAATACTAATACTCACAGGAGATGAAAGTGGAGTACTAAAAGCCAACTAGTATTAAGGCAGGAGACTGTAAAACATGTATATTGGTTTTCTGAACAAATCTTGTAAATCTGACCTGATTTGATTTTTTAAACTAGAATTCCTGATTTGAAAACCTGCAGAAAATCTGACTTTTCAGACGGATGATGATAGCTCACTACTGTGTTAGACCTACTTGCTACTGTGCATGCCTACAGGTAATACCTACAGGAGTAGATATTAACCAATATCTGGGGCTTTCATCAGTCTCTGAGGAATAGGTATCCAAAGAGTAGCAGACTAGATTTTGTATGGCAGATACAAAAAAAAAAAAAAGGCAAAAAAAAGAGACACTTTATTTTTGAAAATGTTGAATCTTGTTTAAAATACATTGCACTTTCATCTAAAGCACCATGGTTTGGCGCACAGTGATCTGTGTTCCCTGTCAGAAAAAGACAGCATAAAGTCCTGTGGGAGGATCCATAGAAAAACTGTTTCTTAAATTTCATCCTAAAGCCCTTTTCAGGGTGCTAGCAAGCCAACTCCATCAGAAAAAGTAAAGACAAAAAAGGAAAATCATAAATATTTACACCTCTCTAATGAAGGAGTATAATTCCTGATAATGGTACATCTGGTCAATGAGAGATAATTGCTTTGCCTAGGAGGGATTGAAAAAACGATGTGAACAGAGTTCAAAGTTGACAGAAGTTAAAACTGCAATTAAATTAAACCAAAGTCTTAAGGATTCTTTAGGTTGTAGAGATAGGACAATCTGGTAAACTTTCTGTCATTCTATAGGATTAAGAATATACTCAGGCAGTTTAAGAGGTCTAAACACTCCCTGTATCTCATTGCCCAACACTGCCAAGAAACATCCTTTCGGAAAAGAATTTCCAAAGTCAGGAAAATAAGTGAGATTCATAAAATATATGAATACATGCTAAACCTAAATATTAAAATCTGAATTCATAATTGTATTCCTCTTAGGATCATGTTCATCTTATTTTTCATGACTTACCTATCACAGTGCTGTTTGAGAGTTTAATGCCTATTGATTTCTATCTCTTAATCACATAAATATCACCTTTTCTTCAGAAGATTTTTTTTTCTCAGAGCTCTCAGATTTAGAACTTGATTTGGAACTGGATTTTTGGTGCTTAATCTTAGGCTCCTGAAGTCTTCACTCTTAAATAAAAATTGTCTGATCTGAAGGCTTTCTGAGCACCTACAAATCTTAGTGGCTTGGATGGGATTTATGTAGGTCTTTTTATGTGCTTATTTATGAATTTGAGGACCTAAATAAAAAAAAAGGTTGCCAAGTTAAAGATATGTTGTACTAATCACCATGTTGTTACACTAATGCCAGGAACTAAAAAAAAAAAAAAAAACTCAGATAGATACACTTATTCTTGAGAAAATAATTCTCAGGGTACTCAAACAGTAGCTGCTGTGCAGCAATCATTCTAGTCAGTCAACAGGCATTTAAATATAGTATCGTAAATTAAGATCCTGACTCAGTAAGTAATTTGTCAAAAGACAAATCCCAGCAAAGAATGTGTTTGAGCTCAGTTTCCAGGGAAGATGTGGCAGTGAGCATGTGGAAATGCAAAGCTTCCTGCCTATAGATCCAGCGTCACGTTTCCTGAATGAACAGTGTGATTCATGACTGTGAACCCCTTTAAATGAGATTGCTACCACTAAGCACTCACATTTGAAGGAAGTTTTGAGGTTTAAATGCTTTATGGGCCTCAGCTGCTCCTCTAAAAATGTCGACTATCTTCATTTCATGTCAGTATTCATTTTAAAAGGTCTGTCCTACGCAATAGCAAAAGCTTTTGTGTAGGACAGTATGTTCGACAGATGTAGGACGTAATCTCTGGCAAAAAGAGGTTGCATTCCTTAATCTTTAGGGGTTGCCCCTTAAATCTCTCATTGTAGACATTTTCACTTAATTTAACAGCTGGAAATGGTCCATGGCCAAAGCCAAAATCCTACTCAGAGCTCAGGACAATCCTTGCATATGCCTAAACATAGAAATCAGTGTTTCATTTAGGAAGTCAGTGTATGAAATTGCTTTCTTCTCATTTATAAGTAAGATAGCATAAGAGAATTCCTCCAGATATTTTTGAAGAAATAAATACTTGGTATGCATGTATACTCACATACTCACCAAGTTTTTGTCTGTGCAAAGTATCCCATGTGGAGACATAGTTACGGTTACTAAACAGTTGGGAGGAAGATATATACCATTTCCTGTATCTTCTGAAGGAAAAATGATAGAACATAAAAAATCTTTGCAGTCTTGCTTACACAAGTTGCCAAGTTTTTAAGAATCTAAAGGTTTAATTCATTTTCTATGCTTCTTCAACCTTTGCATTGAGAAAGTTTTTCAGTCTTGAAACTCTATTTAAAAAATGTTTTTATAAACTTACTTTTAGGAACTCAGGAGTAGCTATATGGACTTTTAAAGTAAGGTAAGAATGTAGTTAAACATTTTAAAAAAAAAAACTTAGGAGTTTTCATAATTGTGCATCAGACCTAACAGAATGACCACAAATTTAATTTCAAACTCACTGTGTGCATTAATATATCAAAGCAACTCTTAGCAGCCGTCAAAACTTTCATTAATTGAAGACCATTAAGTTACAGAAGTAACATGTTCTATACATGCTTAGCAAGCTAAAGTTAATATATAGTATATATATAGTACCACGACATAGTAAGTCATGTAAGAGACCAGATTTATTTATCCTTCATATTTTTTGTAGAAGGAGACTCCCGATAAGTCCATAGGTTTATATTTTAAGAATACCAGAAGAGATCATCAGTCTACAGACTGCATATGATCCACAGCACGATTATATGAGGCACAATGACTTCTCTACTATGGTCTGTCCCACCAGTTACTGCAGTGAGTAAAGGCCACCGACTTGATATATATCTTTTTGTGTCAGCGTATAAAGTTTCTGGGTTTCCCAAACCACTGCTGCCCACACATTCTGACTCCAGAAAGTGGCCACCCAGGCAATCCAGCATAGGAAAGAGACTCCAGGTTGCATAGACAAAGGATTGGGAAGAGACAGTTGATGGAGAATAGGCATACAAAGATGAAATGATGTGTCTGAGATCTGTCAGAAAGTACAAATCACAAAAACAGGTTCTTTAGTTCTGCTCCTGTGCCATAAGTATAGAATTTCCCACCTCTTCTACTTTTTCCCTCAAATATTTTCCTCCAATAGGTATATTTTTTTCTTAGAAAACATACAATGAACAGAAAGTTTACATTTTAACTGCTATGAGCTATTCCTGATAACGGATTAGACAAGCTCTTGACATTCTCCACACCTTTGATTTTTTAGGAAGCCTTTTTTTTCACCTGTCATCAAACATCAATAGAGATATCAACATTATTAGGTTTCTAATATTCATTCATTTCATTTTCCTGAAAAGTCTTGCTATGTATACTATTGTTTCTACCACAGAAAGAATCTATATGATGGTGGTACTCTCCCTGACATAAAGCTTAAATAGACATTGGCATTAAGGAAATGAAGCTAACAGAGATATTTTCATGATACAGTTGGAGATTCTGCGGAAGCGTCAGTCCCTCTTTGATTTCAGTGGTGGCACAAGCCATGCCTTGGAGGATAAAAGAGATTGTTCTCAGACTTAGTATTAGCATTAATGCTACCTCCCTCCAGCAGAACACCCTGCGTTGCTGTATAATCAGTTTATAAAGATACAGCAGCCTGTTTAATCATACCAAGTGTCAATGCTGACATTTGACTAGATCATGTAGATCCCCAAAAGATTAGAGCTTGTTTTGTTCCATGGCAAGATTTCAGTGCACAGACAGCTCTATAAATATTCCCCCAAAGCTAGGCTGTCTAAACAAATTGCTCTGTGCTTTCAGGTGCTGCAGAGTGATGCTCTGATGCTTAAAACAAGATGCCCAAAAGTAGGGAACATAAGGGAGAGAAGAAAAGGGAATAATTCAGGAGAAAAATCATGGCCGCAGGAAAAATCATGATAACTGAGGGAGGTGGAAAGATTATCTTTTTAACAGGAAGGTAGTGAGACAGATCATGGGATCCAACATATTAAGAGAGTCAGGACCCATTCTACTCTGAGTCAAACCTAAAGTTCTTACACATTTTTTTTACAAAAGCCACCCTCAAAGAAATTCAGTGAGATCTTCAGCAGGGGGAAGAGTGTGACATCACATTTTTTTTTTCCCTAAGTGAAATAATATGGTATTATAGGCATGGAAAAAATAATTTCAACATGTGTATATGCACAAAAATATATTAACATCTGTTCAACTAGTATCCTTTATTTCTTCCTGTCTTTCAATAATATGTTAGCATTTTAGAATGACAGCATTTAAAAATATATGTCTATATAACCAGTAATGAAAAAACTCCAATCTAAGTATGTGAGTACTGCAAACATTTGACTGACTTGCTTACAAGGCGAATATTGAATAACAAAACATTCCTCATTAAAACTGAACAATATTCTCTTTTGTAGGGATAAACATAACATTTATATATTGCATGTGTGAACACCAGAGACTACTAAATTGCCTCAGTAATTCTTGCCAGTTTTTCATCCACTTCATCTTTTCTTTTCCTTTAGTTTGCTCCTGGCTGAAGTTTCCAAAATGAAGTTATTTCAAAAGCAAGAGAGTCATGGTAATAAATGTAAAAATAGGAAGAGATAGGAATAGAGAATTTCTGAGAATCAATTGATTTCCTAAGATGAACAATTTTTACTTATGATAGTTTTTTATTTTTCAAAGCATCTCTTTCTCTACTGTAGTCTAGATTTAAAAGATAGCAAAGATAAAAAATGCTTATGTTTTAGAGTGACAATGAAGAATATTTGTACCACGTAGTTACACTGAAGCTCTATTCTGAGCCTACAAACTGAGGTAACTGGAGTAGGAAGGGAGAGCTTGTCTAGTGATATCCTTTCGTTAAAGTTCAGGTGTCCGTCTTACTTTTTTGTACCTTATCACTGCTATTTTTGTGTGTATTTATACTTTTAATCTGCTTTGAATTACAAAAATGCCTCACTTCAACAGTAACCACAGTTTTCATGAGAAATTTTTAAATGGTAAGAAAAAATATATAGCCCAATGAAAGCAAACTTTTATATAAGCAGTATATCCTTTTTAAAGCCTCCTTGGGAGGACTTTTTTATTTGGATAAATACAATAAATATTGGTATGAAGACTTCCTGAGAGACCTCCTCAAATCCAAGATCACTTTGTCTTTTTTTTTTTCTCTTGTACCTTCCTGGTCTTTCTTTCCTTGGCAAGAGTATATGATATTTCTATCTAGACAGGAGGTGGTTTCATGATAACTGCAGGCAACACAGTTCAAATAATAGTTTAAGACTCTCTCATGGGTATATGGAAAAAAACCCCTCTCAACCTGTTTTATATTATTATTATTTACAAAAATTTAACACCCAGAAAAGATTAATTGGAAGCACTATTTAAAAACACAGCAAGGTCACAGAGGATTGCTGCCTCTATCACTTAGAAATCCTTTATGGTTCGGTCTGAGAACCTCAAGAAAGATGCATCTTTTGCTTTATGGCACACGGAAGCCCGAAGGCTTCATGAGGTGCTCACAAATGAGATGATATCTTTTGATTTAGCTAGTTTGGGCCTACTGAGAGATACACTTTTGAATTTGCTAGCATTTGAAATTAAGATGGTAAATCATAGCAAAGGTGAAACATTGTGCATATTCATAGGCTTCTCCCTTGAAAGATCTCAGGTTATTTGTTCTACGCTCTATTAAGTGAAGAGGAAAAGCGTGACTGATCTTTCAATGTATGTGAATTTGACACCAGCATGCAGTGATCTCAGAGGTGTTTATGCTGAAGACATTCCACGTGAACTGGACTCAAATGATCACTCAAGGTGCAGCTTTTTTACTTCAATATTAAGAGAGAGAGTAGAACAAAATTGTTACACAATGAATTTATACATTTAGAGAGGAAATTTAAGTGATAGAAAACCATCCAAGTTGGATTTGCAAAAAACAAATTATGTCAAACCAATTTAATTTTCTCCTTTGACAGGATAACTAGACTAGTCAGTGAGAAAGAAGCTGTAAATGTGCTGTATATTGACTTTTGTAAGTGTGCTGTATATTGACTTAAGTAGGATTTTTATATTGTCTTATGTGACATTCTCGTAAGTATAGTAAATTAGATATACAAACGATTAAAAAACTTCAACAGAAGCTGTCTGTGATTTTCTATTAAATAAAGAAGAAGATACTTGTGTATTTCTGCAGAGGTCTGTGTTAGGTCTGTATTTCCAGGTATATATTTCTTATATTTCCTTCTATATTTCCAATAACATGCTGTGTGATATAAATAGATGAAACACGAAATGTATAAATGGATACACTTCTGGGGGAGGGTCACAAATTCTTTAAGAACTAGAGAGGAATTTAGCAATGTCTTAATAAGTTGAAAAAAATGAACTAAACCAGCAATGATATCCAGCAAGGAGACATGCTTTAAGAAGGAGAAAACCTGGTGCAAATGCCAAAATATGGCACAACTACCTAGGAAGCAATAATACAGAAAAAAAATCTATATTATGTAGTGGATGACAAGATAAACATAAATGACAAACATTAGAGAACTACATGAATGACAAATATGGAGAAACCACATCTTTCTTCAGGACAGTGTGTGTATAAGACTGGAAGGAAGTTATTCTGCTCTGCTTCACACTGGTGAGGCCTCAGATGTCCGCATTTTAAGAAAATGTAGATGGGGCTAATCCAGGGGAGAGCATCAAAACAAGAGTTTTAGGATGCTTGATATTTATAGAAAGGGTTACAAAATTAAACAAACAATGATATGGCAGAGCACAGCAGATAGCCTTCCACTATAGAAGATAGTAAACTAAAGAAGAAAGTAACTAAATGTTCTCCCTGCTTCCTTCGCCCTCCAGGGCAATAACACACTGGCTTAATTTGTAGTGACGGAGATTTAGGAATATTTGTAAAGATTATAAAGCAGAGAGTGAAACAAGGTACTCTGTGTTTATGCTCTGTGTTTCATTGGATATTTCAAAAATAATTAGGTATGTGTGAGGCTTTCTTACTCTGGCATTTCTATGATTGTCGAAAATGTGGTTTCTCTCTTTTTGTAAACTATATATTTCTCTTTGACATACTTAATATTTTAGAATTTCTTAGAAACAAGAATTTCCTAGAGATGAAGTGCATAGAATTTTTTACCCACATAAAATGCTGTTTCTAAAATTCTCTGGGATACTAGGGCAAAAGATGAAACATCACAACCATTATAGCAATGAAAAAGAAATGAAATCAAAAGGGCAAATTTCTGTGAGGCATAGTTCATTTACACTGCTCTGTTTTTCAGAAAAGTGGTTGACTTTACTCTCCCATCTGTTGCTGACTCTTTTGGGACGATACCAGATGATGCTGGGCTATATCTTTCCCTCATCTGATATTATTTTACACAGTAGGAGTACTACAGCTGGGATTGTACACTGCAATTTGGCATATGAGTTCATAGCTTTGATTCTATCTACCCACCATCACACCTATACTAATTACCTCAAAGCGCTTTGAAACCTGCAGGCTTTTTGTATAATTTATGGCTATGGAGTGTATTGGTGAGTAATTATGGCTTGACACTATATTCTTACACCATAGAAAGAAAAGATAGCAATAGTTGGACATAGTGTACATGCAAGCATAAACTCACACTGATTTTCAGTGGAATTTTGCCATCTTATAACAATAAGCATTCCAGACCCGAGGCTGAATGCCAGATTACTGGAAACACAGTCTGCAGAGAAAGGATTGCCGCAACCTTGCTTTGGCCTGTTTTATTTTCTCTCTGGCAATCCATTACTAACCATGGTTCCTAATGGTTTTCCCTGTTCATGATGTGAAGTTATTCTTCGGCAAAACAGAAAATCCCCAAGTCCCCATTAAAACAAATGTGGAGGAAAAAATAAATGATTACATAGGACAACAAGAAGAGAAAGGGGAACTGTGGGTCTATATGAAAGCAGGGAACAAGACAGGAAGATTTGGGGATGTTACCAGTGTTTATAAATATTTGAATGAGGGTGTAAAGAGGATGGGGCTGCCCGGACACAACCCTGCTCCAGGTAACTCTGCTCAAGTGAGGGATTGCACTAGATCATCTCCAGAGATCAACCTCAACCATTCTGTGATTCTGTGACTGAGCCGGTCATTCCCAGTAACACCCTGTATTTCTTCAGGATGCCCAATGAGCACCTGCTCTGTAGGCACAATAAGGGACAGGAAACAGACCTTGGAGTCATCGTGATTTTTCACATCAAGCTGCCACCTCCTGGTGCTGTGGATTGCCAGCAAGGCCCGGGGCTTGTTGGTTTATGAAAAGATCCTGCAACTTGTTAGGGGAAAAGAAGACCAGGAGGAAATAAAACTTGTGTGGCAGAAACTGCCTATCTGGAATAATAGAGGGACAAGCATTGGTGGTGTAAGTTAGGGGTAAAAGGAGTAGAAGAGGAACTCCTCTGTGTTCCATCTGCTTAAATTTCTTGAAGCAGATGGTATAAAGTGGGGTAGGGAGAAATCCAGGCATGGCAAATGCAGTCTCTCTTGGTTTTGGGGTCATGCCCATATTGAGGTAGTGCTCAGGGTAGCCGCTCCCAGAGTCTTGGCTCCTACCATGAGTTTTATAGAAGGGCAGTGCCCTTGGAGAGTGTAACTAACTCCAAGGCAGTGGTGATGTCTGGGGAAACAGTGTGGGGGTTGATTTGGTCCCACTGCTCCTCTCTCTCTTTCCTATCCCCCACTGCAGGATAGGAAAAGGGTGGAGAGAAATCTTCCCACAGTCTATCCCACAGTGTAGGGCCAGCGTGTCCCTCTCTCCAAGCAGCAGGTCTGTTCTCCTTACTGTTGGAGATGGGGCACAACAATATAGAGCCTACAGAGAGCTTGGCCCTACTCAGTATGGCAGGCGGCTTATCTTCTCTTTCATCTAGCATATACAGTGAAACCTACAAAGAAATGTGTGTCTATATTTTTTATGATTTATTTTAGAATAACAATCAAGTTTGCATGAGATCTCAAATATGTAATGCATTATAGACCCATTAACCCTTGGAAAAAGGCTGTTCTTGCAATACTGCCAATACCAGTTCCTCCCACTTGATCTTTACTTACGTAATGCTTAAAAATGCAACAGGTTGAAGTTCCTATGAATCAATAGAAGTATCAATTGCTCGTCTGGTTTACTTTAGATTCTTCAGATTATGACTATATTAATTAGTAGAGTAGAAGTCCCAGAATGATAAAAATGCATGAATATACATGTCTGTGTGTATATATATCTACATATATATATGTATATAAATATTACTCAGCAAGCCTGTGAATTGAGATGAGGGTAAGAAAATTGAGTAAATTATACTTCCTCAATCTCAGTGACATCATTAAGTGCTCGAACACTTGATTGCAGTGCCTAGCCACTGAACTAATTTTCTTCATTATATTCTTCCAATTTTTTTAGAGTAACAAATTGCAATGAGTGATGGAACAGAAAAATATTACGTGAAATGTTCTTGCACGTTCCAAGATTTCTTAGCACCTGAGAGAATTTTTTCCTCTATGTGTGGATTCTTCAGTGATTATGAAAGGTTCCTGGTATTGAAAAGCACAAACATCAAGATTATCACTTCACAGATCTCCTCACTGTTGCAAAAATAGCCTGAGATACAAGAAGTGTTTGTGCAATTTCTGGAAGTAAAAGCAGTTTTCTCTTTTACGGAATAGACTTTTATATGGGAGATGAATCTTATCTCTTGATACTGATCAGTGAAGCTCCTACAAGCACATAAAGTTTTTAAAAAGTTAGCTAGTTTCTCTCTACAAGGAGTTAGAAAGTATCATTCCATCTAGTGGAATAGAACCAAGATGCTGCAAAAGGAAGATGCAATGAAAAGATCCAGTTTGTTGTCTAAGGCTTTTGTCCAAATAAGGATATGATTATCTGAATGGAAAATAGATTTCATCCAAGCACATGCTAAAAATAGTTTTTTATTGGAGTAAAGATTTCGTAGGATGTCTGGGTGATGCAATGGAAGTACTGGAATATAAACTTTCTCATTTAAACCCTGCATTCCACATTTCAATGTCTGGATTTCAGTGGCTGTTAGCTACAATTGTAGAATAATTATTCTCCAGAGGACAACTGATTTCTCTTCAATATTTCTATTGTAAAATATTTGCTACCATTTTATGGAAAATTACATTTTAAAAAATCCTCCCTAACATATCTTGCTGTTCCTAGAAGTTACCAATATCTCCTCCTCCATACTCCCCTAAGACTTCAAATACAACCAATGGCATTTTGTGATTTAAAATAGACCTTAATGGCTAATACTTCTCCTATGATTTTGATCTTGGCTCACTCAGACTGGCTGCCTCTATTCTACACAGAATCCCAATGAATTAGGGATCCATTTTGGACAACAGAATTGTATGTGTTGAGTATCTGATGTGAAGTATAGGCACAATAGTAATGCTACACATTACAGAGCAGTTCCTAGGAGTAATTCCAAATTCCTGAATCTGAAAGTGTACCCTGACCATATCCTTGTTCTCTGATAGGACAAGACAGAGATTTGCAACCCCCTCCCTTCTACAAATCCTGTTTTATGCACAAAGGAAAACAGGTAATACGCCCAGGATAAGAGCCATTAAATGCCCCAGGCAAGTACTGATCTGGATTATTAGAGAACCACGGTGCTAAGTGTTAGGAACACTGCTGTATACAGCAAAAGGTAAGCCTACATGTAGCTTAAGTAAATAAACTTCTGCTTTTTAAAGTATTTATCTTGGGACATAAATCTTAGCAGCCTTTAACTTAGTTAAATGAGTTTTGTATGTGAGAATACCTAAGAAAATACGACTTGTTGAATGAGAAATTGTAAGCAAGAACAGCATAAGAAGAGCTAACCTGAAATAATGGAAAACATTGATCACTCACTCTGTTTATCTTAGAGATTATCCATAAACTTGACTAAAAGAAGTCCTTTGACTTTCAAAGGAAGTCTGAGTTTTTTCGTAGTACAATGATATGTAGTTGCTCCATCAAAAGAGTCACTTATTCACCCTTATCTTAGAAGACAAGAAAAAAAAAGGAGGGGTGGGGTGGAGGGTGGATATTACTGCTAATACTTGGTGCCTTCTTGTAGCCCCTTCAAAAACGAAGTTTTATGCTAACTGAAGAAGGTGGCTTATCTCTGGTTGCTCCAGTATACTTGCAGAATTGTGCTTTGTTTATCCCTTGAAGAGGAAATTGAATTAAGGAGAAATTTGCACCATCACTCTCTGAGTTTTCTAATGCAATGAGGTGCAGGAAGGATGAGAAGAGCACTCTGATTCCTGATGGAAAGATAGCAGTGATAGTGAGCATGGATTTTGCCTTACTTTCACTGTTCCAGGGATGCAGTTTTTCTCAGGCCCATCTGTAGAACAAAGGCTCTGTAACAAGAACCTTTAGGATTCACTTGAGAGTCTGGAGCCCTAAAAGGGAAGGGACAAAGAGTACCAGTGAACGGACAAACAATATCAATGAAAGTGGGCTGCAGCAGCACAACAGAATATTTGCAGTTCTCCTTGGGTCATTAATCTTTTAGCTGATACAGAGTACTATTTTCCCACTAGTGAAGCGCTGGGAGCATGCCCCTGCTTTCTTCTGAGCAAAGCAGACTGAGGAGAACTAAAGCACTGAAATCAGGGAAGCGTGAGAGGGACTATGGAGCCTTTGGGCACGTGGGACAGAGAATGGGATCAGCATGCAGGAGATGGGGGAACTGAGGCAGGCGCTGCAGAGCCATGATGTACCACAAATCTTAGGCAGATGTTGGCACCATTTGCTCCACTGTCAGATCCCTCTGTTATTTCTGGGCCCTTATCCATTTATTCTATTTCCTCAACTACATGGTTTTCCTTTGCCTGCCTTACAGCTGTTGACATCAATTTTGGCAAAGCTATTTATACTTCTGCCTTCCTTGCTCTTTCTTTTAAAGAAACCCTTCTTTTTCTATGTATCACTTCAAAATGTCAGCCACTGATTAGCATCCTCCTTGGACAGGTTTCTTTTCCCCAACATTCAAAATGTGAGATCTAGAGGTTTTCAGGGGCAAGAATCTCACTTTAGTAATACCATTACTTCTGAAAAAAATCTCTCAAATGATCAGTGTTGGGTGTTAACATGCTGTATACCCTTAGCAGTAGATTTTCCTATAAAATCCTATGCCATCCTATAGGATAACATTTTTTTTAATCCTAAAATGTCCATTAGCAGTATCTAAAATACCTTCCTAAAAGTGTGAGTTGAACCTCAGAAATTTCCTGTTGGAACATCTGAATGTTAGAATTTCTTTTTAAATCATGTAAAACAGAACAGTTAGCTACTTTATTCTAAAAAAAAGCAACATACATTCAACTGAATGTGTACAGAAAAAAATAGCGAAAAAGAAAATATTAATGCTCAGAATGAAGTAAGCACACACTGAACAGAGCATGAACTATCAGCTGTGGACACCACCAAAGGAGAAAAGTAAAGAGGAAATGGCATTTCCTTTCTCTTAACCTTTCCTTTTATCTTAATATGCTTAGTCCTTGCATTTTTGCCTGATTCTTAAAAGTTTTGGAGCAAGAAAATGTTAATTTTATAAAGTCATGAGTGCAATGCTGAACACTGGCAACATGAGAACTCCTTTCCCTCCACTCTCAGCATTCATCCACTGCTGTGGTAGAAGGGGCAATGCAGCCTTCAACATGGATTTGCTGCACTCAAGCCTGATACAACTGGGTTGCACATGGGATTGTTAAAGTGAATTGCAAAAATGCCTGTTGCACGCCATTGTACAGAGAGAAAAGGAATAAGAGGCCTTTCCTGTTAATTTGTCATTTAGTGTTAAGGTATATGGCGATCACGACAAATGTAATCATATTGCATTGTCCTCTGTAGAACACTTTTGATCAAATCTTAAATACGTGTCAGAACCGCAGATACAAGAGAGACTGCTAAAAATGTAACTTACTCAACGCTTGCAATGCTGAATATGATGCATATCAGTTTTAGTACTGTAACTGGCAGATTCCTGCTGAGAGAACACAGATCAAAAGATGAAGTGAACCTTGGGGTAACAATGCTAAAATGTGGTGAGGAATGGTTATTTTCACCCTGTTTTCCTTACTTCAGTCACTATCAGGGGAAGACTTGGTCTGTGTTATTTTCTGCCGAAGTCTTTGACATGAAAATGAAGCATCGGGATATTCATATCCATCAGAAGAAAGAGGCAGGCAGAGGCAGGAATTGAGCACCTCAGATCATTTGCAGCACTTTTGATGGAACATTGCTGATTTATTAATGGCAACGGCAGAAGCACAGGTTACAAAATAATTGTGAGAACCTTTTAGGGAATGTGTATGTTAAAAATGGTCATGGCTGAAATTTTATGTCAATGCCATGCATGAGATTTCACAAGCATCAGACTGATTTGGGATAACCAATTCCTTTTTTTGCAGTAACACTTTAGCTCCAAAGGCAAATAAATACTTTTAAACACTTGACTCATAGCCTTATTGCATATGTTGGAATAATTACTTTTCAATTATGCAGACTTCCACCCCTAACCATGCAGGAGGTGCTCACTTCTGACAGCGTAGATCATCAGACTTCCCAGGCTGAATCACACAGTGCAAAGGGCTTGTGGCACCGTGTTAATGGTGTTGCTCTTTGCTGTAAATGCCACGGCCATCTGATATCTTCTTTCTCTAATGAGGACACTAATAAGGTTTGGGCACAAGAAATGGTGGTGCAGAGGAAGCTGCTCACTTTTGCAACTGCAAGAATGAATGCAGTGCACAAACAACACTTTATTTCTTGCTACAAGAAAGTCTTGTCATTTACTGATATGGTCAAAGTGAGCAGTATTTCCAAAAACAGTAAACACGGCAACACATGTACAGTTCTGTTTTCAAAAATGTTAAGAGCACCAACTTATCTGATAAACATGTCATTTGGTAAATTAAGTTTAATCTGATAAATTTGCCTCTTGGGACTGAAATGGCCTTCTTTTCGTTTGCTCCCTATTTAGCAGTTCTTTTATTGTGTCTTTGTGTTTATGCATCATGAGGCTGCATACCAAACTCTACTAAGTAAGTGGACTGCTTGTGGGAAAATCCACATGTTTTGTATTAAGTATCACAGAATCCCTGTAGGTCCATTCTTTTGAGTGTCCCTACTCTCTTTTTCCCCTATTTTGCCAAGGAGTTAACCCAATAGACACGATGCAGTTGCACTTTCACTGTTTACTGTGCAAGTCCCGCTGAACATTTTTTTCTGCTCTCTGATCACTAGGAATTACTTCACAGTAAGGACTGGGCACTGATGCAGTTGCCTGGGCATCCAACAGGAGCAGGCATTGGATTGAAACTCAGAAAATCTTATTTCCAATCCATTCACCTAATACTTAGGAATGGTAGTGGTAAAAATGGTCTAAATTCATATAAAGAAATGTATCCTTAACTCAAAGAGTACCTAATGTCAGGATGAAAGACCTAATGACACTTGAGGCAATAAGGTCTAGTTTTTGCTATTACATTAGCAGTACAGACCATTTAAGCATGTTAATTCTCTCACTATGAATATCCTACTTTAAATTTTACTCTCCTTTTAATCATGCACAACTGCAAGTGGATTTTGTTGGAGTTAGTTAGGCCTTAGCATAGGAGTCTCTTAGCATGAGATGCTGGGGAAAATGAGTTATTCCTGAAATCGTAATTGCTGGTAGTAGAGAAAGAAAGAAAATAGCTAGAGCCAAGGCCAGAGACTTTAAACGAACACTCCCCCATGCTCTGATGCCAGAGGAAGAAGATACCTTCCAGAGATCTGTCAAACAATTACAAGCTAGTCCATTGCTTGAAAGCTATAGATCTAAACCAGGAAACCCTACTGTGCATTCTGTAACCTATATTTTGCTGTTCAAAGTCAGCTTTGATTTCAAAATGCTGGCAGGGTCTGCCAGCACAGTAATTGAAACTTTTGTATTTTAAAAGACTTTCAAGTAATATTCCTAGGATTTCTAGGGGAAAGCATTTCTTAAAAAGATGCACTTTTTCTCTTCAAGATTATATGCATTTTTTGCCAAATATTTCAGCTGATTTGGCTGCAATTATAAATAAAGAGAAATAAATAGAGCTTAGAGGACTTTAAAATAACCTAAGTCTTTGCTTTTCCCTCTTTTGCCTGGTTCTCCTCCTTCCCAGCTCTTCCAAACATTTCATATTTACATGAAGAAAGAGTCTATTTATTCTCTTTGGTCTATTAGCAAGATAAGTTCCACAAGCAGGGTAAGAAGTGAACTTTTGCCACCAGATGGAACACTTCACTCCTATTCAAATAAGAAACCACTCTGTGTGCCTTTTGGCAGCCCCACTCCCCTACTCCTTTAATTCCTTGGACAAAACCAAGGGAAAATCAAATTCCTTCCCCAGTCCTCTGAATCAATTTGCTGGAACATTTTATTTTTAAAACTAACATTCATTCCCCTTTTTACCCAAACCATGACTGTTTCCAACAGTGTGTTCCCCACATCATGGCAGTGCCTTTCTGTGGTCTCTTATTTTCCCTTTTTCAATAGTTTGGCTTGTGAAAAGCACACTACTCATTTACTTGTTGCTTTGCAACTTTGTGTATGCCACTAATTAAAATGAAGTAGCCAAAATAAATAATTTGGCTAACCCTTGTGTCCGAGGAAAATGCTGTTGCATAAAGAAGAATGTAGCAGGAATAGAAGGAACTGTTTATAGATTGGATGAGGTTACTTCTAGAACTGGAGTGTGGATTTGATGCATTGGCAAATGACATCTTTCAAGATTAACGTGCCTTGGGACTCAGGTACTAAGGCTTTCTATCCCCTTACAATAGGTGTCCAAGATGCATTAATAGCTCCTTTGCCACTTACTCATTCTATTTTGGAGTAAGATACTACATCACTACATTTTGGTTTGTGATGTTAGACAGATTTTTTTTTTTCATTCTGCACATATGGTTAGCGTTATAGTCCCACAAGACCACTGGGTGCTTTTGTTACAGTAAATAGCTGCAGGGCAAAGAAAATTATCACCACTTTCTGAGACAGGGTTAACATGAACAACAAACAGATATTTGGGACACACGATTAGCAAAGAGAAGTTTCACCAGGCAGAACTGTTAATGGAGCACAAATCCATGTGGTTGTTCTGTTATGCAGTAAATCTGTACAGATCAGAATTTGGGAAGAATTATACTTGTAGGTGTATTTCAAAGTCAAATCCTCAGTGACTGCAAATGGGTGGAACATGGGGGAAAATAGTATGTGTTTAGCTAGCAAGGGGCATGGCATTTATGTCCATTGGGACAGATGAAAAGTAAGATATGAATACATAATCTTCAGAAGCTTGTCCTTCAGAGATACAAGGTAAACACAAATGCAAAAGTACATTATTCAAAAGGAAGTGAAGCATTTTCACTCCTAAGTGCTTTCTGTGAAAATAAATGTACGCAGAGCCTGCAACACTCTTGCTTACCTCAGGCGCTCTCTGAAAGACACGTAATGCGGGGGTGGGGTGAGTCAAACTGTGGATGAATGTACTGGTGGCAATGGAGAAAACTCGGGTGTGCTACCTGACACAAATATATCAGGAACCTGGTTCTGAAAGCTGCAGGTATCCAGGTGAAAGTTTTAGTAGTGACAATAATAATAAGAGACCGTTTTTCTGTTTGAGGCTGATATGCAGCTGCTACAGCGCAATGCTAGACCCACCAGCAGGTGGGTGACAGCAGATAAACGACAGCTGTGTTTGCTGTGGCTTTCATTTTATTTTGAATTATTTATAAATAGCACTAGCAGCAATTTAAGCATTACCAAATGATATGCCCTATAAATGATTAGTTTTATTTATTTATTTATTTTCTCATGAACACGTTCTAACTGAGCCGGCAGTAGCTAGATGGAAGATAATGTTGGGCAGGTGCGGCATACAACTCCTTCCAGACCTGTGACTCCTGTTGTCACTTCAGCAATTCGGTTTTCAGGAAGCTCTTAGAAAGGAGACTCTGCTAGCGTTTTAATTTAAACGATGTGCTGCCATGCACACAGCCACACAAATACTCCTCAAGCAGCACCATCTGGGCATGTCACAGTCTTGACACAAAAGCAATCTAAAAATTTGGTTGGATGAAGGAAGATTTATTGTTCTGGCCAAGTCTTGTTCCTCTCTGGGAGGTACCAGTATTGTGTTACACCATCCCAAAATAATGACAATTTCTAACACCATGTCAAGTTTGGTGTCCGACTCAAGCCAGGTACCCCCAGTGCACCAGTTTGCTTTGATGTTCATCTGTTACTCTGTTTGGGATATGCAAAGCCATGACATGCTTAGCCTAGAGATGACCACAATCAGTCAGTCAATCTGTTGTCCACCCTTTTTGCCTCCAGTCAACTCTTCCGTTCAGCTTCCAATGCCCGAATAGAGAAGTTTTTGGATTTCTTTCTGTTTCTCTTCCCATGCTCATAAGAGGCTCCTTGTAAAAATCCTCCAAGGGCTGATTTGCAGCATATTCCTCCAAAAACTCTAATTTCTTAGCACACATGCAAAAAAAAAAAAAAAAAAAATGTCAAGGAGGAGACAGCAGTCACTGTTCATTGCCCAAGCATATCTTGTTTGTATCTTGTCCTCCCCTGCCTGTCTGAGAGCATCTGTTGTCCCTTCTCCCAGATTATAAGCACTTTGGCAGAATGCGGCAGAACTGCTTTTAAATGATTGCCCATCAGTGTCGAGCTTCCTAAATGTTGGACTGGGAGGAAAGATCTTTCTGTCCCTGTGACAGCATGAGTCTGTCGCAATACCTTATTAAGAGTAATGCCTAAAATGCGAATGAGATTTGAGTATCTAAGCTTGTAACCTCTTTGTGGCCCATGCTCTCTGTTCTTTAACACGGGGATAAAAGGGAGACACACAGACTCTGAGAAATGCTTGTAGTAAGAAAATGTCAAGAACAGATCTCGTCTTACTGAACTAGACTTCTTTTTTAGTTTATAGACTCGCATATCAGCGGTGGAGCTGCTTCTCCTCCAATAGAGCAGAGATACTTTCTCCTTAAAAGGCAGCAGGGTACCTCAGAAATTGAGGTCTCTGACACAGGCAACAGGGTCGTTCCTTGCGTTTCAGGTATGTGCATAGACTTCTGTGCATCTACTTCTGCACCACAGGAGCAAGGCAGGAATGGTATAAACCCCTTGCATCTGAGTCCAACTATCATGATTTTGTTGCTTGCCTTTTGTCTATTCACTAAGGAAAGGGAATTTCCTTGCCTACTTCTCATTTTTACTCTTTAATCTCATTTTTGAGATTAAATTTATGAAGGGAAGCCACAGTGTACCTCAGCACATTCAGAGAGTCAAGACTGTGCTGCTCATACCCTTGGGTAGACTAGTTGTGATCACCTGCAGCATCTTGCCAGGCAGCAATTCCAGTGTTACCCTTTTTCCTGTATCTTATTCGCCCTTCTGCTACAACTGGTGTTTGCATCTTATTGCAACCCCAACTGGGTAAGCTGTGAGAGCAACATGGCACATTTCCCTATCACTACAGAGCAGGAATCATGGGCTGTAACCCCTCTCCTGCAACAAACATCTAATCCAGATCTGGGCTCGGCAGAGGAAGTGATACTACCTCACTTTGTATCTCAGTTTGTCGTCCCTTTTCAGAGGGCTCAGAGCAGGGACCCAGGGGCACGGGAGGGCCACATTTCTCCCCGCTGCCCCTTGAGGATGGGGTGTCCCCTCCAACCTCCTTCCTGCAGCTCCCAGCTTCTTTCTTCAGTCATTTTTGTTGTGGGACACTAGGGGCAGCTCAGATTTTCCCTTTAATTTTGGTGTTAAATAGGATTTTCCTGTTACTGTTGGGAGGGAAGAGGGGGCATCAGGCTGGAATTGGTTGTGACTGGCTCATGGTGGTCCCAGGGCACCCCAAGCACCCAAATCCCCTTACAACTTTTAGGTCTGTTTTATTGCTGGGATTTTAGGGCAAATTAAGTGCTAGAAGAAAAAGTATGTGAGCAGAGAGAGAAGAAGTTCAGAAACCTCCAGGGAGGAGGAGAAGTATCATCTGGGTGATCATTGTGAGGAGTTGTTGGAGAGGAAAGGAAATAACTTGGCCAGAGAGGAGGTAAAAATTGAAACTGTTTTTGCCAGGCTTTGTGTTTAGGTTTGAGAAACTGCAGGGGCCACGTGTTCAGGGCAGTAAACTTGGATGGAGCATCCATGAGCCTTACGGAGAGGCTTGCGGAAACATGGAGCTGAAGAGATTGCCTCGGGCTACCAGGAAAAGGGGTTGCCTTGCTTGAAGATATGTTGAGCCAACTGCTAAGAAGTCCTTTGTATTTCCCTCTCTTTATCCTAATTACTTTTGATTTGTTTTTTTTTCAGCTTTGCTGGAAGGCGTTATTCCCGCCGCCCAGGCTTTATATAGATCTGCACCTTTGCAACCTTTCCGAGTTCACATGCATAAATTTGTATTCAGTGGTAATGCGAGGTGGAAAGCATGAAAAGATGGTCAGGGCAATTTCCAGCATCTTATATGATGTTGTGATAAGCTTTGCAATCACTGCATCATTACACTAATTGTTTGTCACTGTGCACATGTGCCTCTAATCAGCGGTCCTTTCCAGAATACATTATGTTGCTCCTATGTCAGATACGGTGTGTCTTGATCCATCAGGAGGATGAGTTAGAAATGGTTAGAGGTGAAGGTTTAAGCCAGAATAGGAGGCTTTAATGATTTCACAGTATTTCACACATTTGCTGAAGTGAGTTGTGACGCTGCTATAATTAGAATTGCCCGGTGAATACTGCAATTTTTGTGTTTACGAACACAGAATGCTTTCTATGCTTAATAAAACTTTGTTGAAAGAATTTTAACTGGGGTTTTAAATTCTTCAGTGCACATTTATGTATAATATAATTCATAAAATGCAGATATTTCTGTTTCCTATAGTATTTAGATAGATAATTAGTGGCAAATAAGTACTTTTTTTTTTTTAATCTGCTCTCATGTTATTACAGATGGGAAATTAATTGAAGTCTGATGCATTTTTGAAAGCTGTGTGATACATTACATTGGTAAGAACCACATACTGAAGTTCAATTTAACCTGCCCACTGACATGCACTTAAGGTCCTATCAGTCAAGATAAGTGTGGAATAGCCTTCAGCACTAAGATTAAAATCAAAGGCAGGCCTTTTTAAGTGACATAAGGAAGTCAAATGTGTTTTTTAACTGTGCTGCCACATTGAAGGCTAAATAAAGATAAAAATATACTTTCGGTTGTGGGATCAGGTTAATAGGTGAAGCCATTAATGTTGCTATAATGCAAATACTTACCCAAAATATCACCAGGAAAGCAATAATAGATATTAAATGCTGAGAATAATGCTATATATATATATATATATATTTAATTCTGATGTAATTTACAGTTGAACTATAAGAATATGAAGTGATTTATTGCTATATTCTAAATGAAAGTTTAAAAAGTAATTTTCATCCTAGTCTTACCTATGACGTATAGACAAATACCAAAGAAAAGATGGGGAAGAAGTGACAGGAAAATAGTAGTAAAAGGAAAAGTAATCATGTGATTTATTCAGATTAAGGAAAACCGACTGGAGTGTAACGCATGTTTATGTCACTAGCCTAACAGAAAGCACTAAAGCTGTTTTAAGGCATGTCCTCTCTCTTGCCAGGACAGCTGGCTTCAGCATCCATTCCGTAGCCTCTCAGAAACCTTGCTGAGATGGATATCAAATGGCTGATCAGCATTTTGTTACTATTCTTGGATGTGTGGAAGGACCCCGGGGAATATACCAGGTGATTTGTCAGAAATGGAAAACCCAATCAAGGCCTATTGAAAAGCAGAGTTATACTGATACTGTGCTGACCAGGTTTTTAAATTTTCATTTCTTGAACTGTTACTGGTGCTAACCTCACACACTGCTATTTACTTTGCCCAATAAAGAGCAAAGCATCCCGGCTCTTACATTTCCATTGCATTTTGCTCCTTGGCCAAGGGAAAAATGCTAGGAAGTAAACTGTAAGTGCCATTTCTCAGAATGTCACAGGCTGATCTTTGATGCTAACCCCATTAATGTACAATATGTGTTTTTAAATGTAAATACTGAATGTACATAAATCACTGCAACAAAATACAAATACCTTGGATGCTCAGAGTTGGCCATTTGACAGTAAAGGCAGATTTATTTATCTTTTCTTTTTTTGGGGGGGGGAGGGGGTGAGGGGAATGCGTCCCTAAACCCTGCTTTTCAGAACAAAATATCTTACAAGAATAACTTTAAAACATGCCTTGCTAAGTCCGCTGTTGATGTACTATTGTATTTGCACTGCAACCAGGGACAAATGACACTGAATATTTCATCTGGGAATTACTGAATCCTTCACCTTTTCATTCCAAACTCAAGCTTCTTGACACTATTATGTTTAATACATAGCTATAGAGCCCTTGCTATAGATATTAATTACAAAATGACAATAATATTTTGAGGACATTCAGTGAGCATCAGTGAAATGAACTTTCCAGCTTCACTTCTTATTATACACAAGCCACTGTGATAACAGGTATTAAGGTTGCAAAGGCAAGCACTCTAAAGCAGTATTCATTCTGCACTTTCTTTTCCCTTGTGAGCTCTCTCAAGCAGAGACTTTCTTTGCAGCTGCTTATCAAGCACCAAGCTCATTCGTAGTGGTATACAAATAATTAATACCAACAATAGATGATGTAGAGAAGCAATATCATCATGAAATTTTGGATTAATTTGGATGACTTAAGTACTTCATTTTCATTTTGTGATTTGAAGTCATTTTCTGCTGACTGTAAATGTCTGTTCATCCTACTTTATGCAATAAATATTTTATCCCATAGATCTGTTTTTCAAACCTGGAATATTTTCCAGATTAATCAGATGATTCTTACTTCATTATATCTTGAAGCAAAGTTATTCCTTAGCATGGCTCACATCTCATAAAAGAACTAGAACATAGCAATCATAGCAATAAATTAGTAGAGCATTGAAAAGATTTATGTATACAAATCCTAAATCCCTATCCTTTATCACCACTGTACCATATTCAGACATATATATTTGCCTCATTTCTTGGAGGAATCCAGCTGGACATGACCTAGCTGAATTATGAATACTTTCTTCTTATCCACTCTGATCAAGTTATATTCAGGTAAATCAAGAAATGAACGAGCATCAATTACTATGCTGAGCCTAATCTAACTTCTGTTGGATCACGACCACAAACCTTTAAGATCTGGATATTCCTCAGTATCTGCATGCTAGATACTCCAGGTTGTCAGTCAGCATTCCTTTAAGTAATAGCTTTATGTACACATATCTTCAAACTGTCCTGAGAAACTAATAATTAGGCATGATGAATATCAATATACTGAACATATTTTTTTCAATTGATTTACTTTGCAGCCGTTTTCACACCAATGGCTTCTAAGCAAACATTTTCGGAACAGATTTTCCATCAAGGGGCAGTCATTTCAGTTACTTCTTTAATCAGTCCCTTTTCTCTTTACCCCCAAATCCCATATCTCTGTGGAGGCTGAATCGCTTATTCTGGTGAATGGGCAGGAGAGAGAGAGATATTGCTTAAAAACCCGAAGGACAAGTACTCTGTCTTAATATTAGTGTTTCTGTAAGTGTGATGGTAAATTTTACAGACAGGTACAATAGTTTTATTTTTTAGGATTTTGCTATATCAACTGACAGTCATAAGTAGACAAGCTACCACTAATCTCCAAGGGCAGCTGAGTGACTCCATAGCTACAGCTAGCCTTTTTTTATTATTTTCCTCGTGTATTAATTTAAACTCAGAGCAGCTATTTTCCCAGTTTATACTTAGCCTTGAAGATTGCATCTTGTACTGAAAACCTGGAAAGATCTTGGGAGGTTAGCATTAGATGTTATGGTAGCAGTTAATTTGGAGCTAGAAGTCCCTTCGCTTTTCTGCACTTAAACATTTGTCTTTCAAGACCAGGAAGCGCCTTCTGAAAAGCACAACATTTTATTACACTAGAACTGGAAAATAGGTTTGATTTTTACATTAAAGTTATTAATTACTTCCACTTAATTATTATTTTTTAAATTGCCATTTTAAGGTATTGTCCCTTCCATAACTTAAAGAGATAACTCAGCCAAGGCAAAAAAACATGAAAACCAGAATTAGTCACTTGTTCAAAATGTGGTTGTTATTTTTGGTTAAAAGAAAATCTTTCAACAAAAAAAATAGTGATCAAAATATCTATTTCAAATAGCTCTATTATTTGTCTTTCAGTACTAGAAAACATCTGCTGAATGACAAATAGCAAATCCAGGCTTTTTCCATTTTCTATATACTCTGCAGGGCCATTCTACAATGTGAATGTGAGAAGTCATAGCAGTATCAGAGTCAGAAGATGCCTCTCTTTGTTATGTATAAAGCTCTCTGACATACTTCTTTGGATACCGTATTCAAAGATAATATATTTTTTCTGGAACAAATCAGAGAGTTTTCTTCAATTCCTGACATGCCTAAACAGAATTTCCAGTTGTTAGCGATAAAATCACTCTTCAAGTTTCAGTTTCTTCTCCTATATTTCAGTAAGAAAGACAGCTCTTAATCTGTCAAAGGTTACTGGGACAGCTTTCCTGACTTTTACTAGGTTTTATATTTATGGTAATTTTCATTAAGTTCAAGCAAAATGTGTGAGCAAAACCATATCAGGATTAAATAAAAATATCTGAATACGTAGTTGGTGTGATACATAAAGAAGTTCTCCAGTTTCGCATTAGTATAAAATATCTAATAGGATAATGACAACAAGCATAAGAAAAAATCTATTACTTCAAGTAATAGCTACTCAGCAAATACTAATTTACGAATAAGTAAATCAAAGCCGGGACTGGTGGAATTTATTTATGTATTTAATCACTTGTATTTTTTCTCAAGAAATAATGAAAGGAAATGTCAAATATGATGTTCCTCTTTAAATTAATATAATTATCCTGGAAGGCTGAGGAGTTCAGATTGACATTCCTTTCATACCACAGCCGCAAGAACTGGAATAAAGCAGCAGCATGTGGACAATTATGGACTGGAAGCCAGGACTTGGCTGTTCCTTGCCACTGATGCCTGAACAGATGTTGTTTCTATGCAGGCTCCTGAGCAGTAGAGCAGGCTCGTGGGCAGAGAGAAAGACTTCAGTCATATCCTGCTTCTAAGACTTTGGGCAATGGAGCTGAAACAGTTTATGGATGGGGGAGCAGTCACAGTTTGCTGCTGTTATTGATTTCCCCTACAGCAAAAAGGATGTGGAAATTTTCAGAGATACGACTCCTACTTGCTGTTGCTCTAGACATGCTATCTAGCATACATGGTGTAAATTCATTCTATGTATTTTTCAAGAATTAGTTTTCTTTGGCAGTATTTGCAACCTCAGTGAAATAACTGGGCCATACTCTCCATATGAATCATACTGAAGTCCTAAAAGCAGCTTGATTGGATTACACATGGTGGGATTCCTGGACCCTGCTGAAGGTCACAGGAGATTTAACATTCACTCAGTGGAGCCTGTTCTTCACTCTTTATCACTGTAGTTCTGACTGGTCTGAGGTATTCTGCACTGTGGTTTACTCTGCAAGTTGTTTTTCAAAGCACCCTACTTTGTTCTAGAGTCCTTTTACTTTTAGGGCCAATAAAGAATGGAGTTAATGATGAAGATGATAGCAGAGGTGTTTTTTTTTTTTTTCTCAATTATTTCCTTTGTGCTGTCATCTTCATTTTCTTGCCCTCCAGGGATTAGCTGATAGCACTGTGAGAGGCTGGTTGAACCGTAGCGCTGTCCCAAACAAAAGTGTGTCCTGTAAACCTTTGTATATGCAGTGCCTCAGTTACAAAAGAGGAAGAAGTGACTTAGAAGAAGCACTGCAGAAAAGGCAACGTGTTAAAACAAAGAAGAAAGAAAAAAATATTTCATGGCAGGCACAATCTCTGTAGGCCCATCCACTGGATACGGAGTATTTTCAGAGTCAGTAGCCATTTTTGCATGCGTGGGAAAGCAGAGCTGTGCTTTGTTCTTCTGGCAAAGCAACACTCAGCACTGCTTTGCAAACACATTTGTTACATCACCGTCTTTATTATAGTGCCATTTCTCACCGACTGATCTTTTACATTCATACTCCTCCTGCGTACTTGGGCTCCATGGATACCAGATCAATATTAATGCTCTTTCCCTGCCATACTTGAAATTACAACTTCTGCTGTCACTAAGAGCTATAAATCTGAGTGAATCTGAGACAAAACTGTGTTACGAGCTCACCATCTGATCACAGCTTTGTGGAGTGGGCTTCGTGGCTTACTGAGCCAGCTGACAGTGATAGCCCACAGTTACACAACTATGGTGACAGCATCCTTACACTTGTCATCTGCTGTGGTGTCTGAAATCCTGATATGTCATCTTCCCATGTGTAGTGTGACTAGGAGACATAAAATAAATGTGATTCTGTGTTGCAATTAACATTACTGGTGTTCCAAAGCCTAGAGCAGATGGGGAGAATTGCCCGTAGGGCTTTCTGGGGACAGAAAAAGAAGCTTAAAAGAAACAATGAGTAAGCATCGTTTATCCAGAAAGGGCTGAAGTTGCTGACAAGAAGTGAAATTCTCTGTATTAGCCATGTTCCATTTTTTTTTATAGTATAGATGGTCTGCCGTAAGCTTTTAGCTGCAGAGTGACGGTGAGTGGCTATGAATCAAACGCTTCACTTCAGCTTTTAACAGCTGCTAAAAATTGCTCGTGTAACAGAACACATGATGTCTCAGCCAGTGTCCCCAAGTCAGGTTTAACAAAATAAGGCTTCTTTCTAATAACTTTTAATGGTGTTATTTTACTACACTACTATCTACTATCGCACTATTTACTTTAGATAATCAGACCGTTTCGGCTGAAGTCTAATAACAAGGGGACACTGAACCAGATCCTCCGAACTTGCTCTTGGAAGCATTCAGATTGACAGTTAATAACAAGCGTCCCCGTACAAATATCTCATTCCAAAAAGCAAAGCACCAGCTCAGGCAAACCCAGTAATGAGGCAGTTCCTTCAGCTGAAGTTCCTTTCAACCCTGCTGTAATAGGGGAAATATATTGTAAGGGCAAAATACAGTTCATTCAACAAAATTCAAGGTCATATTCAATGCCTGTGATCCTGCAGGCTTGGTCTTGACCTGGCAAGGTACTACAGCTTTTTAAAGTATTTTTGCACAGTGATAAGTATTTTGGCACAGCAATGTTGTGTTTAGAGTTTCACAGTAAGCCCACAGTAAGCTCGAGTATCATTATGTATGTTGTTTCTTGTTAAAATATAGTGTTCGAGACTTCGACATTAATAAATAATTATGTTGATCTGCACATTGACTATATTCATATTTACTTTCTTAGATATAAATAATGAAATATATTTTTCTGGAGACTTCCAGTGCCCTGATATGACTTACTATCATGAGATAAAAGAACTCCCAGAAGAAGGATTCCAAAGCAGAAAACAATGAAAAAATGAACCTTTTAAAGGTCCATTTTTAGTTCTGAAATTTATAATTGCTGCAAGGGACCAACCACTTGATCGCAAACTCCATACTCTTGAGACACTGATCCTGTGCTAATTCTAGGAACAGAGATGATGATGAAAATGAGGCACAGAACCTGGGGGATATAGCCCTGTCTATCCTGTTATTTCCCATGCTATGGAATAGGTATTGCATTTCTGTCTGTTTTTTTGTTTTGGTAAAGAAAAAAAGAATTTGTGCAGATGAGACTGGAGTTGCTGTTTTATGTTACTGTGTTTGCAGCCTGAGAGCAGGGGGGATACATGGACTTCTGCTGTAGCAGACCAACTCCAAACATGATTTTCATTGTAAGAGTCCATACCATGCTAACTTGAAAATCATAGTATTTATATGCATGAGTCTTTTCTGATAATTCCTTTGTGGGGTAGAATGGAATGATTAAAGATCATTTTGACCATATTTTTTATCATTTTGAGACGAGCTGGTCTCACAGCAGAGCAATTGGCTTTGATGGGTGTGAGGTGCCAGGCTTGAGCTTAGTCAAGGGAGAAGCTGTGTTTTTTCCCTCTTTTTTTCCCTTCTATCATGCTGACAGTGATAACTGCAGGGCCAGGGAAAGATAAATGATTAACAATCTATCACAAGCAGTGATAAATGGGAAATGGCTGATGATAGTGTATTCATTAGTGAAAGCAACTTCCTAATGGATGACTAATAAACTTTTTCTTTTCCCAATCAAAATATGAAGTACCAAGAAGACCAGCCAGAACAGCAAACATCTGT
This sequence comes from Crypturellus undulatus, assembly GCA_013389825.1. Lineage (NCBI taxonomy): Eukaryota > Metazoa > Chordata > Aves > Tinamiformes > Tinamidae > Crypturellus > Crypturellus undulatus. Next base: position 40,454 of record VWPW01014220.1, read on the forward strand.
GCTATCTAGGAGATATTGCTTGTGAACCTTGAGAAATACTTTTTACTCCCAAGATATAGAAGACTAAGTGAAAGCATGGATATTTTTGTAAAGCTAAAGAAAGACTGTTTGGTAGGTTAGAAAACAGCTAAGAGGATGCCAAATGGGCTGAACTTACCTAAGATGATGAATAACAGAATGAACTAATTCAGCTTGCGGTAATGCTCAAAATTCATATACTGTATGGCAGCATACAGCATATACTGTATGGCAGCACTATTCATAAGGAGAGAAATCTAGCATAGACTCAGGGTATTTTATATTTCTTGTGCCACTTTCTATGCCATGCACATTTGTATGCTCAAATTTGCTGCTTTTCATGATTCATTCTTCCAAATTAAGATGTCTGAATCAGTGTAGTTCAGACACTCAGGCATCACTATCAATACGACCTTATACTCTTAGGCTCATAATAGTGCATTTTAAATTATGGGAACGGACAATGTAACGCCTGGGTTTTTTTTGGAAATGATGGTACTCTGCGTGTTTCAGGCAGTTGCTTTCCTCTCCAACAGCACTCAGAACTTTGCTCCCAGTCTCCTACCCTGCACAATCAAGTCCATTACAGCTGAGAGTAAAAGCAAACAATAAGTGCAATGGATAGGAGAAGTTCCTGCCTCCTGCTGCCCTAATTTTCCATGCATTCATTCTCATCTTGAGGACTTTATTTCAGATTGCACCTAAAGCAATGCGAAGAAAATGAGGCCTCATTTTTTCCCTCTCAGAAAACAGGTTCTCAATAACTATCTTCAGTGTCCAGTGCTGATGTTAGAGCATGGTGCCATGTTACGGGTGCATACAGGTATGCATATTTTCCAATGCAGACATGATGTCTGAGATGCTTAATAATAAGGTGCTTTTCACTATAGAATGATTTTCTCTCTGTAGCTTCTGCTGATATGTGATGGAAAGATTTTCTTCTTGCTTGTTTGAAAACAAACCAGCTGTAAAACCCTAAGAAAGTTGTGAGGTAGAAAACAATCTACTCGCTTGGGCAGATTGAGAAGAATGAAAAGCATAACACATGGTTTTCTTCAATCAGTCCATACTTATAACAAAGGCGTAGTATCAATCAGAAATGCTGTGTACTTACCCTATCCTTTTTGTGACTTTTGAGTTGTAATGTTGTGTTTTTGTTCAGATGCTATAATAAATGTGATAGTTGTGATAGCTTGAGAGTATCTCCAGGACTGGGTCATGTAAAATACAATATGCTGTGTTGTTGGCTGCTGCTAATTTAGTTTCTTCATTCTGTATTTGTTACAGGTTTTCACACATCCAAACCAACCTATTCTTGATGTACTGCTTACTGCTTTTTTTCCTTTTCCCCTTTAATTTTTTTATACCAAGTATGTGACCTCTGAAAGTCATTTTAAGAAGAGATCAGGAATACAGCTCTAGGTGGCCCTGCTCCAGTAGTGCATGGCAAGATCAATTTGGGCATTAAGCTTTTGCTTTTGCCCTTGTGCAAACCTGCTAGGCAGTAAGTACTTTTATGCTAGGAACTCTCAGCTTCATAGTACCAGTGATGTGTTAGAGATCCATATAGTAAACAGAAATGCAGAGCAGCTTTATATCTTCCTACTTAAAAATAAAAAGCTATATTTTTGTTCTAATTAGAACATGTATATGTTCTTTAAAGCATATTTTTCAATAGTTTGGGATAATTAGCTCTAAATATATAAACATTCACATTTAAAAAGAAAAAGAGATTCAGTTTTCTACTGGCATTCAGTCCTGAATTAAATGATATAAATGACTGATTATAGTTTAGTATTATGTTGTCTTTGTAGGCGACTATCTTTGATTTGCATTAAATCTTAACATATATTGTCTACAATGCAATAAAGACATTATTTTTCTTCATCAGTTCCCTGCTTGGTTTGATCTGAATATTTTTCTAATTGGATATGGTTTACAATAGAATTAATTAAATTTTTTCCTCTCTGTTGGCAATTAGACAAGTTACACGGTACCTACTCTAGCTGTCACCTACTTCTAGAGCACAATTCAGGTGACAGTAATGAATCCGTCAAGTGCAAAGGAGCTAAACAGAATCACAGAATGGTTGAGGTTGGAAGGGACCTCTAGAGACCATCTAGTCCAACCCCCCTGCTCCAGCAGGGACACCCAGAGCACGTGGCACAGGGTGGCATCCAGGCGGGTTTGGAAGATCTCCAGAGAAGGAGACTCCACAGCCTCTCTGGGCAGCCTGTTCTGGGGTTCTGTCGCCCTCGCAGGAAAGAACTTCTTCCTCACGTGGAGATTAAACTTTCTGTGTTGGACCCAATTTGTACCCATTATGCCTTTTTCTGTTGCTGGCCACAACCAAGAAGAGTTTGGCCCCATCCTCTCTACATCCTCCCCTGAGGTATTTGTACATGTTCATAAGATCCCCTCTCAATTTTCTCAAGGCTAAACAGGCCTTGCTTAGTCTTTCCTTATAGAAAAAGAAGAGTGATAGCAAACGCAAACAAAGTGATAGCAAGTTGATGAAGTGTCCCAGGAAAGATTAACTGGAGGTCCAGTTTGTCCGCAAGCTAAAAGGCAAAAATGCTGCTACCAGCATTAAGAATAATGAACACACAGAAAAATTTTGCTGTTGCCCTGCATTTAAATATTTTCCTTAAAAATTCCTCGTTTTGTTTAAGAAACATGACAACCCTTTGTTCTTTATTCTTGCAACTGAAAGAATATCCATCACCTGTAGACAAAGATTAATATTGATAAAGGAATGATGCAGTAGAAAGCATGCAAGGATATATGAGAATGTGGCCTGAGGGAATTCTCTGATCTCAAAGCAGTAACACTGTTTATGAAGGGAGCTATAGAAGAAAATTCCCTCAGAACTGAGGCTCTCATGATATTCATCCCAGGCATTTGAGTCAGAATACATTATAGATGCATACTGAAGCTCTTTTCCTTTCAAACCAAAAGCAAGTAATCACTTCTTTGGTACTCTAAGTGGAGGGGTCAGCTCCTGTTGAAAACAAAATGTTGGACTGCACTGGGAAAAATGTGGACTTATTCTAATGTTTATAGCAGTGTTTGGGACAAATCGGTCACTAAGTAGCCAGTGATTCCCATCTTAGATAAGTTTGTCATAGTTTGCAAGATAGTGACTGTGTTATGGACCGCCTTCCCTATCTACATGCAAAGAAAGATGGCAAAACACACTGGAGTGAGATCAGAAATGCCCAGACATGGAAGGCTGTCTCAGATACAGGGACTGCAACTTTGTTAGATTCTCAGGTTGTTAAAATACAGCCCATATAGCATCATGCTCCTGGGAGCATGATTAGAACACAGTCATTCCACGTTATTAATAGATTTATAAGGGACTGAATGACTACATGAGCATTTCAATTTGGTTCAGGAGTACACTTTTGAAGTTAATATCCAGACTGTCCATGTTTGTCATGCTCTGTTTTGCACCATGGAGTGGTCTCTGAGTGCCCAAGCTGTGTTTGTTTAGATGAAATTAAATTGGGAAAAAAAAGTGCTCTGGCAGGGTACCAAGTGCTGCTGCAAATTCTAACTGCAAATGGGAGTTCAGGCCATTAGATCAAGCTGGAGGTGGTCTAAAGGAAACCAGAGATGCACATGTGGTCCTCTCTTGCATTTGGTCCTCTGCATTCTCATTCTGCAAGTTTACTTCTCTTCTGTGGCACCATGTTAATGTAGATATAGCTGTAGTGAAAAGGGGACTTGACCTCTGCTAAAGAAGCATGCAGAATGCCCTCCCTCTTTCACAAGTTTGTGCACAGAATGGAGAATGGGAATGAGCCCCTCTCTCCTCTTTCTTCACATTAAAGGGAATCCAAAAAAATGGTGTATTTGCATGGAGATCAAAATAAGATAAGAGAATAAGCCTGGATCTAGCTCCTCCTTTTTTGAGACCAAAAAATCAAATAGTGCAAATAGTAAATATTTCAATGGATACTGTTTTACAAAGAGTTGTGCAGCGTCAGCATAATGTAATTATATGCAACTGTTGCTTTTTCTGTTCAAGGAACAGCATAAATCACAGTAATTTGTGTTTGATTTTTAAAGAATATGCTGTAAATTTGGACATGAATCAAGAATCATGCCTTGGCTGAACTCTTTAGCTCTTATTCATTTATTTGCATCGATTTTTCCATGATTCTTAATGTTTTCCTATTGTATAGACAGAACAATATGTGAGACATCTGGTGGCCACTAATTAACAGAAACTCTCTAATTTACAGTAATAATTGGGAGAACTACTACTAAAGTTTATAAATGAGCAAATTCAATTTAAAAAATCAGGATAATGTATCACAAAGTTCCCTGCTAATTCATTTGCTACTTTAGCTTTAATTATTTAAGGTTATTCATAGTACCTTGGTGAAATGCAGAGCACTGTTTTAAGTCTTGTAAAAGGGATGCAGTGTTTGTAATCTGAAACTTCAGTACGGTTCATGGTTATAAATGTTGCTGTGGAAAGAAAGTACTCCTGAAAAGTCGCTTTTGTATGAAAATTATGTTGTATGCAGATTGGCAATGCCAAAGTTAGAAAGGCTCTGCCTTACAGTATTACAGCTCTTGTGGAGTAAATCCTTATTAATACTAACTGAAGACAGAACCTTTGGATAGTGCATAATGAATGTCATGTAAATACGTCAGCTTCATACCACTTCCAAAAACCCAGTTTGGAGCTTTTGGAGAGGTTTGGATCCAAATCACATCCCAGAACACTCTGTAAAATAAAGTCACATATCTTTAAAATCTATATATTTATTTATTTTTAGGATTACATGGCTGATCAATACGAAGACATGACAGGGAGGATATGAAGGCATCAATTGATGCTATATACATCATTTGAATGATTAAACTAAGTTTTTTCTCTACCTTGTTAGGTTGGTACCCTTCCTTCAATTCAGCATCTCCATATATGAGGGCGTTGTAGGTATGTTTTTATATATATATGTACATACAGGAGACTTTTCTATCCCATTTTTTTTCCAGCTTGATTCATGATATTTTCAGCAGCTTAGACCTAAACTTAAACTCCCAGATCTTCCTATTTGTGAAGCATAAGGCCACAGACTGAAATGTTTAACTGGTGTTATTTCCTTTCTGACAGGGAGCATCACAGTTGCACTGCAAAGAGTGTTTCTTCTGTTTGTGCCACTTCTGAGAATAGCAAAATATGTATTTGCATAAGTATTTGACATTTCCTAATTTAAAGGGAACATTTCGGATGCACTCTTTCGGCTTAGAAACATTACTCCTGGGAGCTACAGGATATAATGAAAATTGAGTTATTTAGCTAAATAAGAAATGAACATGACTTTATTTTGTTTATGATCATCTGTAAATGTAGATAGGTGAGATATTTATTTCCTCGAAGCTAGTGTTTTAACAATCACTTACCTCTAGTATGTCAACTTCTTGTGCCTACTAATTCAACATAGTGTTTCTGCAAATGTTAATGTATTCTTAACTAAGTTTTCTTGTGCTCAAGTCTAGCAGCGATGGCTCAGTCCACATATCAGTCTATTCGCAGTCTAATGTTATGTCAAAGATATCAAAAGGGAAACCTACATCAAGCATTTTGCATTGATTTTTACAAAAACTGTCAAAACATGTCACAGTGTTATTCACATCAACATTTCTCAAAGGCTTTCAGTGTTTGCATATTTAAAAAATCCCTCTTTTTTGTGGTGCTGGAGTCATCTGCCCAGCCAGTGCTTTCAGTTTTTCCACATCTTAAATTATTTATAAAGTAACTTCTGCTCTTATATTCTGATTCTGCCCTCACTTAGCCTCCTGCTGTTACGTTGGTGCAGTTCTACCTACTGCTGTGGCTTGAAAAATATAATTGTTTAGAAAACCAGGCCCTTTTAATTTTAACTGAGCTCAAAATGATGTAAATAAGTGCAGATGTTCTTCATTTCATTTCTAATAAATCTGCTCTGGTCCTGCTCCCAGTTTAGTATGTGGTAATGATGTGATGTGTTAGATTCTCTTCTCACCTTGAAAAGGTTATTATCTATAATACTCCAGATTATTGGAGTACCGACCATGGGGTACCGACCTAATCCTTGCTAATCAGCTATAACTCCTCATGCCCATATATATAGCTCATGTGGCACCGATGCTCTATCCCAAGTAGACAGTAGAAATATTATAGATTTGATACATCATCATTCTTGTTATGCAGATTACTATGGCTCTGCACTTTCTGCAGATGATAGTTGCTTCAGATGTTGTTGGAGGCGAGTGGTTGCTATTGAGAACCCTGCTCAACCGTAGCACTGTTTTTTGGGCAATAATATCAGATTCTGGGTGAAGGAGTAACTGGAAATACAAGGTCTCAGTAATGCTCCTAAAAAGTAAGAGGAACACATGCTACTTGGTGGCAAGGTAAATAATCAGTTGAGTGCTCTTTCTGGAGGATTATGAAGCTGTATTTACACTTCAGCTTCAGTGCTTTGGTCCAGAACTCTTAGGAAAGGCCAGAACAGCAGGATCTGCACACCTTCCCCCAGGTGTGAAATATTTCCCTTAAAGCTATACAAGGTGTATACCATTATCATCTCCTTCAAGCATCGTGAACTTCATGAAAAGGAATCAATCGGAGAGGATATGACAGAGAGTCATCCTTCATGACAAGAGGTCATGGGGACAAGGATTCAAAACTCCTCATGGTCCTGCTTACTATTTTCAGTGCTGCTTTTTAGTTGTGGACAGTTTCTTCTCTCCATTTTCCCTTCCTTCTTCTCTCCATTTTCTCTGTATTTATTATAGGCATGTAAGTGTAAGTATATAAGTATATAAGTATGTAAAGTATATAAACTTTTTTTAAAAAAGAGAAAAATACTGGAGGTTTTTGTGAGATGAAGAGACTTCGTAGGTTGAGCAAAAATATTCTCTAAAGGTTGATTAGACCATATTCACATTCAGTTGACAGGTCTCCAAATGCATTGGAGACTTTTTGATAACTTTGATACTGCGAAGGTGGGATTTACCTTGGAGTTTCAATTAACTAAACTTCCTCCTCTTTGGTCATAGGATACATACTGACCTAAAACTTCCTTAGAACTTACTGGATAGCCATGCAGTTAGACTTTGAGGCAGGGTACTTATTAAATAACAAAAATCCAAGCCATTGGCAACTCATGTGCCAGTTCAAGAAATCCACAATAAATATCCACGTGGCATCTCATATGGATAATAATTTTTATAAAGAGAAGTTTATACTTCTTTAAATGGCATCATTTGGTATCATTTGCAGAAAGTGCTTAAAACTGTAACTCTTAGGAGAAAGGACAAAGTGGGATTACACTGTTTTTGATGAGAACAGTTGTTTTGGGATGTTTTAGAAGCAAAGGAAGGCTCCCATGTATGAGATTTTTCTTCTGTTTTTGTTAATCAAAATTGTCTTCTGCTTCTGGAGGACATCTTGGATACTGAGTGGAATGCTGATGCAGAAAAACATTTACAGAACTTCAAACTGAGTCTAAAAAAGCTTTGGATTTAAAAACTCTGAGATATGTAAGAATCTCTGTTGCTTTTTGATCTTTGGATATTTATTTGCCTTTGTCTTCAAGCTTTTCACCAGCAGAATTGGAAATCTACCTTTTTTATATCTTTAAATGAAAAATGAGATTCTTCTGCAAGGACAAAATTATACCATCTGAAGCCTTAAAGAGCACTGGAAATGGTAGCTTTCAGTCATTTTCAGAGATTACAGAGGTAGCTCACACTTGGGTAAATATAAATACATATGAATGTACCCACAGGCACACACATATGTGTCTGTATTTTTAATATCAGTATCTATTCATTCAACTATCATATTATCGGCATGCACACACACATACTTGGGTAAATATACCTGTATGGTATAAAACAGGAACTGTTTATAGTAAGCAGCAAACATATCTGGAAAAAAAGGAGTCTGTGAGATGAAAAAGACACTCAAGTTCAGAGACAGTAATTATTGGCAGATGTCAAACACCCTGACTATCCTCTCAAATTTAGATTTTCTGTGTTTCTATTAGTTGTGTGTTTTTCAACATAAAAAAGAAATGATGCTCTGACAAAACTATGTGACCTTATATAGGTACTTCATAAAACTGGTATCAGGACTTCTAGTCCTGCTTCCTAATGCTCCTGTCATTCAGCATTCTTGAATTCCTTGTCCGTGAAATCATGAACAGTAGAAGCACCAAAAAGTCTGTGAAGGAAATGGCAGGAAAAAAAAAGAAAATTGAATCTAAGGAAGCAAAAGTACTGAGTATTCAGAGGATACTATATACTTTGTGTCTTTCCAACAAAGTGAGAATTCCCTCTCTAAGCTAGTTTTCTGCCAAGTCTTAGAGAGGGTTTAAAGTCTTTAACACTTAAAATAAGTAGCAATGTAAGCAGATTTCAGCATTCACCATAAAGCTTTAGCTTGCGTTTTCTTAGGCATATTCTATCTTTGATTGTTCACTTTTCTCTAATATTGGGCATCTCATTTGGGATAAATTTTGCTTTGAGCATCCTTGGGTGGACCCAGGTGAAGTTCCAGTGCGGTTTTCGAAATTCCCTAGTTGAATACTATAATGCTGAGGGATAGCTCTCCTCTTTAGTTTTGTTTTTTTGGTTTGGGTTGTTTTTGTTAATGAATGGTATATAATAAAAAATAACCAAGCACAAGGGAAAGTCTGAAAAACAGTAACAGTGCTTTACCTGTGTCTCCTTCTGAAATGCTGGACAGTATTCAGCAGCATGTTAAATAGAGAGATATTGATCAATTAGAGGGAATTTAGAGAACAACAACAAATCAATTGCTGTAGAACTGCAGGGATTTTGGAGAAGGATTAGAGATATTAAAGCAGCTACGCGATGACTAAGGAGGTACAAAGTGAGGAGTGGTGTCCGAATAAACCTCTCAGATTTGCTCAGGTTTAATGCCTGAGATGGTGCTATTTGGATCACAGGGCACGAATGGGTATCAACTCGGTTGTATCTGCTGCTGTGGGAAGGAAGGGTCTTTGCTCTGGGGAGCACCAGGGCAGTGTATTTGCTGGCAGGGCTCCGCTCTGTGCTGCTGCCTCCCACCTGTCCTGCGATGCCGCTTGTCCGATGTGTCTGGTCTGTTCTTATATATGGCCCTGATGCTGCATCACAAATCGCCACACAGTGAGGCCCTGGATGTGTGGCAGTGCGACGGGGGAGCCAGTCATGAGAGTCTTGTTCTGGGTGTGTGTGATTTGGTGGGGCTGAAAAGTGTGAAGTTTGCTAGCTCTACGGTGCTAGAAGATGTATCTAAGAATAAAATAAAGAGGTGAAAAAATAGGTTATATTTAAGGGAAAAAAAAAAAAAAGGAAAGTGAGTTCTGCTGAGGAACAGTCTCCTGAGAAAATCTGGATGATTCACTACTTGTATTTTTAACACTTTTCTGGATGAAACACTAATAAGAGTGCCTTTGGGAACAAGCCTTTCTTGGCAGAGAGCTGGGCTTCATGATCAGTGAGTTTTTTCTGATTCTAATGTCTGCAATTCTCTGACTGTATTCTAAACAATGCTCATATTTCTCTCCTGGAAGGTGCTGCCACTGAACGAAAATTTGTGTGCGGTTCCATTTCCCTGAACACAGTGCATTGCCATGAAATAGAGCTTGTGAGTGATAATTAAAGCCATTAGCTAATAGACCAATAATATTTTCTCATTATTGGGCATGAAGAGGAGGAAGAAGGCAGACAGGCCTCACGACAGAAGTTCTAAGTCACAATTAAAAGTTATGCTGCAATTGGTTTTCTTTTTCCTTTTATGTTGCCTGCCATTTGTATCCCCAGGAGGGTCATAGGGATGTAGCGTTGCCATTTCCTCCCTGTTGTTCTGCATCTCCTCCGCTGTGCCGAGGGAGAGAGCAGGTCAAACCCCTGTATACTTGCACTGTCATCTGTGCTAGCTGGTTCTGCAGGGAGTAAGAATCTCCTGGTTTGGACTCTGCTCTTGTGTTCCGCCCTCACCGTGCGCTCGTATGCTTGTGTCTGTAGAAATGGAGAATAAGAGGACATGTGACAAACATAAAACAATGGTGACTTCAAAACCAAGGAGGAGTTAACAAAGCAGTTACCATGACAAGAAGATGATGAGGGTCATGATAAGTGTCTAGTTTGCTGTAAAAGGTCAAGTTAGAATCAAAGTCACAGCGTGACTTGCAGCAGTAGCACTAACACTGTATTCCTCAAACTGCTACTCATAGTACAGCTATCTATCTCTTTTGCATGTTGTTGTTGGTTTTCTCAGTGGTCTATATTCTAAACCACATTGACAGGGTAAAAAAGGTCTATTTTTGTGCTTATGAATATTATAATTTCTGGAATGCTTATCTTGCTTGTTGCACTCATGAAGTGTTTATTAAGAACTTGTTAAGCTCTATGCTTAACAGTGGTAGCCTGCTGAAGTAGGCAAGAATTATATTTTATTAAACAACTGGTGCAGATTTAGAGAGCTCCTGTTAGCCTCCAGGACATATCTAGAGGCCAATAACAAAAACAGGCTCAAAACAGGCTCACAAACTTTGAATAAAAATCTTTCTGTCAGCTTGAATGATAGGTGATGCATAGCTAATCATAACTGTGCCAGCAAATCTGTCAGTTCTGTTTTATCTAGGGAGAATTGCCTTTTGCTCATAAAGGTTAAACTGCCACTGTGCCCTCTTAAAATCTCTGTTCTTATTGCTGTGCTAAGAGTTAAAACCCAGTTACCATACTTGATGCTGTCAGTGTGGTTTAATAGTTTATTATTTTTTCCTTGAATGAAAAAGTGTAAAAATTTTATATTTAATCTTCCAGGGTCTATCTAGAGCACTGTGTTGTTTCTGACTTCATTTCACTCACAGCTGCCTCGAAACTTTATCACTAAATTTCTGTAGGTTCATATGTAACCATGGGGTTAGGACCCTAGAGATTGAAGTGGAGAGAGCAGCAGTAGTTCAGTTTCATTTAATTGTCCTAATTTATCCGCAAAAGTCTAGTACCTGAATTGAATTTAACCTGATGTGCTCTGTAGAAATAATTTGGCTTCTGAATAGAAATAGCAAATACAAAATTAATAAAATAATCAAGAAATAATCAAAAATAATAAATACAGCCCTGACATGAACTGTAACAGCATGGTAATGTCCCAGTGATATGAAATGCTGCATGATTTCTTTTGTAGTAAAAATTCTAAGGTTGTTAAGAGGGAAAGCAAAAGGAGAAATTTTCTGAATGTAATTGTTTTAAGATTTTTCCTGGGTAACCAATCAGCGAAATTCGGGGTTCTTTTTGAAGTTTAATTTTCTTTTGTCAAGAGGGGACCTTGGTTCAATAAGACAGTTTTACTTTGCCTACAAATTCAATAGCAACATAAAAACTGAATTTCTTTCATGAAACTGAGCATATTTTTAATGTTTTCTCTAACTTGCATCAGTAACATCAACATATGGTGTTTTCCCATCAGAAATGAATTGTGAAATCATTTCTGCAGTCAAAACATAAGATTCAAGAGCATGAATGAGTAGAACTTAAGAAAAATAGTCAGATTAAAATGTTTATTCCAACCCAGACAAAGTATAGCAAGATACTCCACCCACAAATCTCCTGAAGTTAATGAAAAGTACAATTTTAGTATCCTATATTTTGAATTTTTTTTTTCATTCATCATGTAATTTCTACAGACATTAATCTGGTATATACCACTGCTCCTAAACGGTTGTTAATTTCATCATTTGCTATACAAAAAGAAAGACTCTAAAATACAATTTTATCTTAAAATCAGAAAGATAACCCAAATCTTCTCAATATAATACTAAGCAGTATTACCCCCTAGTTTTGATTGAGTGAATGACCCATTTACCAACTCTGTCCCAGTGTATTTAAAAACTTTGCAATCATGGAATAGCAGTCCAAGGAAAGAAAGAAAAACAAAGGGCACTACTGATACTGTTTGAGCTATAATAAAACGGGAGGACAGTAACATGCCATCAATGCTTATTTTTAGACTAGGGTTCATTGTCATTTTTTCTAATTCATATAAACTTGTTTCTTCCATTTGTGTTTTTTAAACACATAAAAATTGGCCAATCTTCCAAAGTGGATTGGAAGGCTATATTTTTCTCTCGCTTTTTTTTCCCCTAATATAGTTGTAGTCATTATTAATTCTCTGCTGCCAAGTTTCTGTTATGTTCAGACAACTGTCCCTGGATTCATTTTCCCCACCCACAAGGCAGTTTCCCGTGCTAATGGCCAAGCAATGAGATCACCTCTTACAACTACCAGTACAGTGTTTGATTGGCAGATATGTGTATTAAAAGTAATGTTCTCTGTCTAGCTTTAATTTTCTGCTCTGCTCCTGTATCTTCCTCCAGTCACTCCTTTCCTAACAGTGGGAACATACGTGTGTGAAAATAATACCGTCCCCGATCCTTTGCCCTACTTGTAGCATTCTCCTCTAAGCTCTCTTTTTCAGAACCTGCTATGCATTAAACCTTGAATGCTGCCTCTCCAGCACTTCTCAGTTGTATGAGATGCGCTGTTGCTCTTCCAGCTCAATCTGTAGTATCCCTGCCTATGAGCCAGGGACCCAGGCTTTCCATTTTCGTCCTTGGCCTTAGGCCCTGGCCTACTGCTCACACTGTAAAAACCAGCAGGCTGCATGTTATATTTTTCTGGCTCCTCCTTTAGTGACACAAACACACACACACGCACACAGAGACCCCTAAATGTCAGCCTGCCCCTGGCTGGATGGCCACAAAATTTTCCACACCAGAACAAATAGACTTCTAAAATGGCTCTGCAGGTGGTTGCTGGTAAGGTTTGTGCTTGAGTCTATTCAAGCAATACAGAAAGCACCAGGGACAGAGCTGAGGCGGACCCTTATATTCACAGACAAGGCAGAGGATAACGTGTAGCTGAATGCTGGAGCTACAGTAGATTGTGGTACCACCACCTCTTTATAGCCTCATGCATTTGAAAGTAGAATAACCAGTTCAGGTCAATTTATGTTCTGCTGGCTCAGATTTGAGCCTCTGGGTTGAAGTCTTCTTGCAGCTTTTGTAGTGCAACACTTTCACTTCATGAGAATCCCACGAGAGTTCAGTCCTAAATACGGAATTAGTCCTAAATATGAAATAGAGCCACTAGTTTATAGCCTGAGGGCAGCATCTCGTTATGTGGTAGGAAGATGGTGCAGGAAGCAGAATGGCTCCCCTTTCTGCAAAGGGGTTGCCAAACCACCAAACAGCGAGAATCCCTTCCCAGTTANTATGTGGTAAGAAGATGGTGCAGGAAGAATGGCTCCCCTTTCTGCAAAGGGGTTGACAAACCACCAAACAGCTATAATCCCTTCCCTGTTACAAAAGGGAGTAATTCCTTAAGGTTTTGATAGCTGCTTCTGCATCAGTCCAGTGTTCCCTACTTAGACTGTATTGTGGCTTTCCCGTTAGTGCTGGATCTGAACCTCTGCTTATTTTTTCAGGATGCTTGTTGACTGCTGCTGGACTCATGTCCTGGGACACCTTTAGAGTACGATGGTAAATATACTTGCTTAGTTGCCATTTAGTTTGGTACAGAGCAGTGAACTGAAGGAAAAAAAAAACTTGGAAAGAAAGGTCACTTAATTTTTGGTAGGGTTTTTTTTTTTTCTCAGTTTTGCATTTCTTAAATGCTTTTAGTGGCAACAACTGAAATATATAAGCCACACTCATTTTTTGCAATATTTGAGATTTTCATTCCAGTGGTATGGAGCTGAGCCACTGAGTCCCTTTCCATGTGCCACCACAGATGATCCAAAATAAAACTCTCAACTCTATATGCTTATAAAAACAATCCTCTTCCTAACAGTCCACACAGAGGGCAAAAAATGAATTCCTAGTGGTTTCCCTAGGTTTCTAAAGATTCTCCAACAAAGTCATGTAAGCAAAGTACATGTGATTCAGCTGCATGATATATCTAATAATATTACCGTAGATGATTCAAGTGGCCTCAATCTTGTGTGACTGACAACATGAGCAGGCTGAACAGTGCAAAGACTTCTTTGTCACTTGAGTTAAACTCCTCTCCCCATTTTTCTTTAAAGACTTTGATTTTCTCAATATAAGCTTACCCCATATCTTCTTCCTATCATCCAGACTCCTGGGCACAGACTAGCAGCAATTTAAAAATCATCTTTCTATTTCTGTGACTAATAATAGATGATCTCCTGGTGCACCAATTCACCTTCTCTTACTGCTTCTCAGTGACTCATTCACTGCTACTTGCAAATGAAGATTCTCTTCATTAAAAAGGGGAATGCAATATTTTCCTGTGTTCAGCTTTCTTAGAATCAGTACCAAATATTTTGCATTAAATGGAAATAGTAACCTCTAACCCCCCCCCAAAAACCCCTCCAAAATGTTTGATATTTTGTGGTTTTGCCACAAAAATAAAATAAGGAATAGTAAATAAAAATAATAAAAATAAAAATAAAAGCAAAAACAACAGCAAAGTTTCCAATCCACTTATTTCTTCCAATACCAGCAATTCCTTTCTTCATGGCTTAAGATCTCAATTTTATCAGATAGGAACATCTCAGAACACACCACAGGATTAGATCCTATGAAGCTTGACCTTTACAAGTCTTTTGAAACTAAAAGGAATTATTTAACTTTTTTTTTTCCAGAATATTTTAGGCTTAAATGCAAATACTGGATGTCTCGTCTAATTAGATGTGATAATGGTGAATAGATCTTTTCCAAGAGTTACAGATGGAATCAGTTTCAGAAGTTTCTGGTCACAGATGTTCAAGAAACAACTCAAATACGGGAAGTTTATTTGTTTTTCCCATGTTTGAGAGTTCTGTGGTACAGTGATCACCCCGAGTCTGCTGTTGTCACTCTATTCTTAGTTTTTAAATCTATGTAGAAAGTATTTGAAACCTTGATATAACACCATTCTGGAACAGTATGTCCAGCAGTATATTTAAGGCTCAGTCATATGTGCTGCTATCAGAGGAAAAACCTAACTGCAACTGCTGGATCACTCCTGGTTAGCTTGATATTTCAGGCTAAAGATGAAATTAATCATCCTGGAAGTGGCAACCACTTGTAATAAGAATAAGGATAAATTTTCAGTGATGGATAAGTGATTGTGACTCCTAAGTCCAGCTGACTTTCATGAGACTTAATTTTAACTCCCCAAATCACAAGTCAAAAATAGATGTAGGCTGCTTAGTCATTTGCACACTTCTGAAATTATGCTTCCAAAAAGATATATTCAGGCTCTTTGCAAATGCCTGTGGTCTCCTTGCAAAGGTCATTTAAAAGAGTGTTTGTCCTTTGGTGAAATTGTCTGGGAAGTCCATAGGGCTGTAGGTATTTGCTACAGAATCCAGTTATTAGATGCCTAATCCAATACAAGATAGGCGTACAACACTGTTTTAGGATCTCTTTCTTCCCCTTCCCTCATTCCCCAACCCCCACTCCAAAAGAGTCACCAAGTCGTTCAAAAATGTATACCCTTCAAGGAAGAGTCAGTAAACAAATAGTTATCTTGCAGACCTAGCAGCCACAGCGTCTTGCTGCTTCTGTCTCCTAGAATAAGTTGCAAATAAGTTCTGAAAATTATGCCATAAAAATACTTTTTACCTCCATTAGAAGATAGAAATACCCTCTCATAAGAGGTCTTTGCAATTTAAGCACTTGTGGCAAGCAGGGATCCTTGCCATTCTGAACTTCATACCCTTCGCTAACAGTCCTGCATAAGCTGTTATGCCTAATTGACACATTCATGAGCTACACCACCAGCTATTAACTGAAATCATAAACCTTGCACATGGTAACCGTGTGAGCCGAGGCACTGCAGGACAAAATCCCAGCGGCATTACTAACATTTTTATGTAGTGCCAGAGATGTGCAGAGCACTGTGTGAGGGCAAGAATGTTTTATATTATTACAGAGGGAGCAGGGACCCCTGATGCCAATCTTTGTACATCCATGTGTGAAAAGAGGTTGCATTCTGGTAGGAAACATTGGAATGGAGGGCAGGCAGAAAAGGTTATAATCATGATGATTGGAATCAGATTAGATGATAAGTGACCAGCTCCAGAATGCACAAAAAGAGTATGTCAGAGCACAGGATTATATTTTTGCTTCTTCGGAAGGAGACTAATGTCCTTCTTAGTAGACTGCCCTTCTTTTAAACAACAGAGACACCTCACCATTAAATCAAAATAGAATGAAAACCAAGCAGAAGCACCACAGGCACTTTTTATTTAGTAACAATGGTGAATAATTAATTGAACAAATGACAGAAATGCATCACCTTTTCTCTTAAAAATTAATTCTTGCTACTAGATATTTTAAGCAGTTGCACTGAATGCCCAAGACAATTGCATCACCTCCACTATTGTGACAGTAAAGAGGAAAGACAAAGGAATAATAACTCAAAAAAAAAGTGTATGAATTTTAAATGAGGAGGAAAAAAAAAAGATTTAAAAAGTGTTTTATTAATAATCTTAATTTTATATACCATAAGTGATTTTTTTAAATGAATTATTCATTCTGAGGAAGCCAGCAGAAGAACATTCTCAACTTCTGTGCCAAAACCTCATGTTTTAATGGAAATCCAAAACACAGACAATAATTTGAAATCTCTCACTTTTTTTTTTTTTCTCAATCTCTCCCACAGCTGTTTCAGTTCACTGGAGGTAACTTATATCAGTGAAGCCTGATGTTCTGAAATCTGAGAGATTCTGCATTATTCGAAGCAATTAAAAGTTGCAATGCTACAGGGTCTGTCTTCATCACCTGTAATAGGGCTTTTGCTGAGTCCAGTTGTTGACTTCACTTGGGTGCAACACATTATCAGTAGCTTTGAAAATTAAACTATTTATTCTGGTGTATAAACGTATTTTTTTTTTAATTTGAAAATGAACATTTCAGCCATTCCTCTTTTGATTCAAGTTGATGTTGTTCAATATGTATAAACAGTGTGAGATATACCCAAACCCTGTATTTTGAAGGAGCAAAATACTGCAGAGCCGCTATGGTTTTGGCACCCCTGCAGTAGGGATGCAATGTATTTCCTACTCAAGACTAGTTTATCCTTTGGATAAATACTGAGGATAGTAAAGAGATAGCTTTTCACCTTCACACAGACAAGGAGGCTCTGCTGTCTGTAGAAACTAATTCTGAAAGACCCTCATGTACAGTGTTTGAGGAAATGCCTGTGCTCAGAAAAGAGGAGTGGAAATTTCATATTCAGGTATTCTAGTTCTCTCTATTCTGTACATTTACATAAAAACTTGAGAGCTCAGTTCCTTCATAGATTTCTCCATTCAATTCAAGGTTTGTTTCAGCAGACTGATGTTTAATTCACTGCTGACAAGTTGATTAGCTGTCTGACCATTGGGTCCAAAAATATGTTAGCACTCCAGCCCTAGCCAGTGCCTGTGTCAAAGGGAGCATAAATGGAGGCTGTCGATATACTCGCCACACTGGGAAAAGGCAGATACTGCAAGCAACAGCTGCAAATATCCTAGGAACCCTGCCGTACATTGAATCAGTGAAGTAGCTCCTTTCCTTAATTGTCACTTTGTACGGTTACTGAGCAGATATAGTAGAACTAAACAGGTTTATGTTGTTTATCTAAGGGAAAAAATGTATGTTTTTCTAGGCTGGAGAACCTGCTTAAGATCTTAGTGAGTGCACAGCTGGAATAGCACACAGAGCACTAGCAAGAATTTTGTGGAGTTTTTATGTTTTCTGAGAGCTCCATAATCCAGAAGAGCTGGCTGGCCAGGCTGCTCAAGATTAATTGTGCCTGTAAGCAAGAGAAAATGGATCTTTAACTTTACATATTACTTCAAATGACAATGCTCAAAAGAAAAATGAAAAAAAAGAAAATGCTCAAAAGCTTTCTTCTATCTGCAAAGTGTAAGTGGTTGGTAGTGACTTTTTTCCTAGCTGCATTCCTTATTTATCGGTGTTAATATCTCAGAAAGCTGCTATTTTCTGTTACTTACACAAGTGCCCATATATTCATTTGCACATATTTATTAAAAAGACTAAAGTTTGGAAATGGCAGAGCACCTCCATTTGCACTGTACCCCACCTTGTATCTCTGACACCTTGTCTAAAAGTATTATAATGGAATTGTTAACTGCATGATCACTTACTATTTTCCCTTCACCGCTGGCTTAAGCTAATGTACAGAATGCAGGCTTATTTTTTTCTAAATCACTCTGCCTTATTGATTTCAGAAGCTGCAAGACAGGTCGTGATTGAGGCAAGGAACAGCAAAAGCAACAGCAAAAAGGGTGACTTAGTCCCTCCTGCTCCAAAAAAAAAAAGAAAAGTTCTCTATATGTCTCTCTTGAAAACTGTGTATACAGTGATTTCAAACTCAGATATGTTTTCATCTTTGGGTGCCTCGTCTCTATCTCCAGGGCTGCTTTTCAAAATGTGTGGTCTCAGCTGCTGGTAAAGCCCATAGGAATTAATCTTTCAGTGTGTAAGATCTTAAGTAATGCTAAAATATGATTTTTGACATCCTAAAGTATCTCAGACTGGAGCCCCAATGTTAGTGGATATTTTTTTACTTTTGTCTCCGTCTCAGCCCCCTATCTGCTAAATGCAGATAATTTCCTCAAATTTCACATGGGTTTTATGATGATAAATGCACAGTCTGAAAAGCAGTCAGATTCTGTGGTGATGAGCATCACAGAAAAGCCCAGGAGGAAATTAATAATTCTGTTTTAGAGCAGGACTTTAACAATGTGCATTAAAAAAGGCCCAGGGCAACAGATTGAATAACAGGGCTAAAAAAAATTATTGAACAGCTGCTAATTAAGTCCTTTGGATGCACTGTTCTAGGTAGGGGTCCTCGAGAGAAAAATAGTTCATGATCCTGTAATTAAAGACTATCTTATGATTTATGTGCAGAAGGTGGCCAAATTAGAGTTGCAGTGGTAACCTTCATTGTGTCATCTTTTAAGTTTTGATAACTTAACTACACAGTCATAGTAATATTCTTCTAAGAGAGGAGATGGCATGAAAATGTAATGTAAGAAAAATTAAATCAGTGGCATTATTCTGACATATGCTTGGTTCATTAACAAGATTGAAACCTTAAGAACCAAACCCACATTTATCTGCTGTTTGGATTAATAAAGTAAATAACAGTAGCAGCAGGTTATTTTCCTTCTGATGGACCAACACTGAATTGGAATGAATACATATTTTCTATGACAGCAGATATGAGATTTGTGACTCAAAGAAAAGTAAGTTCCCTGGAGAAGATAGTCTTTTATATCACTACAAGGGCCACACTTTAAGGCATGCTGTGTCTCTAATCTGTATCATCTCTTCTTCAGTTCTCACCATCCAGGTCCATGATCTGGATGCAGCAACTCACAGTGTCCAGTGAGGAGGCTGCTCTGTGCAGCCTAGGCAGAGGTCATGGTGCCAGAGGGGCTATTTTTGCTGGCAGACCAGGCTTTGACTTATCTGATAGCAACATTCCCACCTCCTGCCTTTTCCCAGCCCCCTTGTCTTTTTTCAAGAGTTATGTCCAGTTGGGATTCTGTAATCTCTCCCTTCCTGCAACATGACCAACTTGCCACCACTTCCCCATCACATTCTGGTGATGCCTTTCTTTCTGTTGATCTCCTTCCTTCT
This sequence comes from Crypturellus undulatus, assembly GCA_013389825.1. Classification (NCBI taxonomy): domain Eukaryota; kingdom Metazoa; phylum Chordata; class Aves; order Tinamiformes; family Tinamidae; genus Crypturellus; species Crypturellus undulatus. The sequence continues at coordinate 60,157 of VWPW01014220.1, forward strand.
CTAAGTAGACCATCTGTCAAAACTGATGATTTCTCTTTATGAAGAAAGCTGCTTTTGGGAGTGAAGGAAAAAAGATGATTTATTGCCATCAGAAAGTAAATGTCCTTCTACCCCCATGATACTGAAAAAGCAGAACATCAGCCTTTCTGAAGGTGCTCAGTAGCAAAATTAAAGTCCAGACCAAGTTTTGGGGCCAGATTGCTAATGGCACAGAACTCTCGTAATTTTGCCTGCAACTTGGTTTAATTTGCTGCAGTCAGATCTTATGTGTGCATAAGTAATTCAGCAAAGGCATAGAGCTCAAGGATGGCCCCCTGACACTACTCGTATTTCTTTACTGCTCCTGCAGAACAGAAAGTAACGTAAGATGCCTTCCACTGTGCCCACAGAGAAAGGATGTACAGCCAGACTGACCGTGAGCTTTTTGTCCTGTTTCCAGATCCCTCCTTTTGTGGCCACCCGTGATAAATGGCAGCAGTCTGACAGTTGTTCTCACATTATTTTCCAAGGAGACAGCTCTGCGTAAAACTGCTGGAGGATATGAGGCACTTTAAAAAAAAAAAATGTCCAAAATCTTTCATATCACCGCTGGCAAGAATTCTGTACAGTTCAGCGGTATCCTCTAGGCTAACACCACTCTGGTTTGAAGAGAACTAAGCCTAAATGATTGATTTAGATAATGCAAAGTCCAAGAAATCTGGATCCAAATTTCAGTAAGTGGAAGAAAACCTCTTTTTTTTTTTTTTTCACTTGACTGTTTTGTTTTCAAGAGTTCCAGAAGACGCAAAGGAATAGCAAGCTCCAGAGTCCCTCTCTATCTCCAAAACAGAGTAGAGACAAAGCCAGGGACTGCCATCCATATAAAACCCTGGGACTATTTGGTCAGCTTTTCAAAATTTATTTCCCATTTCTCCCCATGGCCTTGCCAACTGCACTGCAAATAGCATTCTACTTTTTCTCTCTTCTTAATTTTTACTGAGATGTGAAACAATCTTTATAACATAAATAAAAATAAATTCCACATTACACAGAACAATTTTTCTTCTTCTTTTGGACTGTTACAAAAAGCTCCCTTTCATTCCACCGCATACCAGAACATCCAGTTACTAAATAAACAAAAAACAAAATAAGGGCAAAAGAAGAAAATACACCCTTTTCCCGGCTGAATGGCCATGGTGCAATCAGCAGAGTATCATGCTGTGAAGTAGAAAACCTCCCAGAGAATAAACTCTACTTCATATCATATTAATATACATAGCGGTGGGATTTGAAAAAAATGTGCATTTTTTTAATTATTTCTGCGCAAGTCAGGTTTATGGAACTGGTTTATGGGGAATGTTAAGTGAACATAGAGCTCTTACATACTTGGAGGGAGACTCATTTGGCGAGGCATGATTATTAGAATGACTATTAGAGTAAGTATGCTTGCTCTATGAAGTTTTAAAGTATTTTTTCCCCTTTTAATGCAGTCAATGCATTAAAAAATGGATGGTTGGCTAACCTATGACAAGCAAAACCGAGTTACTCACAGCAAATGGCACAACTAAATGGCCACTTATGTGGATGACATTTTAGAAAGTATAATTTCCTAAATCCTTCATCCAGGTCTGACTGCATATCTGAGATTCAAAATTATTTACATACAAGAGTATTATAAAACTTGAAGAATATGTCTTTTGTGATGTGACAGTTCTTTCCGATGTGTTACAAAGCATTGTAAATAACCAGAAATTGAAGCCTCAAAAACAGGAAATGATGAATGAGAGAGACTTATTCAGCTCCTGGGTAAAGTATGTCCTTTTTTCCTTTAGACTATAGAAAATGGATCTGCAGACAGCAGAGGACCCGCTGATGAACAAGCAGGTGAGTTGTGGGTAATAGAGCTGAGAGGTTTGAAAGATGTTGTTGTGTACTTACTGACCTACATCTGAACTACTTTCAGCTCAGTGAGGGGGAGAGAGGATTATACTGAGCATATGAGTGTTTTTAATATAAATCACAAGTGATTTTCTTTGTTCTCAAAATAAACCATGAGTAAGAAAATCTTACACAGGAATCCTGCCTTTTTAGGGCAAGCGGTGAAAGTAGGCAAATAATTTGTTCAAATTGTTTTCTTTTCTTTATGATGTCAGTTCCAACGGGCTAGAAATACTTTTTAATAGCTGCTACTCTTTGTGACCCTGCTTGGTGTTTGCTAATGTGCTAGAGGAAGCCAAGCTGAAAAGTAGACTATGAAGGAACAAGCAGAGTAAGACTAGGAAACAAGATGTCCCAAAGGATTTTTTTTTTAAATTAATTGAAAAAGAATCTTAGTCTTGATTTAGCTGCATGATCAAATATATAAATAAAGTCATAAGTCAAATGATAGAATTTGGAGGGGATTACTAAAGACTCTGGTGGAAGAAGATGACAGAGGACATCTAATAGAGTGATATTGTGTAATACTTTATTTTTGAATCCCTACAGGTAATTTTTAATCTCAGCTGAGACTGCAGGTGACCTGAATCTTGTGTTTTTCCAGCAATATCAGTCTGTTAAAGCAACCTCGACACAGTTAAAGTGTGAAGTAACAGATGATTAAAAGACAGCACTGCAAAAATGTGCTTGTTGCAAGTCAAGTGAAGCAATATGTAAAGTTCTGAAGTCAATGCGTACCTCATAATTTCAGACTCCCTCTAATGATAAAATTAAAAATATCTGTACCACTTTGTGCCGATGATGAACCTCTGCAATTGATTCATCACATTCTAATCTCACAGACTTCTTGTTTTTAGCTGGGGAGGAGGTAGTGAAGCCTGTTCAGTCACCCAGTGTTATATAACTTGAGTGTTAGAAGCCTAAGAGTTCATAAAAGAAGTAGTGTGAAATCATGCCCACACTGGAAACTTAGACTACTTATTGAGGCTAGCATAGACCAAAATCTTTTTTTTTTTTTTCTTTTTGCAGAAAAAGAAACCCAGGTTCTGATTCAGAAAGCCTATTAGGTATTATCATGTTGAATTTGGTAGCCCTTGCAATTATGGGTTAATCAACACAGGAAAGTTACATACATATGAACTTCTGGATGTATTATATGTTACACACTGACTGGGGAGAATTAGTTTCCTTCATCTGGCTTCCTAACAGGGAACATGATAGACTCAATGCTAGTCAAACAGAAATGCCGGGAGAAATGTCCTGCATAAATTTAGGACTTTTGACTGGAACATGCTGTTTAATTTATCCTTTTGGCTAGATACGACTGAATCAATCATGGTTTTCTTTAATGCAAAGTTAGACAAAGCCCCTGTAACTGGCCAGAAATCCCAGAAGTATATCTTTGTCAATGCACTAGCAGCTCTCACTTGCTGGGTAAGCTCTTTAAAAACTGAACAGTTCTGGAAAGGAAGGGAACCTGAAATACTGTTTCTTGTGAGTAGGAGTAACTGTGGTTCGGGAGCTTTGCGCTGACCTTCATGCCGTCAGGATGCATTAGGTGTGCTGTGACGCTTACCAGATCAGACCTCGGGGGACTTTGGTACAGGAATGCCTAAGCTGTGAGCTCCTAACCGCCTTAGGCACTGCGTCATGCAGCTCTGTCAGCTTGGTGGCCTATCTTAGCATGCACAGTAGCAAAACTTGAGGCACCTGCTTAAGCTCTGTGTTGAAAACTTCTGGTGCCTGTGCTGAAGCACCGTAGCAGCAAAGCCGCGTTTCTGTGAATCCCCTTAGGGTTAAGTATATGAATGCAGCCAAAAATGAAATTGAAGGGCCACTATTCCTATGTGAGTCTCTGCTTAAATTCCCTGAAATGAAGCTGGCCTCTTTCATTAGGAACGCCTGTCAGCATGAAAAAGATTTAAAGGTCATTGGTTTGCAAAGTGATTTGAAGAGAATCTCAAGGCTTGTAGAGCAAGTCTTGCTGAGGAAGCTGAAATGAGAGTGATGAAACATCTCAATTCTCCCAGCAGTCTCCCTGAGCTCCTCTGGTGCTCTCTGTGTTCATCTGTACAACTGAGCTCTGATGAAGCTTATGATCAGGACACTCTACCATATGGTAACACCCATCTTTAAAAAAAAAAAAAAACAAGACTGCTAATGGAAAAAGTTGTATTCTTGGTGAAGAAGGAAGAGCTAATGATTTTTTAAATTATTTTTTTCCATGAGAATATGTATTTACATTAGGTAAATTTGAAAAGTAAGACCTGAACTTTATTCCCAGAATAAAGATTTATTCCTTATTCTAAAGTTTTTGAGAAGCAACACTCACTAAATATTATTACAGTGCCTCTAGATTAAACTTTGTTTTAAAGTTACAGGGGAATTTGATGTGGTTGATTTTCTGTGGATAATACAGACAAAAAATCAGTGGTTTCCTTATTGGAGTTAACAAGGCAAAACTTTAAAAACAAATGTTTAGTAGACACACATATACCATTGAATTTCAGTGTTAGTGATATGTCTTTTGCATTTGAGGAAATTCTCCCTTTCACTTCTACGAGGCATTTCAAAAAACAGCAATGGAAGTCTGACATTAGTGACAGTTTGTAAAAATATCTTTAACATCAGATACCATTCTACAATATGATAGGAGCCCTCTGTGAACATGCCAAGAGCTGAGAGAAAATTTTCCCTTAGGAAGAAAGGGGATGTGAATGTAAATGCTAATGTGGAAAACATTTGAAAAAAAAAAGTATGATAGCAAGATATTTGCCTTCTCTTTCATCATTCAGATAGAGATTGATGGAATTACATTCTACAGCTGTTGTAGAGGATAACAGAAATATTACGTAATTTACCCTGAGGGATCCCATTTTGTAATGATACTATGGCACAGTAAATTTATGCATATAGACCATAAAGTTTTTTTTTCTCAGCTGTTAACATCAATATAAAAAGCAGATGTGTATGTAAGAGGAGTCATGCTCAATTAATATGAAAAAGGATTAAGATTGCAAAATATAACTCCATATAAGGATCTCATAAGTGTAGCCCTTTTGTGTTAAGAAAATCCATCTGCATAACTGTCAGCATTCAAAGAAGTGGCCTTTTGCTCTAACATTTATGTACTGATAGACACATGGAAAGGAAATTGCAGTGCTCCCTGAATTTTGCAAATCATCAAAAGGTCAAGAGAGCTGTCTTCTTTCTAAAATTGGTAGCGGGCTACCTTGACATTAAGATGGTTTCACTATTGTTTTTACTGCCTTTAGTCCTGGATTCCTCCCCACGAGCAGAGTTTTGTTCATGTAAAGCAGGCCTGCCTGAGAAGTGCTGAATCTGGTGGGACTTTTATTCTTCCATTGTTTTCATGTGGAAGGTGCATCAAAATGGATTTTGTGCAGGAAGAGAATACCTTATTACTGTGGAGGGAATGATGGATGTTCTACTTGATTGTTCTTTTTAATTTAAAACCAGTGGACAAGGGCAATTTTGCTTGAATAATCTCCACCTTTTAAGATTGTTTGTTTATGTCCTAAGCTATCATAATGTCTGTAAAATTTACAAAGAGTTTTAATGATCATTCTTTTTGCACATTCTACTTTGAAAAGAGTGTGGTTTATCAGGATTATTGATATTCTCACAATAGCATCTGAAGACCTAAATCACAGTTCCTCTTCTACACAACAGAAGGAAAAATCAGAGACATCACTTTGTTTTTTTTCAGTGTGTCATCTCAATGCTCAAAAAGTCCTGTGCTTGGCACTATTAGGGTGATTCAGAAAGCTGTAGTTAGTCAACTGAGCTCTCTATAGCAAATAAGACACACTAGGAGACATCAGAGAGTAATTTGCAGCAACTGGTAATAAGCATGTCAGAGAGCTGAGCCACAAAAATCAGGGAGAAATTAGGCTTAGAGTGTGGGAGTACGGAGCTGGCTCCAAAAGCTGTGTCTGGCCACTCAGAATCCACTCTGGTACAAACAATTGACGCATCTAATGGACTAGTTGTTAAGCATCCCATCTAGACAGCAGGAGAGATGGAGATCTGCAAGCGATACAGATTCAGGCCATAGACTTGTCTGGAAAAGTTGCCCTTCTTCGTGCTGAGGCTCCTTCAAAAGTCTGTGTGGGTAAATGGACCAACTAAGAGAAAAAAGGCTTGGGTTCCCTGTTAGAGAACAAAGATGAGGGTTCAGACTCCCAGTGTCAAGCCTTTCCTACTGTTTTGGGGTGACTCCCTCAGCATAGTTTTACTTGTTTTTAATTACCTTCTCAGGCACAGAGCTCTCACCAGCTTAGACTTATCTGTTAATAACATGTAGGGCAGAGACACCCAAGTTTCATTCTTTGAATGAACTTACTGTGACCATACTCCTAATTTTTAGGCAGTACAATACCCAAACTATCTTAATTGTGTCCCTAGGCTTATTGAGGAGCTTTAAGATTTGAAGACAAATGTGAGGCCTTGTGCTTAAATTATTGTTTTCTCTTTTTATTTGTATTGCTAAAGTAACTTCCATTCATCTTTGTTTTAGAAGTAATTTAAGCATTTTATTGTAGTGTATTGTTTTCAGCATTCTCCAAAGATAAGAGCTGGCTCCTTATAAACACAATAGTATTTTTCCACTGAATTTAATCAGATCAAGATCATACCATAAGTGAAAGACAAATGTCAACACGAGAAGAAAAAAAAAAAAAGTTTTTCCTGCAAAAAAATTCCAGATCCTTTATGAGTTTAATGAGAAACTGTCTTCAATTAAATAAGGTACCATCAGAAGAGAGCAGATGAAAGAAGCAGGAAGCTCCCGAGGCTGAGAGAGACAACTGGCCCTGGAATGAATGATAGCTTTGGAGAAGCTCCCAGTCATAAAATCAGAGCAGACATTGCAAGCTGGAGACTAAAGTTGGCCTGAAGACATGAGAAAGGGTAAAAAAAGGCTCTTGGCAAATAGTCCTGTTGAGATTAAATAACAAAGAACTGTTGTAGGACAGGGTTCTTTCTTCCCCCCTTAATATTAGATTTAAATTCTGGATTTTCAAGCAGAGGAGGAGACGGAAATTCCATGTGCTAATAATAACAACTTCGGAAAGGAAAGAGGGTGTGCAACATGAACTCTTGCTGTAATAGTCACAGCACAGAGGAGTTTGACTTGTGAGTTACAAGGACATTTAGGTCCCATTTCCTAATTAGACCCAATTAGGTCTAATTTCATTAGAAATCAAAGCTCCGTGTTCCAGCAATACCTAAAATCTATCTGGAATTCGAAAACTAAAAATCTGGAAAGGACTTTCAGTTGTGCACTCTGTCTTTCCCTTTGACCATGGCTGCTTGCTTTGCATGGCACTGATTCAGCAACAGGTGTCAAAGTGTGTTCAGCTTCAAGCACCTTATTTGGGTTATTCATCCCCTTAAGCCTCTCCCTGAACCATGGCCAGTGCTGGTTGGTACCAGCTCACCCTTAACATGCAAAAATTAGTGAAGCTGGCTTTGGGCTAAGGAAATTAAACAATTGTAATAGGGAGCAGAATGCCATCCTTACGAGTTTGTAGTATAGGCTCCAACTCTGACATCTCTTCTTATTCATTTCCTCAAAACGGATAGCACATCAGAATCTGACAGATGGCAAGTTCAGTAACTGAACTTGAAGCGTAATGCCCATTTTTAAGAGTGTGTTAGTGTTGGCCCTTCATTTCCAATTACTTTTAGAAAGAATGTTATTATTGAATAGCAGTTTTTAAACAGCACTAAAACCAGAGAAGACCGGTGAACCAAGCTTTCGTTACGGATGGCACAGTGATTGACACTACTTTTGAGACCATGGATTGTTGCTGCTTCCTCCCTTGTCGGTTCCCTGACTCATGAGAGTTTGTGAGCATCTCCCTTTTGTTTGGATTTTTTGCTCCTTGTCATCGCCAAGTGCCTTTCAGAGTTAAAACTGTCTGTAAAAGTGTCTGTCAAAGTGAATGCTATAATGAGATGATACTTCCAGTCCCTGACAATTGAAGGGACTGAAAGGTTACAAGGGTCTTAGTTTCAGAGCATCTGAAGCCTGAAGGATTTCTGCACAATGTAGTCCAGGTAATTTGGCCCCAAATCCTTTTGTGAACCCCACTACCTCATAGCTGAAGTAGGAATATATTTCTGATAACACATATCCAATATAAGTAACAGAAATTTAACCTCATGCTTTAAGGTACGATAAGAGTGCCAATTATTCCAGTGTACAACCAATTATTCCAGTGGTTGTACACTGGAATAATTGCCACTCTTATCATACCTTAATTCCAGTTTGAATTTCTCTAGCTTTAGCTTCTCATTACTGAGTGTTAGAGTGTTTTTTGTTAAGTTCTCTTGTCCAGAGAAGATACAGACTGTTTTAAAATCATCTCTTCTCTCCAGTAAACTATTTCACTTTGACATATATTTTCTGGAACAACATTTGTGTCTCTTTTCTGACCTCCCCCATGTTCCCCCTAATTTTTTAGTATTCTCTTTGAAGCACACATTTTGGAACAACATACAGCTTAACATTGCCAGTCCATTCTGTACTGTATATGAGAGGCTTGACCACTTCCTTCCTCCTTCTTCATGATCTTGCAAGAAGAAAGATGGACAAGAAGTAGGATTGCAACTCTGCACTTTAAGAGCGCTAACTTTGACCTCTTCGAGGAGCTCCTTGGAGGAATCCCCTGGGCAAGGGTCCTAGAAGGAAAGGGGTCCGGGAGAGTTGGCTAATATTCAAATACTGCTTTCTCCAAGCTCAGGATCAGTGCATTCCTATAGGAAAAAGGTTGAACAAGGTAGGCAGACCTGTGTGGATGGGCAAGGAGCTGTTGTGTAAATTTAATAAGAAAAAATGCATGTACATAATGTGGAAGAAGGGCCAGTCCATATGGGAATAATATAGGAACATTGTCAGAGAATGCATGGATGCAACCAGGAAGGTCCATTTGGAATGAGAGTTAGCGAGAGATGTCAGGGACAACAGGAAGGGCTTCTATAAATACACCAGCAGCAAGAGGAAGACTAGGGAAAATGTTAGTCCACTGCTGAATGGGGAGAGTGCCTTGGTGATGAAGGATGCTGAGGAGGCAGTTACTAAATGCCACTTTTGTTCTGTCTTTACTGCTAAGGCTAGAGCCCATGAACTACTGAGCCCAGAGGCAAGAGAGAGAACTGGGAGAGAGGAGGACTTTCTGCTGGTCGAGGAGGATTGGGTTAGGGATTGTTTAGGCAATCTGGACACCCATAAATCTATGGGCCCAGATGGGATACACTCAAGAGTGCTGGGGGAACTGGCAGGGGTCATTGCTCAGCTGCTCTCCATGATCTTCGAGAGGTCATGGAGGGCAGGGGAAGTGCCTGAGCACTGGGAGAAAGCCAGCATCATTCCAGTCTTCAAAAAGTGCAAGAGGGAAACTGGGAAACTACAGGCTGGTCAGCCTCACCTCTGTCCCTGGAAAGATGATGGAGCAGCTCATCCTAGAGACCATCTCTAGGTCTGTCAAGGAAAAAAGGGTGATCAGGAGTAGTCAGCATGGATTCACCAAGGGAAACCCGTGTACCTGATAGTCTTCTACAGTGAGGTGACTGGATGGATGGATGGATGGATGGATGGATGGATGGATGGATGGATGATGGGAGAGCCACAGATGCTATCTACCTTGATTTCAGCAAGGCTTTTGACACAGTCTCCTATAACATTCTCATAGGGAAGCTCAGAAGGTGTGGACTGGACGAGTGCACAGTGAGGTGGATAGAGGACTGGCTGAATGGCAGAGCCCAGATGGTGGTGGTAATTGGGGTCGAGTCTATTTGGAGGCCTGTGGCCAGTGGTGTCCTGCAAGGGTCAGTACTGGGCCCAGTATTGCCCAGCTTGTTCATCAATGACTTGGATGAGGACAAAGAGTGCACCCTCAGCAAGTTTGCAGATGACACCAAACTGGGAGGATTGGTTGACACTCCCGAGGGCTGCGCTGCCATTCAGAGAGGCCTAGACAGGTTGGAGGGTTGGGCAGAGAGGAACCTCATGAGGTTCAAGACAAGACAAGAAGGACAAGAGCAGGGTCCTGGGAAGGAATAACCCCAGGCACCAGGACAGATTAGGGGTTGACCTGCTGGAAAGCAGTTCTGCAGAGAGGAATCTGGGAATCCCAATTGACAGCAAGATAACCATGAGTCAGCAGTGTGCCCTCGTGGCCAAGAAGGCCAATTGCCATTGGCCTTCTCATTGGGATCCTGGCCTGCATGAGGAGGAGCGTTGCCAGCTGGTCGAGGGAGGGGATCCTGCCCATCTGCTTAGCTCTGGTGAGGCCGCACCTGGAGTATTGGGTGCAGTTCTGGGCTCCCCAGGACAAGAGGGATGTGGAGCTTCTAGAGAGGGTCCAGCGGAGAGCAACAAAGATGATTAAGGGACTGAAGCACCTGTCATATGAGGAAAGACTAAGTGAGCAGGGCCTGTTTAGCCTGAAGAAGATTGAGAAGAGATCTTATCAACATGTACAAGTACCTGAGGGGTGAACATAGGGAGGATGGAGCCAAACTCCTCTCGGTGGTGCCAGTGATAGCTCAAGGGGTAATGAGTGCAAGTTGAAACACAGGCAGTTCCACCTCCATGTGAGGAAGAACTTTCCTGTGAGGGTGCCAGAGCCCTGGCACAGGCTGCCCAGAGAGGCTGTGGAGTCTCCTTCTCTGGAGATCTTCCAAACCCGCCTGGATGCCACCCTGTGCCACGTGCTCTGGGTGTCCCTGCTGGAGCAGGGAGGTTGGACTGGATGATCTCTAGAGGTCCCTTCCAACCTCAACCACTCTGTGATTCTGTGATTCTTAATATCCCTGTTTCAGAGTGCTCAAGTCTTGTTTGCCACAGCTTTGCACTGAGAGTTCATAAACAACTATTTATCCATTGGGATTCCCACATCGTTTTCAGAGTCACTGCTTGCCAGGACACAGCGCTGCACTGTATACCTGTGATCTACTTCAGCATGTACTTAGCTCTATTTCAAATAAGGAGAAATATCTTTTATTTGTTCAACATACTTGTTGATATCATCAAGCTGTTGATCCAATGAAAACCAGTACCCCTTTGCCTCACTTTTTGGGACCAGTTTGCCATCAGATCCAGATAGCTATTCTTAGATCAGCTTTGTTATCTGCAAGCCTTACCAGGAATGCTTTAATACTTTTTCCAGAATTACAATTTAATATAACTTAATATTATCAAATATATTAATACATATATAATTACGTGTTCCTCATTTCATGAAATAGAAAATGAGAACTGAGAGTAAAGATTCTTTTTCCAAATTAGAAGTCATTCATGGTTAGGCACAGGTTATTTTAATTTCCCTGATAGAAGTCAAGCAAAAATAATGAAATGAATCTTTTTAAGGATATTAATCTGTTTCTTCAGCTCCCTTAGAAGTACTCTGACATCCTGTAGGAAAGAAACCTTTCTTAAATATGTTTCATCTTGTCACCAGTTTAAAACTCTTTTTCCTATGTATGAAGTGAGAACTTTTCTTTCTTGCCCTTTAAATCATTCACAATCCCAAATTTCAGAGTTTCATGCCTTTCAGCAGCTTAGCATGAATAGCTAAAGATAATTCTTAGTCCAATATCCAGCAACCCATTTAAGCATTTGTGTACTGTTTGACACCCAATGAGTCCAATGACCATGTCCAGTTATACTGTGGCCACTGCAGAATACTTATTTTGATGTTTCTCATGACTATGCTCTGATTCACAGATAACTTGTTTTCCCGTCTAAATTAATGGATAAACTAAAGTTTTGCCAGCTACTTAAACAAGAAAACAACAACAAAAGGAACTGGTCTGTAGTGTGAGGCTTAGGGTAAATACTGTAATATTTGTGATTGTCAGTAAATATTGTCAAAGTTCCACACCTACCAGGCTTGTGGCTTTGCTAATTTCTGTGCTGAAATTGCAGAGATTTAACAGCATCTGTTTTCAAACAAATTACTCAACAGCTAAATTCAGATTATTAATTCTTATGATTCCTGCTTTGGATAACTGGAAGCTTTATTTAAGAAGGAGAAGTCTGGGATTCATCATTTTTTTCCACAGTATATGGAATCATTAAATTAGCGGTGTGATTTTAGTTAAGAACATGCATAAAGCATAACTAGATAGTGGATATGAGTATTGCTGATAATATAAGAGGAATGATATTGACCCTGACAGAAACATCATTAAGTGTGATAATTAAAATATGTATACATTGTAACAGAAATTGAATATGGCCAACTTCTATTAGTTAAGGACTTAAAGTGCAAATGTTGAGAATTTTAGTGGCCAGTATTAGTATTATCATTTAGTGTTTTCCTTACTAACAGTAAAGGATAATAACCAAAAGGCATTGGAAGCGCAAACAGTGACAGTTAATATCAGAAAAGAAAAAAAAAATAAGAGTAAAGCACCATCACTTCATTTTCAGCTTGAATCTTCCTGCTGACCCCATGTTCTGAACCAAATTCTGTTCCTCAGTTGAGTGCTTTTATCATGGTTGTTTTAGTCCATTTCCAACTTTGAAGTTGTATGTCCAATTAAGCACAGGGGAGGAAAGGGGCTGGGCAAGGAGACAAGGGAAGGGGAAACCCAGAAACCTTTAAAAACAAAATAGGGCTTAAAAGGTTATATGTTCAAAGTCTACTTGTATGTTCTCATTGGTCAAAGGAAAAAAATCAGCAGTGTCAACTTTGAGAAAGATTAAAGATCAGCTGAAGAGAAGGGAGGAAAGAAAACCAGAAGGAATTGTATCATTGTCAGAACGGAGAGAACCTAGGAAACGCAGATCAGAAGTTGGGGAGTAGGAAGAATAGGGGAGTAAGGGGTATAAAATACAAAGAATGTAGAAAGGCGAAAGACAGACAATAAGAGAAATTTTTCAAATGTTCCTTTCTCAAAAGGTGCTTGCCAAGTACGTTGCTCTGTGTTTCACCTCTATGCACAGAAAACACAGAAACAGAAACTAGTCCTCTGGGTAACTGGTACTCAGATTGATCTATGTACATATTATATATTTTTTAAAAAACATTTTGAAAGTAGTTATTTGGGTTCAGTTTCTCTCACTGATGCTGATCTACTTCTGTGAAGACAACTGTTGAGTTTGTGGGATAATTCCAGATTTTCACTGGTCTGGAGGCCTCTCTTCTTTACACTATTCCCTGTGCATGCTCTAAAAATACAAGGTTAAAGGATAAATTATGTATAGGAAATAAGCAGTTCAAATTTTGAGAGATTAAGCCTTCAAAGTGGAAGTTAATAAAGAAAATATCTAGATTATTAACTTTCAGAACTTAGGCAATGGATATGTACAGTGGGAAACTCAGATTTTTGAACACAATAAAGACAATAGCTAATGAATTGAAAAAATCCATAGTTAAGTGAGTAGTGTTTGTACCCATGTCATGATTGCCCAGAAATGGACAAGGAATAAGGAGAAAGGCAAAAAAAAAAATGTATATTGATTGGGTGCTTTGTTCAGGACTCCGCTCAGGAAAGTGAACTAATTTTGATCGCGAGATCAAGATCTGTATTTTCTCAATAAATGCCTGGTGATGCTTATGTACCTGTATCTGTCTTAGTAACTCAATAACCATACAATTATGCAAAGCAGCGTCTCTTACAATTCGTCAGACTGCAAAGAAGACATATTTGAACAATAAAGCCCTGATCTGCACTACTAAAGTCCATAGGAGTTTTGTTGTTGACCTTGGTGAGCACTAACACAGAATTATATATATTAGCAGCAGTACAACCACCCTTTTCTTTGGGTGGGTGAGACAGATCATTTTCTGTATCTTCAAAACTGCTTTGAACAACTGCCTTCCCTTTCCAGTAAAATGTGTCATAAAAATGACTGCATCAAGAGCAGGCATTTACTATAATGAAATTAAAGCCATCATGTTGCAAAACATTGGTGTAAGATTGATATTTCCTGCCTTGACATTGAATGTTTTGGCTTTTCTTCAACATTTTTGTATAGGCGAAGAATGCTTTGGTCTTGGGAGTTTTATAGAAGCAGACTACTAGGCTGTGAAAAATTTCATGTCATTATAATAAATTACTTTGTGATAAGGACAAATGCAGCTTTAAAAACTCAGAGTGGGATTTCCTCTGTGTAGTTCACATCTGAGGCCACGGGATTTTTTTTATTTGATTGACACAAAAATGAGCCCTTAATAAAATGTAGTAATAGCAGAATATGTACCGCACAAATGAACATGAGTCCAAAAGCAAACTTTCCTGGACACTGCCACCAGTCCCTTCTCAAGCATATCCATTCATAGTGAGTGAAAATCTTGTGGTTTGAGAACGAATATGGAGTGTGTGAAAAATCACAAGTAAGGAAGGATGCTTTGTGGGGTTCAAGATAATGCAGTGTTTTCAAGACAGTTGGCTGCCGTGGACAAGGTATCCTTCTATGGAGACACTATAGGGTTGTGTTATATCAACCACAGATACATGGAAGTCAAAGACATATCATCATCCTCCGTGACAAGATTCAAATTAATATTTTCACTTTCATCCCACTGAGGTGGGTGATTCTATTTGAATTATTTCTAATAATGCCAAAAAATTTTTGTGGCACCTTTACATGGGGAGCCTCTAAGAAAATAGCCAGTGGGGTTCTGAGGGCCTGGGAAGAAAATGCAGTTATTTTGTCCTCCTACTACTAACCTTTCTTTTTCAGTGATGTCCCTAAAGTGGCTGGGATGTGTCCCTGTGATACATGCTGAAATACAAAAGATTTCAGGGATATTTCCCCCTGTCTTTAATTTTCTGATATGATGCCACCCTCCTACACTTAAACCTCTCTAGGAATACAGGTACTCTTCAACGATCATGTATATGCTGCAGTACATCACTGGCAGAAGAGGAAAGAATACTGGAGTGGTTAAAATGTAGTGTGTGGCCTGGGTCAGTTGTTCTGTAGATTTTAATCCTCGTCCAAAAAAAAAAAAAAAAGTGATTACTTTGACATATTGATACATGCCTTTAGATTCTACCCCAGATTTTGATCAAACATATATCTGGATAACTTCTTCTTCTCTTCAATTTTTCATTTTCATGTGAGAACATGATCAAAACCCAGATGTAATATGATTACATTGGATAGATGGGATAGATCATGGGAGATATATTTATGATACCATAGTTTCATGATTGCATTAAACGTGATAACTGGGAATTCCAAAATATATAATTTTGGAATTATATATGCCATACTTCTATGTAATCTGCTTTATGGTTGCATTCTGCCCTTGACACTGCTTTTCTCCACAGCACAGAGATTGTGTAATTCCACAGACAGAGTGTGCAAGAGGATATAGGGCCACCTTGCATTGCATGTATTTTAATACAAAATTCTTCAGAATAGCCTTAGTTTTTCCAGATCATCCCCCAGCAATAAGGAAATAAAGAGAAAGGATGAGTGAAAGTAGATAATGCCTACTCACAGCTGGAAGAAACTTTACCAGTATTTTCTTCCAAAAACAGTAATATAAAGATTCTTGGTATTACTGTGATATTGTCTCAGTACAATGTTTACATAATATTCAAATGCGGTATGTCTGCTCCACACTTACGTTAACATAAATGAGAGCAGAACATGATCATATATCTCTTTATTCCCAAGATTTTTTTCTAAAAGCTCCTGTTTTCCTTTTTTTATCTGGCACAGACCTTCATTATAAGGCTCATCTAGGACCAAAACCTTTCTCTTCTTGCTATTACCATGTCATTAAAACTTCTTTTTTTGAGCTCTTAATCTCATCAAATCTGCAATTCAATTCATTTCTAAGATGAAATACCTCTATTTCCATTCTTCTGCTATTATGTTTTCCTTAAGTTTTGCAAGTGTTTTACTTTAGGAAGAATTGTAGACATAATCTGAATTAAATCTGAATTAAAGAATTAAAGATTCTGAATTAAAGATTCCACCTTTCTTCCAGCGGGAAGAAAGTACTTAGGAAATTTCTTAAGAAATTAATTTTTGCAAGACAAAACCAAATCTGGTAATTTTTGTGTGGATGTTTTTCTTTCTGGAGTTTTTAAGCTATAAATGACGTCCAGTTCAGCTATCATTCCTTTTGCTTTTACAGAAAATATCAGCCAATAATGTTGATTTCAAAGCAGAGAATTTTTAATGAGAGCAGAACTTTTACTGAGAGCAGAATTTTTACTGCTCTTCACCCTGGTGAGGCACTGTGTGTGGAGAAGTGTTTACGGACAATGTAGAAAAGGTTGCAGTCCTGATAGGTCTCAATATGTATTATGTCATGGAAATGAAACTCTGAATAAACTTGTATACATTTATCTGTTTACTTAAATTGAATCTGAGCGTTGAACCTTCTGAGGTTCACTTTTCCCTATTCATCTGAAAAACAGGTTAAAATAAGTTACCGAGTCATCATGGAAGCACAAGAAGAGTTCAGTGTGAGGCAGGCCAGTAAATCTCCACTGGAAATACAGTATAAATTACTAGCCTCTAAAATTGTCACTTTGATATCAGTGACAATGTCATTTTAATCAAAAGACCTGCTTTTGTGCCAGCTTTCTTTGCTGCCAATTGTAAAGCATTCTGACACTTAGGCATTTCCAGTAAGATTTACTCATTTGTGTCTTCAGCAATAGGCAGGATTTGCACTGCTCCTGGTTGGCATTTCACTCAGGCTGTCAGCAGGGCTTCCCAGCTGTCTGGATGGCATCCGAATAGCGAGGATGGTTTGAGCTGAGGAAGCTGTGAGCTGAAGTGCTTTTCAAGGGAAGGAAAGGTGCAAAGTCCGCAGAGCGCTTATAGGTCCTGTGGCAGGAAATACTGCAATTCAGATGTGAGAAGCAAATTCAGCATGTGTAATCAACTGCGATATTGTCTCTGGACTAATTAGGGAGCGTTTTTTTTACAGCTAATCAGAGATATCTGGGAAAAAGTAATTTGCAAGTCAATTTCAAGTCAAATTATGTCATGAGGACAGCTGAGCTAATGTAAACTGGCGTTTACTGTAAAATTAACATGTATTCCACTGAAACAGGGAAACAAAGCAGCAGTGGAAATCTGCCGACTAGAAACCAGGAAGAGCAGCATTAATTGATGGAGTGCAGTAGCTGTGCTACATGGAGCATGTCAATGTGTGAAGCATAGAAATGTAAATATGCAAGGACTAAAACGTTTGCAGAAGGGCACTTATTTGATAAAATTGTAAATAGCACAGAATCTGCTGTCTGTCTGTCATGCCAATACATGACAAAATACATGCCATTTTGTCATGTATTTTGTCATGGCTTCTAGTTTAAAATTATATAGAGAAAAAAATCTGTGCTTTCTCATCTTTGGGTGACTGCTGCTACTTAAAGCAAGTCCAATTTAAAATGAGCTACTAATCTAGTATTATAACGAGTTTAGAAAGGAATGTTATAAGTAGTTTTGTTTGTCCATCAAAACACAACTCAGTGGAATTTTTGTTCATCTATTTGTTCAAATGAGAGATTTTGAAGTCTATTTTTATCCGTAAGGATGTCGGAGAGGTTTTGGTTACGTCAGTTCAGATGGTCAGACTCTAGTCTTGTCTTGGGCTGTAAATTGGATGAGTATCCTATCTGTAAGCTGTGATTTGAGAGTGAGGCCCACAGGGTGAAGCACTGGAGAAGCAACAGTCATTCTTCATAGAGGTCCAGTGGCTCAAACTCCTTTGCCACCCTGATGCTTCATTGAGGAGGAAGAGGAGCTCCTTGTGCCCTCAGACTTTCATCCAAATTCCACTTTCTGCAGAGTTAGGGCCAAAATTAGAAGTGTATTTCTTACAGGGAAATAGATGATGGATCATGGATGGACAGTTAAATTTATGTGAACTAAACACGAGGGAAATACTTGCAGGAACTTTAAGTGCTAGTACCTGTTATTATATCTATGGGACAAAAACAACTCTAAGAATACACTAGATTGGAGGTTCATAATAGTAGTTAGGTAGGATCAGCTTAATTGTTGAAGTTAACAATGTCCTATTTCGTAGATACATCTTGGTACGTTGGTTACATCGGGGTAACATTTCTCTTAACTAGGATCACTCGTCTCATAAAGATCTGGTACTCAGCATCAGATATTAGTTCTATTATAGATAGTATTTGAAAGATGCAGATTAGCTGTCCAAACCAACCTTGAAATGAAGCAAAACTCTAGTGAGGACTGAATTGCTGAAGTGTTCTTTTCTTGGCAAAACTAATAAAACCAATTCACATGCATTTAGGTACCTGAACAGTTGATTGCCTTGTAGACTTATGGAGAAGCATGGCTATTTCATAACTTATACATTTCTTTGAAAAAAAAAGTTGGATTAGTGTTTATATTTATACTCATAACATTAATTATCAAACACAATTTTAATGTGAATTATTCATATAGAGATTATATAATTTTCAGGACTTTCTTATGTAGGAGTCTAAGATATTGTGAATTCATGTGTAGGTTCTGGCTGACATAGAAGCAGAGAGATTAGAAAGAAAATAACTATATTTAAACCTGGAGTACATATTTAATCTGATGATTTACAGATCCAGAAACTGTATTTCTCTCTTTCCCTTTAATATCATCTGTTCCCCAAAGGCACATTGTCTTAGTGTGAACTTGTATATTATATGTCCTTTTTTCTTTATATTTTAGCAGATTTCATATAAGTAACATAAACATCTATATTTGACATAGCTAGGCATGAAATTTGCCTTCTCACAGCATTTTTATGAAAATATGAAAAATATCTGAAATGGAAAAGGTTACTCATATCTTCCCATTAGGTCAATGAGATCTTAAATTCTCTTATTTCCTTGTGTTGAAAAAATCCGAATTTTAGTAAAAGTAATATGAAAGTATTTTTACTTTCATACTTTCAAATTATTTATGCTTACTATACTACTTACAAACTCATAGTTCAAATTTCTGCTTAAAGTTGATTTCCTAATTCACATACTTTCTACTCTTCAGTGGCAAAATTAAGGAGAATGTAGAGGTTCCAATTTCCACTCTGTTACGCTGGTTACATTCCCTTGTTCAAGTCAATTGCAATACTTCAGTCTAAAATCACTATAATACCTAGGCACTGATGCAAGCAAATCAGATTCTGGAAATCGTAGGAAAGGGACTTTATGATTTAAGACTAGTAGACCTTAATTTAACACATACTAGGAGGCTGTGCCAGGGAAAGGCTTGTGTTACACCTTCCTAGTTTTTATATACCTTTAAATGTCTACTGGTGACCACTGTCAGAGATGGGCCACTGATGTGTGTCTAATCTAATCTAACATTTCTTATGTTCTTTTAAGTGCAACTTCTGCTAGGGCACTAGAGGAAGGCAAGCCCCTCGAAAGACCATGACAGTGAAATTTAGAAGCATTTCTTCTAGTCTCCACATTTTTCGCTGTTTATTTTCTGCATGTGAACAAAGAAAGAAATATAGATATCTGAAGATATTTCTGTCTCTATTCCAATCCTGCTCAAGAAAACTATGTTTTCTGCAGTATGGCAGTTTTCTCTGGAACCTAAAGATAAACCCAGGCCAGTGTTACATGTGAATATGCAGGAAACCTCCAGATGTTATTAGAGCGCTAATACTTCTGGCTTAGTTCCTAGGGTGCTAAAATTAGCTTCTTAGATAATACAAAGCTTTTGGTTTGCCATTTACCAGCTTTTATTTTCCTCCTGTTTTCATTCATTCCCTACTTCAGCTGTAGCTGAGCACTTTGACTCCATCTGTGAGGGTGACAATTCCAGCTGCCTCTGCAGCTGCTGTCCTTGCTGTTCCTTGGCCAGCCATCAGGGAATGACTCTTCCTTGCTATAGATGTGATACATTTCTGCCAGATTCCACTTGAAAAGCAAAATTTGTATTTCAAAATTACATAAAGGCAGTTTCCAATTGTTGAATCTACAGAGCAAAACACTACTGCAAGCAAGGAGCTAACAAAGCATTTTCTTTGGAGTTTAGTCAGGATAGAGCTTGGCAGATTCCAGGTACCTGTGATATCTGCAGCCTGCTACGATTGCATACTCCCCCATTGCCTGCTCTGCCGTCTAGTTTTCATGCAAAGGAAACCCAGGCATACAGGCTGCCAGCAACTGCCAGGACGCAGCTTGGTACACGTAGCATGTGCTACAAAAGCAGCTAAAACTATAGCAAGATACAGACCGATATAAACAAGGGTGAGAATTATTACTATTGGAAGAGTAAACTGATTTGTCATCTCAATAGGAGCAAATAGAAACTATGTGACCAAATCCTGGCCACACTTGTCAAAACTCTACGAAGATACCTTGTTTACCTAAGGTTTACCTGTTGAAATTGCTTTTATCCAACAACGAGGAAACTAAAACACAAGAACCGCATCCTAAATGGCTCAGAAGAAAAATTAGTTTTTCCAAACCTTGCTAATTACTAATTTACCTGTTATTTGAAAGACCCAGATGCATTGTGCTCGTAATTTAAAATACACTGGCAAAATGATAGCTTAATTTTTTGTTTTTCATGTATGATGGTCATCAAGGTTCCACATGTGCTAAAGATGTCCCCATAATTTCTTTGCAAAACTTATTAAAGCATTTTAATGATCCTAAAGCACTGCT
This sequence comes from Crypturellus undulatus, assembly GCA_013389825.1. Taxonomy (NCBI): domain Eukaryota; kingdom Metazoa; phylum Chordata; class Aves; order Tinamiformes; family Tinamidae; genus Crypturellus; species Crypturellus undulatus. Next base: position 80,713 of record VWPW01014220.1, read on the forward strand.
ATTCTGCTTCCGAAATGAACAGGGAACATTAGCTTAATGTTATTTTTATCATAAAGTTAATAGCTCAATGAAATTTAGAGGCTTCTTATACCAGCTTTTTCTATGAGAAAAATAAAACAACATCATTAAAGTAGAGCATAAGTAAGGCACAGTTGGTGCCAACAGTTATGAAGCTCATACTGATATTTCTTTTTTCCCATTTCCTGCTAATTTGCCAGAACAGCTTTTGGTCTATCCATAAATAGGTCTGTGATAAACCAGACATTAAATTGGAACTAATTCCATAATTAGTGTAGTTTCATGGTCATATGTTTGCAAGGCACTCTTGGTTAACAAAAAAAAAAAAAGGCAAAAACAGCAGCTAGCAACAGCTTGGTAAAGCATTCTCCTGATCTCACATGTACAAGACTATGCCTTAGAAAATTCTAGAAAACATTTGCATAGTAGACTACACCTATTGCCCCTGCATTTATTTCATAACTTGTTAAAACCAGCGTGCTAGGAAGGCTGCCAAATGGACAGCTGTATCATGCAGCGACCACACGAAAGCCGCAGGGAGTCTGGCTGCACAGGAAACTCTCTGGTTTCCATGTCTGCTGCATGGTAGGAAGAAAACAGCTCTATCACTGGCGTCTGCAGCACCCACAGGCAGTGAGTTACAGTTTCAGACTCCTGCATTTGGCATAGGGGAAGAATTTGCAAAAAAAAAAATCTCTAGTTGAATAAACCACACATATGTGATGCTCTAAACATAAGGAATATTTCTTCCGGATCCCCTAGTCTGAAGTTGTGAAATAGGAGATTTTATTACCATATCGAACTCTCAGTCACAGATTTCATCATTGAGCATAACACTCTCCAGCCTTTCTTTAAAATCTAGAAAGAGGATCCCATGACAACTTATACTTTTGCACTTTATACACATTGAATTTTGACCTCTTCCAGGGTCCATCTTCAGCACTTCCAGTCACAGCATACTTAAGATCTAAGAAATATGCCTTTTTTTTTCTTAATATCCTGCATATTAAATGGTAAACAATGACTTCCTTATTCTCTCCTTCAGCTGTTAAGTTTAGGCTATTCACTGAGGCACCCAAGAAATAACTGGTGCAGCTAACTGAAAGAACTTTACATTTATTGCTTTTGTTAATATTTAACTGTCAGTCTCATCATAATATCTTGTTTTTCTGATCCCAACAGCTATCCACCCTTGATTTGACCTTACAGACTGATTTTGGCACCAACAGAAAGACAATTTTGAAAACAAACAGCTGAAGAAGAGGAACTCCGGTGTAGCTAACACTTCACAGCAGCATAGGTGTCCCTCTACACTAAAAGTATAAATTGCAAATTGTATAGATGTCACGAAGATAAACTAGCTAGTTACTTTTAAGGGTATGACTCACATAATACTCAGAGTTGGCTGAAAAAAAGTGTGCAAGTTGTCTGAAAATTTGTTCAAGTGTTTTGCTCATATTGTCATCAGTGGTGCTGCAGCTATGAGAAACTGTAGTCACCTCTGTGGAGCACAGCTCTGACCCTGTCACCACTGCAGAGCAGCAGCTTCTGAAGAGCCAGTCTGTTTACAACTGCTGTTCAGGCATGGGAAAGAAGGAGGCAGAATCCTGGTATCCATTTCTCTGTATCTGAATGAAAGACATGAAAGTTCTTTATATGGTGCTGTTGCTTCTCCAGTGGCTAGAAGAAGCAGAAATGGAAAAAGGCATCAGAGACTCTCACACAAGTAGTGTCCCTACACTGTTGCTAGTCTGAAAATAAATGGCAAGAACAAGAATGTAAAATATGTTTAGACTATGTGTTAAGTAAAGAAAGTGAAACTATGTTAAACAAAGGGAATTCTCATTTAAAATGGCAGTTTTTACCTTTGTCCTTGAAAATGGGGTTTCATGATCTATTTATTTTACTTGTATTTTTTTCTTGATAGGGTGAAAATGAAGTAAACATATACTGACTTGAAAAGAAAAGAGGGTGCAATTAAATATGATGATACGTGATCAAACGGAAGCTGCACCATAGAATCATAACAAAAGACTGGAAATGATCTGAAGAGATTATTTTGCAGTTCCTACCCGAACCACCATGAAATGGTAAATTGAATTATGCAGGATCATAGCCAACCAAAAACACTGTCCAAACGAGAAAATGGAAAAAACTAAGGATGGCATACTCAGCAATGATCTCCCTGACAAATTTTGGAAAAAGAGTGGGAAGTAAAAGCATATGAAGGTATGAGGGATGAAAAGTTCCAGCCAAAGTAATTCTGGCAGGAGAGTCATGGAAAATTTACATCCCTGACAGGAGGGAAACTGTAGTCTTTTACAAGTAATTCTGGATAAACCTCTTTGCATATAAACTACAAGCAGAAAAAAATATGAATTATTTTGCTAATACAGTTGGAAAAGGTGTTATAGATATGTTAGCACTAATACTGCAGAAAAAGTAGATTCAGTGGATTCTATCAAAAATTAGCAAGTGCAAACATATGTTTTGATCAGAGATGAAAGTAGTAACAGGAAAGGTATTATGGAAGAAATGGTTGCAACCCTTGAAGCTGGGGATGGCCTGGCAGAAGATGGGCAGGCCAAGGGTTGAGAGGGCATTACAAGGTGATCCACTGAGTGTTTTATACTAACATTGGACCCCCAACTGGAACATGAATAAATATGGTGACCCCAGCTGAGTTATTGCAAACATAAATACATACTACACTAATGAAGATCTTAAATAGCTTTTATTCTTAGTTATAAATTGATAATATTTATCCTGCCTTTATTACTTTGTCATAGACTGATTACAGATTTGAGCTGTTTAAAGTGATCTAGATGCTGGTCAGTAGAAGAGTACTATGGCGAATGATATTTAGATGCTTTAGAGGACATCTGACATTTACTTTTTTGTGTGTGTGTGTTATGGAAATTGCATGATTAACTACTGTTTTAGGGATCCTACCTAACTGCTTTATATTCCTGTCTTCAGACCAAATCAGTAGATGTGTCACTTCACGGCTGAACAAAAAGGTTTACAAATGCTTGAGCTTCCAGTCTGATTTTCAAGAGGTGGGTGGTGGAACGCTGCCAAGTGACCAGTCTTTGTTCTGATCTTCAGATATGCACCCAGGAATTCTGCATTAAACTAAGCATGCTCTATCTCCTGCAAGAAACCTGCCTTTTTTTTTCCATCTAAAAGGGAGGTGAACAAAAGCTAAGGAAACAATGTACTAAAGTTTTTTTTTTTCCAGAGAATCTTTATTTCCCAACAAAACAATAAAGCAGACCAGATATATCACACTCCATAAGGTGCACATATGTGCAGATTGCACCCAAAATAACAAAGTCTGAAAATGCTACTGAGGTTGCAAACTAAGAGGCTAAGAAGTACTATAATTAAGGTTACCAGTGCAACTGTAGCTTAGCTTTTTCATGAGTGCATGCTGATAAAATTTTAATTACATACTCCTTTTTCTACAAATGCCCTGAACCATGCAGGGCACAGAGTATCTAATCAATGTATTTTTACCTTCAGCCTTCACTACGTGTTCTTATATCCTATTTGCTTCACATTTGTCAAACTGAACTGAAAACTAAATTAGTAGTTTCTGTAGTGCTCATCACCACAACATCTATCTGCCTGAAAACCAGTTCCTGTATTTGCACAAAACATCCAAAAGATTTTTTTTTTTAATTTCTGCATTACAAGGAGTCGCTGACATAAGAATTTATCCAGTAGTTTTAGATGAACTTGGATATAGACCAGTTCAAGGAATAGGTGTTAGTAGGTATGGAACAACAAACCTGAGGTGTGGCTTTCCCTAGTTTTTGGGTACATACATTTCTTGCTTTTAGTATAATCTAAATGTATTTTTCTATGTTGTTTTGAATAGGAATTTTGGGGAAAAAGTCCGTCTTGTTGTAAGAATCTGTTGAGGCACGCTATAGACATCAACAAGACTGAATTCTTTAGAAGTGCCCCGCAGAGTGGGCGCAATAAGCAGCGGTGATAGTGAGTTACTGTCCCGTGCTTGCACAGGCACTGAAAGAGCAAGGATTTTCTGCAGCCATTCACTATCACGGAAGGGCATGGTGAGACAACTGCACTGAGCCATGCATCCCAGACTCTGGAAAGGCTTGAGCTTTCTGGTCTGCTCCAGACAACAGACCATATCTTCTGCTTTTCCCACTCCACCATAATGCTCACCCTCCTCTTGTCCTTCCAGCTGCCCTTTTCTGAAGCCTGTTCTCCTTTTTCAGCTATTCCAAATGTGCCTCCCCCTCTACCCTGTCTACCTTATTGCCCGAGAAGGAGATGAGAGACATGTTATTTAACCTTCTGCATATACCATGTGCACATCTGTGCTCAACTATCCATCCTTTACATCCGATAGAGAGAAATACTCATTTCTAGGACAGGACTTCTCTTATCTCAGTGTAGATAACTAGCTCAGCCATCTACTGTGTAACTGACCCTGTGTATCAGATCTCTGTTTTCATTTCTGTTCTCACTGTCTCAGTCCTCTCCCACAGGAACATCCATCAGCCAGACCTTCCCAGCTCCTTCGCTACAAATCATCTCAGCAGTTTCTGGATCCTGTGTCAAATTTGTGTCATTTATACATCAAGCCTCCTGTTTTTCCTCTCCTTTCCTTTTGACTTCCTGCGATGCTCTCTCCCGCTCTCTTAGTTGCTTTATCCAGGCAGTCTCTCTCTCTAAGCAGTGGGACCAGCTGCTGCTGAAGACATTGGGGCAGGAGTGGTGGGTGCAGTGGGATCGCATGGGGCAGGACCTCTGCACTCGGCCCATCCTGACGTGTCCCGAGGTGGCAAGTAGAGATGGACCTTCTGTTTCCAGGTTGCTCAGATTTAGCTCCCCATCTCCTTCCTAGGTCCATCCTTCTGCACTCTATGCCAGTACCTTACAGATCCAGTTCTCAACTCCCCATTCCTCACTCCCAGTTTTCTTGTTGCATTTTATTTCACTTGAGTCTCAAGCGTCTGAAAAGTCTTGTGTCTTTTTCTCTTTTGCACTTAGATCTTGTAGGTCCTCCCCTGACTTGCCCTCAGGGTCAGCAGGACAGACCCTGGAGCTGCGGATGCCCACACTACATCCTGCCATACCAGTGCCCCAGTCAGGCAGACCCAGGACCTAAACCAGAGTGTGCCAAAAGTCATGTACATCCCACGTATGAGGTTTCTTTCCTGTGAAAACCAGATATAAGCTTCGTTCCTTCATTCATACTACGCCTGCTTTGTGTCAGGATGTGACTGAGACAGGCTTTGGGACCTGGCAAGCAGCTCTGGGTCCTGTAGCTTGTACCAGATCTGAGGGAGAAGAGGCAACCTTCCTGTTCTCTGCTCTGCTGCATGCACAAAAAGTCCCATTTAGCATTTTGAAGCTCCATCCTGGAGAATCTCAGCCCAAAAAAAACTGTTAAGAGATTTGAGTCTTCAAGTCTCTAGAAAATGCATGTAAACTGCTTGTTTTGCATAAATTACCTGACACATTTTGGAGAACTCTCGTAAAGATAGACCGTTTCTGTCTTCATTGTGATCCTCCTCATTGTGGAGGCATCCAGTCTTCTCAAGGTGCATAATAAAATTGTCCTTAACTTTATTCTCAGAAATAATTGAATTTCTTTTGATTAAGACTTTCCAGAAGAGAAAAAAAAAAAAAAATCATGAACCAGACAGTGGCATGGAAAATTTCAGTCCAAATGAATAAAATCAGGCAAAGTTATGAAGAACTGAATGAAGGGCGATAAAAATAAAATAAAAAAAAAAAAAACAAAAAGTGCTATAAAAAAGGTTAAAAGGCACTACCAAACATACTTTAATGAGCTTTGTGAGCAGAGTGCTGTTAGTGTATTTTTCTGTTAACATTATTCGTAGTGTTATTAACATTAGATATAGTATGTTATCTATGAAAGACTGTTATCTTCCCTAGATAAGTGTGCCTCAGATAACTTCAGTGTAACACACTGCATCACATTAGTGGAGGGCATAGCAATTTTAAAGCTTTTAAAACTGCTGGGGTCCTCCATAGGTCACCTTCTCTATTATCCTGTTCGTTCTCTAATCCAATAGACTTCTGTAAGATGAGTGGAAGGTGCTGCCATTCCTATTCAACAGCATCATAAACCCTCTTTGCATCTACCCAGAAAAACTGTAAGTAATGAAAATATGTGCCGAGCATGAGAAAATCATGCCTTTTATCGTCATCAGGGGCTTGCCTGTGCTCCAGTTCTACTAAGGCAGGATAGTGCTGATGTGACAAACTTGAGATGGTTGGACCATCTCCAAGTGGATGGATGCACTTTGGCTTGGTGGCAAATTATATCAATACATTGAGTGTGAATATTCAAGCTGGATGAGGTTTTTCTTGAGTGGACAAGCTGTCCCTTCTCAGCTAAGTGTCATAGAGGAGATCCTGAGCTAATATAAAGAGATCATCTTCCCTGCAGTCAGTAGAGTTGCATCCTTTTCTGCCTACTGAAAAATCTGACCCATCAGATGAAAAGTATCACCTCATATATGTTGAAATTTATTATCAGTTAAGGATTCTGCTCAGCAGTTTTAAAGAACTATTCTGTGACAAAACCAAGATTAAAAAAAAAGTGAATTTGCATTACTTTCTTTTCAGAGCCCAAAAGTGTACGTAGTTGAAAATTATCATAAAACTATTTTCAAAGTTTTAATTTTAATGTCATTGAAAGTTTTAATAAGTATTCAAATCGGAATGAACACTAAATTATTAACTAAAACGTTCTTACTTTTAAAAACGACCTTTTGAAAATTAAAATAATATTAAGTTACAAAAGAGGAAAAAGACATTTCCTATTTTCATGCCCTTTCAGCTTCAACAGAGAAGTGTGCATTTTAATTACATTTCAGATTCAAGCTAGAAGTGTGATTTTTAGACATGTAGATGAAAATGGTTTTATTTTTAGACATAACAAAAATCATTTGAACCTGAAAGAGAATAATTATATTTCATCTTATACAGCCATTTTTACTACACAGTAATAAAAATGAAAATAATATTAATGAAAATTGTCAATAGGCAATGTATTGTTTCTGAGATCTTTAGTATCCTAATATAACCCTTTGGAACTGTGTTACTTTTATGTTGTTGTGCTGCGTTTCTATCACACATTGAAAAGCTCTACAGAATGTAAATGCAATGTTAAAGATTACAGAAAACCACAGGGGAAATTAAGAGCTATTTCTTATATGGTGTTATAGGCCTTAAGCTATTTTGTTCTGGGCATCTTGTCATTATTGTTTTGTATTTAAGTCTTTGATGGGGGTAACAGGTACATTCTGAAGGTAAGAAGCACTTTCATTGAATCCCAAAGGTACAATGTTTGAAAGATTGTCTTTTTTTTTTGAGGTAGTTTTCCTGGAGATCTGCAGAATTATAGAGACAAAATTATGGAGATATTCTTAGCTTTTTGCATGTAACTGCATCACATTAGGAGGATGAATCAAACTCAGTTAAAGTCAGTAGGAAAAAGATTATTATTTTTAGTAAGCATAGTCTGTGGTCCATGCACACCTCTGTGTGAACACAGCTGAAAGCCTGGTAGAATCATCTAGTCTATGGCAAAATTATGTCTTGGAAGATTTCTTCGAAAATACTAGACTAAAATATGGATTTTACACATTTAAATAGACTTGCATTTTTTATTCCCTGTCTAACTGTGAATGAGAGCCATTCCACTGAGAGTTGCAAGTGGGAAAAATATAGGGGGCTATTATTTTTTCTCTCCTTTAGCAATTAAAAAAAAAAAAAAAAACAAAGTTCAGTTTCAAGATCTGTATTATCTTAGCTGAATTATGAATGACAGCTTGGGGATATGTGACCTGCGTGGTTTTGCTGTACTGAATTTACAAATCATATTTTCCAGTTGAGGTAGCTGATAAAATTTTACCAAATTTAGTATTTTGAATGTGCTGAATGCATTCACCATTACTTATGCATAACCAAAAAGTAGCAAAGGCTGATGTCTATCAGTGTGCAAAGGAGATTCAAGTGTATCCTAGGAATCCCATCTGGTTTCAAGAAATTGCTGTGTTAGTGAGTTTATCAGGGTTCCTGTAGTCAGCTGTCTATTGCCAGGCCTGCACCAAGTCACTTCAAACTAAGGCTGTAAATCTTCATTCAGGTGGCTACATGCGAACACAAAACAGCGGCAGTGCTGAGGCAACAGCAAGTGAAGCTGAAGGAATTTAGCGGAGAAGAAAGATCCTGGTCTACACAACACAAAAATGACAAAATTATCAGGGAACAAGAACAGCACGCCATAATGAATGCTGGTGCTGTATTTTTTTAACTCATTTTCTTTGCTGCTTCTAGTACCTAACAAGAAATCATTGGTATTTTAGACTATTATGCAAACTTTGTGTGAGCATTTGCCTGCCAAATCAAGAATATCTGAAAACTGAACTGAAAGAAATGCCTGAAGTGGAAAAGATCTCATTACTAGTGAATCTGTGAATCAAATACATTTACAGGATAAAGACAATGCGTGATCACTTTATTTTTTTTTTGAGTAATAAACACAGTGCATACGCTCATGAAAGATACTACAGAATCCAAGGTCAGGAAGTGTTGATTTTTGTCTACTGAAACCAAGAGGATCTTACGGTGATGAATGTCAGGTGTCCGATGGCTCAAACGCTTAACTGTGTAGGTGTCTGCCTCGGGAGCGTTATTAGAGTTGGGCCAGCAGGCTTTGTCCTCAACTCACTTTTCATCACCTTTGTATCGTTAAATGAGACGTAGCATCATTACAAAAGCTTCAGTTAGCAGTGCTGCATGCCCTTAGGATTGTCTCACAGAAAGACTCACGAGCGTGACAGTTCTCCAGCATTACACATTTGCTCTTCATTCGATGAGGCCAGAATCATCTACATGTGACACCTGCGAAAAAAACGGCTTTCACAGATTAGCAGAAACAATATTTTCCAGGTGATGAACTTTCAACTTACGAATGTGGTGTTCAAAAAAAAATGGCTTGTTGGTGAAGATACGTGTCAAAGTAATATGCCCAGCCTGATCTCTGCCAGTGAGTAAAAGTGAAGAGACAGCAAAGAAACAGTAATATTTTGTCACCTTTAAATTTGAAACAGCTCTATAACCATTTTCCAAATGTAATTTAGTATCCGCTTTAATGTATTGCCTCCCTTCTCAATCTGACACCAGTTAGAGCAGAATTAGTTTGTAAATCTGCTTTCCAATACTTTTTGATTGCTCTTGATAGGTGTTGTGGATGTAAATCACTGTTATTATAAGCAGTGACTCACTGATCCTTTAGTTATTGATTAATTAGACCCTTTTCCTATTGAGTATCAGGAATAATGAATGTGCTGCAACCTGCATTCCAAGCCTCCATTAAAGTTTTAAAGAAATATATGTCATCTTTCAGGGAAATCAAGATGCATGCGATGAATGGGTCTGGGCATTAATTGCCTGTTTTTTAACTTTCCTGTTTAGATGCTCGATTATTTTTATAGCCAATGCAAAAAAAAAAAAAAAAAAAGAGAGAGAGAGAAGACCAAGAAGACCAAGGGCAATTCAGTTTCTCCTACTGACTGTGGAGGGACTATACCTGACTTATTTAGAATGGTTAACTTATAGATCCACAAAAATAGCTAGTCTGAATCTAAACACATGACTTTTAGAAAAGGTCAGTTCCCAATCCATATTTTCTTACAAACTGATTAAAACCCGAAATGGATTAAAAATCAAACCCACACTAATAGGAAAAAGAACCTTGGTAAGCAAAATGTTAGCCTAGGAGAAACTTTTAAACATAGCTGTAATACCACCTGTAAAAACAGAGGAAGCTTATAGCAGGACTGCTGATACAAAGCAATTTTAATGAACTAGTGAGACCAGATGAAATTAAGCCATATTGAAGCTGCATGCAGTACAGGGAGCCTTCTGAAAAGGTCACAAGATTCAGTAAGTGAAGCTGGTCCCACTTGGGAACTTAACCCATCAGGATGCATGCAGAGTGAGTAGGATGAACCTTTACTAAAAGTCTGCCCAGTAATTAAACAAAAGTAATACTGAGACAAACTGGGAAGTGGGTGTTAATACTCTTAGAATTTGTTAGCAAAAAATGACCAGATTGCACAGCTTATTTGGAATTTCTACCTTTTGCTGCAAATAGGGTAATTTGTTTCTTCCACTGAATTTGTCAATTGATGACAAAACAGTTCTGCAAAAGTCACCCAGGCAAAATAACAAATGGGAACAATTATTCTTCCTGAGTAGATCTTCTAAATGAAGATTCCCTTCAAAAAGGCTGAAAATGCCTTCTTTACCTAATGTTCTTTTCTTTCTTGTTCTGTGTTTAGATCTTACATGGTTTTGCACTACTGCAGCTGCAGAACTTTGTATTTATATATTATTACTTATCTCTCTCTCTCTCCCCTTACCTAGCTATGGATCTAAAAATGACTAATAGATTGAATTGTTTCTGAAAACAAAATTTTTGGTTTTTAGGATAAATGAATATGGCTACTGTTTTTACATCAGGCATTTGCAGGTGTATAGGCATAGCAGACTTTTACTTGCGATTGGTGAGTTAATCTATGAGACTCTATCTTTCCATGTACTGCCATGATAGTAGGTACTTTCAAGTAAATTAGAATTTGCCTGTTCTTACTTGTAATGTCTAGAATAGGGCATCTAGGAAAGATGGTTGAGCAAATGATGGTGCTGAGCCCTTAACTTTCAAATAAGCTTTTTTGTTATATATTAGCAATACTAACAGAACTATATTATCACATATTATTTCCCAAGTCACCCATTATGCCAGTGAGCTTTGAAAATGTAATTTTAGAGTAGGAGGTACATGCCTAATACATTTAATTCTAGACTCATAAATCAGGAATCTCAAAAGGGGCTGTACATTGCTTTTATGTCCAAGCTACACAGAATTTCAGTCTAAGCAGACTGCTCAACTTCATTAAATGAATTCAAATGTCCCTCTCAATATATAGGTTCTTTTAACTGTGAGATAGTTGCTTTAAGAGATGGTAAGATTGCGTATAGTGGAATTAACCTGAATGAGTACGTATCCACAACATGTAAAACCAACTAATACTTAGAAACATTTCTTCCTCTCCCCAAAGGCAGCCTCAGAATAATAATTATAATGGAGATTGGGACATTGTAAATAAGATGAACACCACCCTGCTGTCAAAATTTAGTTAAAACATTTATTTAATTTCTCAAGGTTGATTTTGCTGAACATCTTAACATGAAAAATGCTGTTGAGCTTTGCTGGTTCTGCACTCTGAACTTTAAATGACTGAACAGTCCATGATGGTTTAATCTTCTAACCACTGAATCATGGAGCTGGAGTCCCAGGAAGCAGCAAACAGGCATCTTTCCTAAAACCTGTGAGGGGATAAAGGGCTAGAGCATCTCTGCAGTCACAAACACTGCAAACAAAAGTGCTTATTCCTGTAAGCATTTGGAAATGACACTAGCTTCTTAGGCCCTAACCACCAAGCTAGTGTCAGAGGATAAACATTTCAGTGACTTTTGAGGCTGCCTGGCTTGTAGTTGTTCTGTATAGATGAAAAATCACACTATTAATCCTCTGAGAAGCTTATTTGCAAGAAGATGTTTAAAATCTCAGTGGGAATAAAAATCTATGTGGTGATTTGCATGGCAGCACTGTGTGATAATGAGCTGTGCTTGCATCTCTTGGCAGGGCTGCAAGAATATCCACACTATTCATATGCGCAGTCTGCATTCCCTACACTCGTCCCACGGATATATACGGAAATGTGTTTCCAGCAAGCACTTGTTTTATAGAGTAGGTAGTGAGGGTAGAGGGTAACCTAATGCAGTAGGTCATCTTGGGCAGTGCACAGAGCACCAGACTTGAGCTGAGCCGGAGCATCTGCCTTTGGATAAGACGAGCAGAGAAACTCTGCCTGAATCCAGTGCTGTGCAGAGTACAAAGGCTGCCTCCTAGGACTATCAAAGCAAGTAAAATGCTTTCCTGCTCAAATCCTTTCCAATTTACACAGCTCCTAGAACGCCCCCTCCCTAAGAACTGTATACATGCCAACAGTGAGATACGGTCTGAGTAAAACCAACTTCTTTTCCGTTTCTTAAGTTGCCTGCTCATTTTGCAGTAGATATCATCATCTGGAAAATACTTTATAGCTACAAAGAATCGTATTTCCTTACTCAGAAAGCTAAAAATACTGAAGAAGGCAATTATTTTTTTGGTAAGACGGTAGGGAGGAATGATCCAGACTGAGTATAAAGCGAAGAATTCAAAGTGATGACAGATATGGGTCTATAAAAAAAATGTATTTTTTTAGTTATGTTTGTTCTATTATGCAATTTGCTGCTGATGATTTTGGCATAGTTATTGTAATTTTTTGTAGACTTAGTTCATGGCCTTTTGATTACTATTTGATATGAATTTTTCCCAAACATTGATTTCAGCTAAAAATGCATTTCTCTCCCTTCCTCTTTTTCTCTCTTTTCATTTTTCCTTGTGCATTGGGATTATCTGTGATGGTTATTAGGCTATTTTGCCTCAGTCTTTCAGTGTGGAGCTTTTGATATTAAATAGGATTGCCCATATGAGGTACTGGCTTTCCATCAGTCTGCAACTAAATTCCAGCAAATTCCAGAAAACAGAAGGAAAGGTGCTTTTGGCCCTCCCCATCAAAGTCTCTAGTTTAGAAAATGTTGGATTTTAATATTCAGCATCCAAAGCTATTTTCTGTGAGAGGCTTCTGAGAGATGATGACACTCATATATTTACATAAGAGTTTCAATGACTAAAGGTACACTAAATAATATTAGTTCATGGATGGGGGTTAAAATACACGTATTGTAGTTAAATTTCTCTTTGAACATAGCTAACTATCATAATACTGATGTGGGCCCCTTTTGATCAGCATCTTTGACAAGTGTTTATCTGGGCTCCCGCTTGGTTGTTTTCATAGAGCTTTCTTGAGAAAAGGAATTGCTGAATTACGTTTTTCTTGCTTGGTGATTACATTCATGGCTTTCAGTACCTTAGTAATACTGTAAAAACTCAAATGAATAAAAATCAAACAGTTCCTGATAGCTTTTTCTGAAGTAGCGTCTCTCACTTAGCTCGGCCCACCCAATCATAAAACCTTGTTCTTTGTGTATGTTTTTCTCAAAATTCACTGAGTTTGGATTATGACAAGCACTATTATATGACAATTTCATATAAATCATGCCATGTGTGAAATTTGAATTCTTTAGATGATGACAGAAGGGTTTGAAACCTATCACAGTGAAAATGCCAATTTCTGTTTTTTCAAAGGAGCACAGTGTTTATAAAAGACAGTGAGTTGATAGCATGGAAGAACAGAGTTTATTTATCTGTTGGACCTGCGTAGCACAACAATGATAGTAACTTCTTCCCATGCACTTGATGCCAAGGTGAAGTTCCCACTCCTAATGAGGCATCTCATGGGATCTTTAATATTATTGCCAGAAATTTCCTAATATGGACCAAAAAACACATTTTCTGAAATAAATGGAAACCTATTGGGCTTTGTTAGGTTATATCCCCAGTAGTGACTCAGACAATGAGGATTCTGTGTATCAATCAATCAATCATCACAAGTGTTTTTGTTATCTATCAGGTAAATTAACTTTCCCTAGGATTAAGCCTAGAAAATTTTACTGAAGTAAATCAGCAGATAAATCAAAGCAAAACAAGTAAAACTGTACTGGAAAACTTGCCTTCATTCAGGTATCTCTGAAACAAAACAGACATCAAAGCTCCCTTATTTCGCCAAAACTTTTTAAAAAAAGTGTAAATACCTCATCAATACACATATTACCTGTGTATACTTCACTCTATCCCTGTTCACCAAAGCACCTACAAATTGCTGAAGTCCTATCACAGTTAATGGACGATTCACAGATTTAAAGTTAGGTATAAACTGTAGTACCTTAGTGGACTGTAGCCTTTGAGGGGAACATATCATGTATTTGCAACAGTCTTTAACTTTAAACCCTATGCATGAAGGAGAGGAGGAAATGTGAAGTATTTTGAATTTGTGTAACATCTTGACAGTCATGTCAAGGAAAAAAGTTACCACCCGCGCAATGGTCTAGATGATTTGATTGTTTTTATTACTGGGGAGACACTAGGGTGTTAAGTGAAAATAAAAATAAGATAAAATAAATCTCTTCTCAAAAGCAGATAAAGATATATATGTGTGTATATATATAAATACACTTATAAACAAATATAGAGTGCATATAGTCATATATTCATGTTCTGTCACTGCCAGCTGCTGTCACGGCTTCTGTCACTGGCTGAGTGACAGCTACCCTGATGGAGAGTTGTTGTATTGCCTTTACTACGGTAAAACCAGCGCAGCTGCCTCTGTATAACATGGTCTGCATTTCTACTGTGGCACTGTAAACTTTATGGGGAAGTTGCCTCTAGGGAGCATGACAAAAGATGTTCTCCAACTTCCAGCTCATAAATTCAGCCTAGCCCACAAAGATCCAGGGCTGGCTGTGTCTTTCCTGTGATGAGAGCAGAGACGTGGTCCTGCCTGGGGAATGCTGACATGGGAAGCAAGCACAGTGCCACAAAATACAGCGGGTTTAACACTGTCATGTTTAACAGCTCACTGCCTCTAGAATGAATGCTGTCATTAGTTTTCATGTAAAGAATTAACAGAGTAACATCAGGGACCTATGTTATTGAAATCTTTTTGGCATTGGCTTTCCTTAATCTGCAGTTCTGCTTTTCTTTTTGCACAGTTAATTTGGAATAAATATTTATTAGAGAGATTACTGAGAGTAATCATTTTGAGACAGTTGTATGGATAGTTGCTTTCATTTAATTCTCTGCAACCAAAAAACCACAGAAGTTGTGAGTATAGTATCTTCCTCTGAAAAGGCATTGGATAATTAGGTTTCCCCTTTTTATTATCTCCCTACTTATATTTATTGCTTAGAAATGATGTGCCCTACACTGTTTATTAATTTAATAGATTCTATTTTGATGATATTTAAATTTTTTATGTGATTAAGACACCAAATGTAAACACCATCCGATGACATTTATTTGGATACAGTATTCATAACAATTTGATTATAAAGAGTAATTGCTAGAATGTGGGATACAGTTTTCACATCTTCAACTGATGGAAGGACTGCAGTCCTATATTTAAAGGAATTTAAGCAATTAGGAAGCATGTCTACAAAGGTACTTTGGTATTCAATTCCTATTTAAGCACCAACTCTCAACTTCAAGCTGGTAAGAAAATTACACCATGTAAGAAATGATAGAGAGCAACTGCATGACGTTAGTGACTCCAGCCCATTCTCCTCTGTGCTGGACTAGAGATGAGCTGCACCTCTGTGCCTTAGAGCATAGATTGCAGAGCAAGATTGCATCTGCTGATAAAAACTGTATAGATTTACCCAACAAAGCTGTCTTCTTAGGTGTAGACAACTGATTCCCTAGTCTCCTTTCAAAACAAAGAAAGCAGGAAATGGCAACATAAGCCCTGGCTTTTACATTTCAGGCTTCAGACTGCAGCATTTGTCAGAGGCAGCAGATGTATTTTCCCAATTGTGAGATTATCAACACGAGCAGCCTCATTTCCCAGGGCAACACCCTGCAAATGAGACTGGAGCAGTAGGTATTTGCCATTTGCCATTACTGGGAGTTTGCTGGACCCTCAGCGAAACAGACCTCCCTAGACTAGAGATAAGAACAGTGAGTTTAGGTGAGTCTGGTTCCTTCTGCCTGTTCACAGGATGGACAGTCTATTAAGGAGTTGCTGCATAAAGCACAAGACAGTTTTGAGAAGCCCTAGCCCCTGCCCTTTTCCTTCCTTCCTTCTTTCCTTCTCTCTTTTTCTTTCTTTTCTTTCTTTCTCTTCTCTTTCTTTTTTTTTTCTTCTATCTTCTTTTTTCTTACTCTTCCTTCCTTTCTTCTTTCCTTCTTTCTCCTTTCCCCTCTTTCCTCCTTCTTTTCTTTCTTTCTCTTCTCTTTCTTTTTTTTTTCTTCTATCTTCTTTTTTCTTACTCTTCCTTCCTTTCTTCTTTCCTTCTTTCTCCTTTCCCCTCTTTCCTCCTTCTTTTCTTTCTTTCTCTTCTCTTTCTTTTTTTTTTCTTCTATCTTCTTTTTTCTTACTCTTCCTTCCTTTCTTCTTTCCTTCTTTCTCCTTTCCCCTCTTTCCTCCTTCTTTTCTTTCTTTCTCTTCTCTTTCTTTTTTTTTTCTTCTATCTTCTTTTTTCTTACTCTTCCTTCCTTTCTTCTTTCCTTCTTTCTCCTTTCCCCTCTTTCCTCCTTCTTTTCTTTCTTTCTCTTCTCTTTCTTTTTTTTTTCTTCTATCTTCTTTTTTCTTACTCTTCCTTCCTTTCTTCTTTCCTTCTTTCTCCTTTCCCCTCTTTCCTCCTTCTTTTCTTTCTTTCTCTTCTCTTTCTTTTTTTTTTCTTCTATCTTCTTTTTTCTTACTCTTCCTTCCTTTCTTCTTTCCTTCTTTCTCCTTTCCCCTCTTTCCTCCTTCTTTTCTTTCTTTCTCTTCTCTTTCTTTTTTTTTTCTTCTATCTTCTTTTTTCTTACTCTTCCTTCCTTTCTTCTTTCCTTCTTTCTCCTTTCCCCTCTTTCCTCCTTCTTTTCTTTCTTTCTCTTCTCTTTCTTTTTTTTTTCTTCTATCTTCTTTTTTCTTACTCTTCCTTCCTTTCTTCTTTCCTTCTTTCTCCTTTCCCCTCTTTCCTCCTTCTTTTCTTTCTTTCTCTTCTCTTTCTTTTTTTTTTCTTCTATCTTCTTTTTTCTTACTCTTCCTTCCTTTCTTCTTTCCTTCTTTCTCCTTTCCCCTCTTTCCTCCTTCTTTTCTTTCTTTCTCTTCTCTTTCTTTTTTTTTTTCTTTCTTTCTTTCCTTCTTTCCTTCCTTTTCCTCATGGTGTCTTGACTTTTAAATTACCTTCTTCACAGTGGACCAAATTTAGAGCTGCCTGCTTCTGTGGGCTTATCTGTTGCCTAAGTACCCGGATTGGCATTCCTCTCTAGCACTGCAGTCGGTAAAATGAAGGCATGCCTTAAAACTCTATTTTTTTTTATTGTTATGGGTAAAATTCAGATAGGCCTAAGAATCCTGGAATACTAACTGAGCTGACTTGAATTTTGCCCTGCAGCTGCAGAGAATGGTTTACACAGATCTGCTTGATGATTACTCAGTTCAGTCAATGTTCCTACCCTTTTCATTTGCAGTTTTTGTGCTTTCGGTTCACAGGTGGTTCAGCTGAGTCACATTTTACCTTTGCTCCTTTTTGTGCACAGTTCTGAGACTTATTAGTTAGTGGGAGTGAGTATTCATATCACAACTCACTATGCAATGCAACTTTCCTTTATATATTGACATTAAAAATGGGCTTGCTGTTTTTCCAGACAGCATTAATTAAATCAAGTAAAATGAGTCTGTATGCCTAAAACAGAAGTTCTGCATGCTGAAGGCATTCTCTTACAAAGGAAAATTGTCAGAACATGTCCATGAAAGCTTTTGGTGCTAAAGTAGATTTCAGATGTGACAACGCTTTCTACCCAAAATGACAACACT
This sequence comes from Crypturellus undulatus, assembly GCA_013389825.1. Taxonomy (NCBI): domain Eukaryota; kingdom Metazoa; phylum Chordata; class Aves; order Tinamiformes; family Tinamidae; genus Crypturellus; species Crypturellus undulatus. The sequence continues at coordinate 98,340 of VWPW01014220.1, forward strand.
TCAGGGAGAGGAAAAAAAAAGATCTTTTTCCTTGGGTTTTCAGCCAGAAATCTTTAGTTTCTAAAATTATTTGTGATGAACAGTAATGATCAGAGTCGTGTGCTCTCAGCTGCATGTTATTTTCCTCCACTAAAAGCTGCTCAGATGGAAGCATGCTATGGGAAGGACAAAACCTAGAAAGGGAGAGAAGATGTCTGTCACTGCCCATGGAGGGGAGGGATGAGGTGCTGAGACTACCATATAGTGAGTGACTGGGGCACTTCAGCAAGTAGAGAGCTGAGCCTTAGAAGTGAGGGAGAATAATGTTTTCTAGCACCTAGAGGGGACAGTGTGGAGTTTGCTGTAACTCAGCCACTGAACTGGTCAAAGGCAAGCTTAAAAACAAGGGTCTACTCTGCTGAGATCCGTCTAGCAAGGGAGAGAGCTGTTTATAATCTTTTCTGCATTTCGGTTCTCTCTGAACAGATCGACCTGAAAGTTCTGACTGGAGGTCCCATTTCACAGCATTTACCCTATGCTAAACACAATTTTAAAAAATAGGGAAAGAGCAAAACAAAACAATGAGAGCGGAAAAGTGCTTAGCATCGGGTGCTGGTGGTTCTCTTTACAAACTTTCACTAATTCAGCAGTTCGTCCCTATTTGTTGTCAATGCACCACCCTGTAGCTACAGCAGCTGTTTAATACATGGAGGTAAACTGCACAAGTAGAGTCACCACCTACTAATACAGATGCATTGCTGAACTCCTCAATATCAGGATTGCTTATCTGGTGCTGGAGCCTAAACTGTAAATATGGAGAAATTGTCTGTCATTCAACAGATACCATGGAAAATCCTTTGTAATCTATAACTAGATTGGAAGCTAGTGTTCAAAGAAAAAGAGAAAAAGAGAAAAATAAATACTCAGGTCATAACTCATTTTGACACCAAATCTAAACCAAATTTGATTTCTGCTATGTGTTGTGAATACCCTTTTTAAAAGAACAGGCAGCATGCACTCCAACATTCAAAATTCTTCCCAGTTGTCAGAGGCTGAGAAGACAGGAGACACCAAATTCAACATCGAAATTAACACAGAAATGTCATCAGTCGGGGTACCAGGATTTTAATCTAGCTTTTATTCTTCAGAGGGTAAAGGTGCTTCTTGCTCTACAGCTTTAGAAATCTTTTGTTTACTTGCTTAGTTTTCCTACCATGTTTTCAAACTTTGCAGGACACAAAGTACTGGAGCCTTCTGGCAAGCTGCATAGCTAGTGATAATGGTGTCAGTACAGCCATGCTGTGAGCCATGCAAGAAGTGCGTAAGTTCCCGTGTTTCTGCACAGAAAAACATTTCATGCTTTACACAACAGCCACAGAAAAGGGAGGGCTGGTGTCTGGCATAATTTTCTTTACGTGGTAATTTTGCAAGCAGCTACAGTAGAAACAATATTTTGATAACAGAACTTGGTGGTTTTGACTTAATAGTTTTTGACTGCTTCATGTTCCAGAGGAGAAATTGGTAGTGGTAATACAGTGCTTCTCATGCCTTGGTCGCAATTAGTAACGCTGTTCCTGAGTGATGTATAGTTTACTTGCTTTTTGTGTTGTAGCTATTTGAAATGCAGATTGTTTGTGAGGGGTGTTGCTGTTAATGTAAGTGGACAAGCACAACATTTTAATTCATGGTGGTACAGCTGTGTCTTTTCTAAATTTGGACTATAGCCTGTTAGAAGAAATCCTAAAAATATATTGTTTTTTAATGCTAGGAGAAGTGTTGGAGCTTGCTCGTAAGCAGATTTCCCTGCATTCTTCCATTTCTGCATTTTGTTTCCCTGGTCCCCACCTCTGCCTGGCTGCAGTGATTTGCTTCTTTTTTGTTTGTTTGTTGTTTGCTTTTGTTTGTTTTGTTTTTTTTTGCTGTTAGTTTTACTCATTTGTTTATTCAGAAAGCCCCAAACAAACCCTCATCCCCCAAACTCTAGAAGAAAAAGTGCTGCAAATGCATTAATAATGTTGGGAAAGAGGAATCTGTGCCCTTTTGAGAGTTAGAGCTCCTTCCTTCTTCCTGAACATGACAGAGGACTTTCTGCATTGCCATGTTTCCTTTACAGATTACAAATAACCTTAAAAATATGCTCCTTTTCCCACTAGGAGCACAGAGGCTTTTGTATTCTACTTCCCCTTGCTCCGCTCCAGAGATTTGCCTTGACAGCAGGAGGCTGGCCCATCCTCATGGTGTGAGGCTCCTGCTTTCCCTAAGATCCACTATGCCCCAGACAATATTTTTCTCTCCCCACCTTAGCCCTGAGAGTACCCCAACCGTTAAGCAAATAGTTCTGATGTTTGAACAAGATAGCCTTGATTTCATCTTTATTCCTTTTCCCCTTTAATAATCCAGTCAGACTATGAAATTGGCTCACTGCCCTGTAGATACTCTGCATCTTATCAGAACAGTGATTAGGTATGAGCACACTGCAATACNGTGAGGCTCTTGCCTCCATACAGGAAAAATAAGTGCTTTTCCCTAAGATCCAGTATGCCCCAGACAATATTTTTCTCTCCCCACCTTAGCCCTGAGAGTACCCCAACCGTTAAGCAAATAGTTCTGATGTTTGAACAAGATAGCCTTGATTTCATCTTTATTCCTTTTCCCCTTTAATAATCCAGTCGGACTATGAAATTGGCTCACTGCCCTGTAGATACTCTGCATCTTATCAGAACAGTGATTAGGTATGAGCACACTGCAATACCATTCGCACTGTTGAATGTCATACATTATAACGGGCACACTGCTGTGCTTCTGCCTTTTTGGAATTCAAACAATTTAAATGTTTACTTTACGGTGCGAATAGCATCATAACTCCATATCTTAGCATCTACAGCTTCCAAATCTGTTACTATCCATGGATAAGTTGGATAAATTAGTCCCTGCTGAGTAAGATGATGACTCGTTGCTGTCTTCATCACTAATATGTAGGTTTGTGGCTGCCTAAATGCTCTTTTCACTTCATTCCCTTCTTACACAGTCTAGGTGCAAGAGAAGGTGTTCCTTTCCTTACAAAGCAGTTTTTGTTCAGACCTTTGGCTTTAATGAAAACTAAAAATCCAAACTGTCTGCTAGCACATTTATTGTTTTGGACAACAGTTGAAGATCTCATCCCCACTGTTTTTCTGAGGACCTAGTTTCCATTTGGTTGATAAAGGCTGGACATGATTTAATATACGGGCTGCCAGATTTAGAGCTGGAATCCACTCAGGTTTGTAGGCATACAGGTTCCATAAGAGCTTTAGCTTCCTCTTTCTCTGGGCACGTCTGCCCCTGGTGTAGAAAGAGACATAAAAGAGGCATTGTACCTTTCTCCTCGCCTTCCCAAATGCTGTTGTGCATTTCTGGATACAAAGTGTAGGTACTGCCAGCTGCTAGTTCCAGAATGATTTCAACCCTCCAGCATACCTTGAGAATCACAAGGCAGATTAAATCAGGATTTCTGCCTCACCAGATAGCACAGCACCATTCTCTGATTGGTGTGTACTATGACAAAAGATGCAGAGCTCTTCCAGCACTTCCCCATGTTCCCATAATTTGAACCCATTTTATTCTTTTGAGTTATAGAGCTGTATGACAGTGGAGTCTGTCATGCAGCTCTCTTTTGTTGGGTTCTTGCAAGTATTCTGCTGACAACAGCGTTACATCAGAACTTCACCTGCTGCATTAGCACAACAGATCTTATTGACTAAAGAGGAATGTATGGTGAGAAAAAAAAAAGCCTTCAAGGTTGTTTAAGAACATAACCAGCCATATATATTAACATATAATGGAATCAACCAGATTCTTGAACCATAGCAGACTGTCAATCCAAGTAGCCATGTAGTTTTGTTATCTTCACCCACATGCTTCCATACATCTAAAACCTTGGCCAATTTTTTATCTCATGCTACAGCTGCCATATAAACTCTGGTTCTGTGCAGGTAGTTCCCCATTTGTGTCTAGCCCCGCTTGGAGATCTTGCACTTCAGGATCAAAGGTCCTTTCCATTGGAAAGATTGTGCCAGGTTGTGTTAGATGGAGCAAGGACTCTGTTGTTAAACATCATATACCATCCTGGACTTTTGTAAGAGGTGGATCATGGTTATTTCAGGATATAAAATCACCAGGAAATAAGTTTTGTTTATTTGGAGTCTGGCTTTGCTTTGCTTTCCTAATTTATATTAAAAATGAATTGGTGCAAGAAGAGGGTAAACACATTTCAACAAGGAATTTAATGAGATGTTGTAACAAATCAGTTTATCGCACATCATTGCAAGACTAAGATGATAAGATACGAGACTTGGCCCTAGAATACAGAAGTTAGTTGGAATACATATGTAAGCCTGAGGGGTTGGGTTCATTATCTTTTTGTATTAAGTCTTTTTACATGCATTGTAAAAATAGCACAGTGACATCTCTACATATGTTTTTGAGTTGCTGGAAATTTCTTTTTCTTCTTTTTGTTTTTTTTTTTTTCTCTCACAACTACAGAATAATGAGTCCTTTCACATATGCATGGCCTTGAATAATTTTTTTCTTTTATAGTTGCACACCATTGACACAAGGCCATCTAAACTTGTGTTGTTTTTGCATAATGTCACACATTACGGGTTATGTCACACAGAACTGGCCTATGCATGGAGTAAAGCATGTGCTTCATCAGACTAGTGCAGTGTTAAATGTCAAAATATTTTCACTTGTCTTCATGTGTCACATTTGGGGAAAAAGAAAGATACAAATCCTTCAAGCCTTTCATTAAGTAAATACTATCGTGCTTGCTTCAAAGGAACTGTTACTTGATGAAAATATGAGAGACACTCTCGGTGAATAGCAAAATTAATGTAAGGTGTTGAGATTACTTGAGGAAAATGCACTTTATTCAGAGTTCATTTTAGTGGCTACTCAGATTCCTCCTTTCTTCTTGTCTAAGTATCTTGGCAATTGAAATACTTTGCATATCAAAGGTAATTCTAGTATATTAAACAATGTGGGCCAAATGTTACATTCCATGAGGTCAGAAAAAGCAAATGTAAGTAATTTTCTTTTCATGGAATTCCTTTATATTTATGTTAGCATTTATTAGATAGGCTTTAGTTACTCAGCATCCAGCATGAATTTTGTCATGCTGCAACATCAACTTTTTTTTTTTTTTCAAATTGCCATTTTACTTTTTTGACTGGTTAAAACCAAAATAAACTAAATCTTAATTTATTAAAATATAACCAAAGATTTGTATTCTGCTATGTTTGGGCATTCTGCTTGTTTACTTAAAGCAAAAACAAATTATATGAATATACCTACAGAGAAATAAACATTTGTTTTCCCTGGATAATTCTATGTAAACAGAGAGAAAGTAACAGTGCTCTTTTATAAGCATCTCCACTGAATAGTATTTCCTGTATAACAGATTGTTGTGGTTTTTTTTTAGAAAAAGAAAATCTAAGAAAATACTACTCTAACATTCAAGATAATTTGTAGACTTAATAAAAAGTATCAGAAATGAGTTCAACTGAATGTTACCATTATAAATATGAATGCTGACGCATTTATTTGTATTACTGGAATAATCCACTGAATGGATTCCATGTTTATGGATAAACATATCTTCATTCTTAGTATCTCAGAGTAAGCTAATATCCAAGCATTTAGGTAAGACTTGATAATCACAAATATTTAAGATTCAAGCCTGTGTTGTGGAGCTCGATGTCATACCTAGTTGAAGTTTAAATTATGTTTCCTTGCAGCTAGGTGGCTGTGTGAGGGATAAACTCACTACTCTTAGAGCCACAGTAATTGGACTGTAAGACCACACTAGGACATAGCACTTCTGATTTTGTCTCACTGGGGCTGAGTAGAGGATCACCTCCCTCGACCTACTGGCAATGCTCTTCCTAATGCAGCCCAAATACCATTGGCCACCAGGGCACATTGCTGGCTCACGGTCATCTTGTCCACCAGGACTCCCCGGTCCTTCTCATCAGAGCTGCTTTCCAGCAAGTCAGCCCCCATTTTAACTAGTTTATTTCACCATTAATCTTTTAAGGCTAAAAAATGAAAAGCTCTTCAGGATTGTTTGTTTTGTCTAGACATTTCATCAGCTTCCTCCAGACAAATTCCACTTGCAGGGGGAGGATCCTAATGCTAGTGTTATGGCCATTCCAGCTTATAGAGATGTAAATAACAGGCACAGTTTGTATAGCCTTAGCATTATCTGAGCTTTGGAAAAGCAACTATTACATCCTATTTTACAATGGCTAGAAAACACTCAAAGTAGTAGCAGTATATACATCCTTTATATATATCCTAATTAGAGTTATTTGAAATCTATTTATATTTCTTCAGTGTCTTTATAGTGTTAACATGAAGAGCAAAAAGGACTGCACTGTGGACTCCATCTAATGCATTTGATATTCCGGAAGCAAATGATAAAAAAGGAGGTTATTGAAAGGCATCCAGCCAAACCTTGGCCCAATCCCTGTGTACTGCCAAGTAGAAAGAGGTTTTCTGTTACAATTCCATCTGCAACTCCTTTCAAAGAAGTGCAAAACCTTTTGTTACACACTGGAGAGGAAAGGTCATATTTTTCTGAATATTAAATATTTTATGCCTTTTTTTTTTGATGTGTGTATGTGGTAATAGAATTCCTATCACTGATCATTTTACAGCAGAATGGTCTCTGTATGACAAAGGATAATAGAATTGGACATATCATAATCCAGAACAAAATAAACAAGCAAGCGTGAGAATGAAAGTAGGATTCAAGTTGATGATTGAATCTTTGGACGAAGGTTAAAAAAATGTTTCTTGCTGGTGATTAAATAGAAAAATGCTTTTCTCACAGACAAAAGCATTTTTATTCCACACTCTAATTACTCTACTTATCCATTTTTTCAATTTTTGATTAAAGTTGTTTATAACATTTGGATTAAAAAATAGGACATTTGCTACTCAAACATAATACTTCTACAGTCATTTTTAAACTGAAATAAGCTGTTGTTTTGGAATTATTTTGTTTAAACATTTTCAATTTGATGCAAAATTCTAAGGAAAAATTTCACTCCTGACAATTCCACAAGTTTTAAATTTGAATAACTTTTCCTTAATGCTTAACTGTCTACAGCTACTCTTACAAAGTAAGGCATACCAATGGACTAAGGGCTAACCAGTAATTTCAATTTTTAAGGAAACACAGGTGGCCCAATAGTTACTGCAGAGAATTCAAAAACAAACAAACAAACAACAAAAAAACTCTATCCTCCACTTTCCTAACTTTTCTTTTATCTTCTGGTTTAAACAATAACAGTTTCTGTTCTTTCCTTTTCAGTCTTTGTCCTTCAATTCTGTTATAATTTTTTCCCTCATCTCATATTCAGCTCTCCCTCTTCAGTTACTTGTTCCTTGTCCCTTTGTGCATTATCTTTTTTCCTAATCTGTCTTGCTGTTCTACTCTCTTGTGATGTCTAATGGAACTTAAGGTAGTACATTCTTTGTCAGATTTTATTTGATTTTTATCTAATTATAGATATTATGTTAAAATCTTACATAGAAACATGTTTAGTTAGTTACATTTTGTGAACTTGGGGGAAAAAAAATCACTTTGAAGCACGCTGTGTGAGCAGAGCAAAGGAACAATTGCAAAGATAAATGTACCAAAAGGTCTTCATAAGCTTTAAAAGTCACTTCCTCAGACAGCCCAACAGGATGTCCAAACTCAGTCAAAATGTGTCAGGCTGCAAGGTTGACATTTCAACACTGAAAAGGGCTTACCCTCGTTTTAACAGGCAGAAAATGGAGTGTGCCATGTCGCCAGTGAAACATGTTGTTGAGTAGAAGTTTGATTATAGGCTATAATAGATCTAGTAGTAAACTGACTTTTACAATCAACATTGACCAGCAGATTAGTAGTTCTTGCCAAGGGCTGAGGGTTGCTAATATAGAAAGAAGACATTTCTTAACTAGTTCTACTTTATTTAAGATTGTCAGAAATCAAGTGTTCCCACAATTTCTGTGAGTGGTAATAAATATCACCTTGTGGGTTAATCCGTGGTTTCATAACAGTCCACCACATTGCAGGTGGGAGAAAAGAAACCAATTTTCTCAGGGTTATTCCACTATGAAAATAATATCCACATTTCTATAGTGATGGGGTACTGAAGAATGGCTGACCACTGATAACTTTGAATATTAAAATTGAATTATTTTCTGTATAAAATATGTATTAAGGGCTCCTTTTGTATTATAGACAACATCTAGAACTTCTGTTCCAGTTTCCGTGAAGAGGATGCTAGGCCACTCACTCCTTGGAAGTTTTGGAGGAGCTCAATTGCAGAGATGTAGAGACACCCGATAATCCTTCTGCTCATCATTCCTTACATAAGGAGTCCTCACATTTGTGACTACCCACTAACTGGTCTGATATAGCAGCAATAAATACAAGCCTCCTTCAGCTCCAGGACCAGGCTAAGTAGGTCATCCACCTGCTCACACCTAAGGCAGGTGTTTTTTTCTACTCCCTGATAATGCCGGACAGCATTAAACATAGAGTTCACTCAGAATACCTTTATCATAACAAGAAAGGATCCTCTTGCCCCTCACCAGAGAAGAAAAAGTTACTTTTGGTAAATAACTTTGGAGAATGTATCTGTGGGTCAGTTGATGTGAACTGCTTGGAGCCAGCAGTCTCCATTCTAATTCTAATGTCTGAAGATGTGTGTCCCCTTCCAGACATTTGTGTTTGGTCACTACCTGTGTGATGCTAGAAGAAAATCTGTCTTGATTGTTCTGTATCTCTTAGCTCTTTGAACTTTGATTTGAGTCTTCCTTGATTTTCCTCCAGTCACTGACCTCTATGTTTGAACTTAACCCAGTAGAGAAATGGGGCCTATACTTAACTATAGTGGGTAGAAATCAAAAGCATGATATATGTTTAATATTGAGCACCTGCATTAGCACAGAACTGCTCAAATCTTAACTTTTCAAAAATGTTTTTCATTTACAATTAAATGAATTGTATCTTGAAATACTCCTAAATTATTTCTTTTGCTACTTGAACTATCTCTGCTTAAGTATTATATTTGATTTTGAATTGGAGCAAGGGGGTCATTTTGCATGTGAACTTCCATGGCCACTTAATATTCTAGGGCAATCTTTGACACATTACTGATGTTTGCACAGTCCTTTATGGTGAGGACTCTGTTTCCTCTGTGATAATGAAATCAGCTCTTTTGAACAGCTCTCATCTTCCCACAGGGACCAGCTAAACGTGTACTGCAGGTCTGGCTCAAAATTCCTATAACCACAGAATGTTTTTGTCCTGGTACAGCTCAGCATGATTGTTCAGTGTGGTTGAAATAACTGACTTTTGTTTTGTTTCTCAGTCTCTGGAGGTCACAATAAGAAGACTGCATGTTGGCATTTCACTGTAGATGCAGTTATCCAACAAACTCCACACAAATATAAAGTGATTTTCTTTCCAATTATGATTGTAATGGATGTATATGTCTTAATTATTTTAATATTCTTAATATTTAAATCATCTTAATAGGTGTATAGTTTTTGCTTGTCTAGTAGAATAATGGTGAATGCAAATATCTGGGATCTTGGAGCATATTAATTATTCTCATTATGCAACATATGACACACCAAGGAATTAATATTGAAAGAGTGTCAACCACATCACACGGCAGGGAAGTTAATGGGTTCCCCTCTGAATACAGCAGGCCAAGGCTAATGCATGGGAAGCAGCGAGGCTAGAATTGTGTGCCTATCAAAAAGCAAAGCAAAACAAAACAAAACCAAAAAGAAAGAAACAAACAAAACAGTGGGGCAAGTTATATTGATTATTTCTCTGGAAGTTATCCAGGTTCCCATATAGGCACCTCATATAGGTTCTCAATAGCCACCCGTCCACCATAAATTTGTATTCGGCTTGCAGAACATCTTTTGGTGACATCTTCAAAAACTTACTTTGTCTTGAGCATAATGAGATGTGAAGACTAAGAGTCCTATAATTAACTAAAGTTAGCAATGGAGGGGAGTAAAGTCAGTACAAGCATCGTAAATATTCAGTGGAGATAAAGAGAGGAAAGAGGAAAAAGCAATTCTCCCCTACAGTGGGAGAATTAGGAAACGTGATTACCTTCTATCTTTAGCACCTCATAGAAATGTCTAAATCAGGTGGATTTAATCCTATTCAAAACCGACAGAATTAGTCTCAGTATTATTACCAAGGGTAATTAGTTTCACTATTAAAAATTATAAACTCTCTCTGCATTAAGCAGTACTTTCCTATAAGAACTTTCGATTTGCTGTGCTAGGCAAAATGGATGCCGTTTTCTTTTAAGCTGAATACATTATGGGTAATTAAACTAATGAAAGTTAATTCGGTATAACATGAAGCCAACTTGATAATAAAAGACTCATTTATTTCAAAGTCTGTGGTTCCAAAGAAAAGATGAAATATGCTTTTAATATAAAACAGTATTTCAGTTGAAGTGCTCAGATAATGTAGTTTTCTTCTTAAAAATGCTAGACATTTTACTTCAGGTAGCGGCTATATGTGATTTTTTATCCCAATATTGTCACCTCTCTACTTCTCCATCTTCACTGGTGCCTTCCCCGATTTATGATACCCATCATGTCCGTGCCAAGAGTTCTGAGCTAGTGAAGCTGTCAAATGCTCCAGGTTCTCCCAGAGCAGCTCTTTCCTTTCCTGAGTTTGTATCAGAACGGCACGTCCATGGCACTGAAAAGGAAAGGAAAAAGTACACTGGTATTTGTTGATTGGCATCTGTTGGAGGGTTCATCTCAGGATGGTGACAGATCAAGAGGATTTTTGGATCTATTAGTATACAGAATTTGCTGCTTTTGAAGAATGGCCCCACAGGTGGACATTTACAAGTGGGAGAGGATAAAGAGAAGACATTTTATGCTCCAAAGATTATGGGTGCAGTGTGGTGGTGTTAACAGGGAAGGAGAGGACAGCATCACAGGCTAGATTGCAGGAGCATGTGTGTGGCTGAGCCTGCCCTCTGGCAGATGGACTCACCTCAGGTTCTTTCCTCTTTCTGTCTCAAACTGGGCTATGCAATTCAGAGGGTGAATGCGAAAAGGTGGGACACGGCTCTGCCTTCCGCTGCCCATTCCTTGCAAGCAGCATGAGACGGCAAGAGGCTTCTGGAAGAGGATCTGTTTGAATACATTGCTCCTGCTCCACGTTCCTCCAAGTAGGAGGCCTGAGCACTGAAAAAGGTCAGCTTTCCCTAGAACAAAAAAAAAAAAAAAAAAAAAAAAAAGGTGCCCTGGGAAAAGGTGGGAAAAGTAGGAATGTAAGCACTGTCAGTCTGGTGGTATACACATTACAATCAACTAAATAACCTGGATAATGAAGAAAAGGGATGGAGGCTGGGAGAAAACAAGAGGTCCTTATAGAGTTTTAATGTTAACATCTTATGATTAGGCTTGAACTTGAGCTGTAGGTGTTGAATTGACCTGTAACTTTTCTGCATTCAATAAAATCAGTGTTGGAACCATTTGAGTAGAAGGAATATAGAAATATAAGGACATATGTTGAAATAAAGCTTTTTTTTACATGCCCTTCTTCCCAGCCTAACTTCCAACTTAGTAAAATTGTTTCAATATTATTAAATAAGTGCTTCTAACACAAATGCATTTTACATAGTAACTATTTTTGAACTTCTGTAGGTCTAATCATTAATAAAACTCATTTTTTTGTCTCTGCATCAGAGAAAGCAAAGATCCTGTGGCTGCCCTGTCCTTGCTTCCCTGAGAGCTTCCTGTTTGAGACCAGGTTCTTGCCAAATCAACCAACCTTAATTCCAGTGCATTCTTCTCTCTTATTTCATGCTAAGCATGGACTAGGAACACAGTCCAGCAGGCTGGAAGGCAAGAATTTCTGGGCATCCGTCTCTGTTCTGCTTTGTGACTTCAGGGAAATATAACAAATCCCCAGTTTATAGAATCATAGAATCATAGAATGTCTAAGGTTGGAAGGGACCTCTAGAGGTCATCTAGTCCAATCCCCCTGCACACGCAGGGCCACCTACAGCACGTGGCACAGGGCTGCATCCAAGTGGGTCTTGAAGATCTCCAGAGAAGGAGACTCCACAACCTCTCTGGGCAGCCTGTTCCAGTGCTCTGTCACCCTCACTGTCAAGAAGTTCTTCCTTAAGTTCCTGTGGAATTTTTGGTGCTTCAATTTGTGGCCATTTCCTCTAGTTCTGTCCGTGACCACCAGTGAAAAGAGGCCGGCCCCATCCTCCTCATTGCCTCCCTTGAGG